>CM021104.1:170217980-170475977 GCA_007115665.2 Sequoiadendron giganteum | reverse complement strand
TAAAATGTTATACATGTCTATCAAAATGAGTTACAAAATCTATCTTCTACTAAAAAGGACTTCAAAATTTATAATGTAGACAAAAGATAATGATAAGAACTAACTTCAAAAAATGAAGTTTGAAGTTACTTATGCTTTTCCAAATGGATGCACAAAAATAGGGACTACAAACTCCCTTGGTCATGCATAAGCAAAAATCCTAAAATCAAGCTCCTAAACCCACTCCAAAAAGGCTCAAAGATTAAGAAAAGGTCAAGTCTTGACTTCACCTATCATAAAGGCACCCAAAACTTCTCCAAGATTCTCTCAATTCCCTCCAAAACCAAGTCAAAACAACTCCTATATTCCCTCCACTTGTCTTTCAACCTCTCCAATCTCCCTTATACGCTTGGCACTTAGTTATAAATTCTCAACTATATCCCCTTTGACCATATCTTGAAAACAAAACGTATCCCTATCTTGAATTATAGACAATCATTAAATAAAGTGACCTATAATTTCATCACTTTAATCAATGTTTTTACATTCTCAAATTGGTTGCAAAAATAAAGAATTCAACCCAACTATGTTTTGAGAGTCAATGTAAAAAGGGACATTTAGCTAGAATTTGTAAAGCATGCAAAGGAAAGCATAATAATTTAGCATTTTACACATGGGGTATTAATTTATGTGGAGAATGTTTAAAATAAAGGAAAAAATGCCTTGTTATGAGTCGGCCAACTAGGGCATGGAAATCCTAAAGACAAAAATGTAGGAAAATACTCATCACATTTTATTTCACTTTGTTCTTGGAGATTTCGCTCTACTCTATTGTCATGAGGGCACTACCATGGTTTCTATGTGAGGGTTTTCTAGAACTGTATGCATATTCTATGAGAAATCGACAAAACAAGCTTGGGTAAGCTCTTTGTCTATATAAACTTGTATTTCCTTTCAATATCTATGGAAAATAATGCTATCACAAGCTCTTTCACATAGGAAATAATGAAGATGTTCTGATTTTTTGTGTATTCTCATGCTCAATACATGGAGTGTTGTCATTAAGAAGAGTGACTTTAATTCCTTTGAATTTTTACATAGAAAACATCATTTCCACTATCTTATGCTTATATTCTCCTTTCTTTTAGCTTTCTTAATCACCATTTGAGAAAAAATCTTGCATTAAGTCTTCTGCACTGCATAGCTTGATCATCAAGTCTACCCTATCTTGCGTGTCCTCAGATAAAAACCTAGATAAGCAACCCATGTCATTATCCCTCAAAAGCATGGTAAGATTAGATGAACAACTTCAACTGATACAATATCCATGTAATAAATAATTTACCTTTGTTGCTCATTTATTTTCCTTGTTCAAGTATATCCTCACGATATAAACTCCACTTGCTTTTTCCTCTAATTATTTCTTTACTTGCCAAACTAAGTTGAAAAAACATGCATCGCTCCTATTTGAATGTTCAGAATATGATCTTGAGCTTTAGAGAACCATCTATATAATGTTGAATATCCTCTTTTGTACATAAAACTCACAAATTTCTTTCAAAATCAATATTCGAGTACCAGGATCAAGTTTTTTGTATGCTCCATAGACCTTGGCAGGTGTTCACCTAGATTTAAAGCCATAAATTTCAATTTCAAACATTATTTGTTTGGTTGGCTACAAAATTCAACATATACCTTGGTCTTCATCTATAAATTAGGGTTATGAGGACTGGACTTATCGAGGTGAACTGAGGAATTCAAAATTGTGCCTTTGCTTCCACAGAATGATTAGTAGTAATTTTGCATTTTCCTCCACATTGAAGGTTTTGCAAACTTTTCCCACTGTGCAAGTTTTGAAAACATCACCAAACCCACCTACTCCAATTTTATTCTCTAGGTTGACATCACTCATGGCCTTTCTAAGAAAATATAGATTGAAATGTATTTGAAATCATGTCCAAATTTATTATTTTCGTATCATCTTAAGTTGTGAAGGATTTGTTTCTTCGTTCCATTTATTTCTCTAACAAAGATGAATGGCAAGAACATTGTGAAGCCTACAACAATTACTGCCCCACAAACTATGCCAATAATCATACTTTTGTTGCTTTATTACTATTGATTTTGAAGTTTGGACTGGATTTAATAGCTGATACCAAAAGCCCATATGTACCCTTCCCTGGTATGCCACATGTTCCCTCGTCAGGTTCTCAATAAATATCTTCCCCTTTGGTATGATTGTCCTTTCATGGCAATCAAAAATTATGTCAAGGGATCACTATGACTTTACCTTTAGGAAATCACCCAAAACTTGTTGTTAAAAGGATAAAACAATGCACATGTCTTACTGTTAATGCCCAAGATCACGATTCACTATCTTCTTATGATATTGATTGTCAATCATGTCTATCACATGATCCAATAAAATGACTATCCCATACTTTAGCACTGTTATGGCTCTCATACCCAGTTCACTTTACATAACCATTTGTATTTTTATATTGTTCTTGTATGGACTATCCATTCTTCCTCCAATACATTGTCACTAGAACTATACACTTTTAAATCTGCCATTGTCATTTATTTTGTAGCATTATTGTCAAGTTGTTTTTTAACTTGGTTTATAAAATGTTTATGAATTCCATGATGTGATTGTCCCCTTAATAGTCCTTGTGACTATTTCTATGCATAGAACCATTGCTTATTTACTCATTGTAGTTCCATTGAGCAAATATTTATCATTCAGAATAGTGATCTACCAACTCACTCTCATGAGTGATGAGTACTTGCACAATTTATGACAAGTATGGTGCTTTTACACTCTTATCCCTCTTAAACCACAAGAGGGCAACATGTTGGGCTCAACCCTTGTGGGGGCCCATTTTACTCCACATGCTATGATGTCAAATGAAAATACTCCAGCTATGAAAATTTCACCTATACCTACATAGTGAACAAACATGTTAGATAAAACAATGAAGCTCAGAATATGATAGATATTGATGACAATCCTCTGCTTTCTGGATATCTGTGATATTGCAAAAAATATTTCAATGCCTTATAAGGGTAGACTATATATTTGTTGATATAGTATATGCAGAGAATATGGATCCCAATCTCTAACACAACTTTTCTAATCTCTTGCAGGTATTTCAAGCAGTAGCAGGTCAACTTCTGGAGTAACCAAGTGAGAGGGACTAAAGCAGGGATGCAACAGTTCAACTTGGGGTTCGTCATTTAGGCAATGACGGATCCCTACTCTTTCCATATGCTATTTCTTTTCTATTTCCTCAAATGTATAGTTTTTGCCTTATATCGTATTGAAATAGTTATTCCCACGGCTTGTGTGGAACACCATACATTTGTAATTATCGATAAAGATAACATTTATGCAAAATTTGTGTAATCTTTCTCTTGCATACATTTCCATAATGAACTACAATTTATTTGGTAACTAATTTTGTGCATATGAATGGAACTTAGCAAAATTGAATGTATACCTTTATCTTTATTATGCAAAAACTATCTCAGCTCTACCTGATTGAGTTGGAAGCTAAATTAGGTAACAAGAAGCTAACTATTCAAGCTTTGTTGGTGAAGCATGGATGTACCCTCGCTCTCAAAGGGATACTTCCAAAACCTACAGCCATGACCTAAGCATTATGGGATGAAAATTATAGCATGTGACTATATCAACAATCCAATTATCTCTAGTAAATTTAGTACTATTCAATGTTGCAGAGGAGAACACTACTAGTGAATTTTGGACTAAGCTCAAAAATTTATGTGAGGCAAAGTCATTAGCAAACAAAATTTTGTTACATAGGTGGTTGCATAATTTGAGGATGTGTGAATATTATTCAGTCATAGATCATCTAAACTTTTTCAACACACTGATAATCAAGTTGTCTTCAACGAGTGTGAGAATTAAAGAAGAGGATATCCTACAACAATATTATTGTGTTTTTTCCCTGAAACTTGGGATCCAATGGTTATGGATCTTAGTAACTCTACACTGAGTTGGAATTTGGTCTTTGAGGATGTGGTTTTTGTAGTAATATTTGAAGATTCAAGTTGTAATACATCTCAAGGTTCTTCTTCAAATGAATCCCTAATTGCAAGAGGCAAGACACAATAAAGATAAAATACAAAGTATGGATAAACTAGGTCCAAATCCAAGGGGTAAAAAAGAGTATAATAATAGAACTGTAGAAAAAATAGACATTTGAAAAAGGATTGTAGGCTACCAAAAGAAAGAAAATAATTTATCTTAGAGCTTTCAAGCATCTAAGGAAAATATGGTAGAACTTCAAAGAACATTGGAATATGGAGAGGTATTAACTGCTAACCTGAAAGGTTCTTTACTTCATGTTTGGGTTCTTGATTCTAGTGTTTATTTTTACATGACTCCACACAAAGATTAGTTTTCTTCTTACTGCTCATGTGATAGAGGTATGTTTTACATGGGAAATGAAAGTTTTTATGAAGTTGTGGATGAAGGCGAGGTAATAATTAATATGAATGATGGAATGGTAAGGACTATTTAGTATTCCAGACATGTACCAAGATTAAAGAAAAAATTGTTGTCACTTGTAGTTTTAGATGAAAAAAATTATTGATTCAGTGGAGAAAATATGTGTCTCAAACCTTAATAAAGGGTGTGTTGGTTGTTCTAAAAGGAGAAAAGAATGGAAATCTCTATAGGTACAAGTTTGGAGAAACTAGCGGTGGAAAGGTTGTAGTGGTGTTCGATGTAGAAACAAACTTAGTATCAACTTGGAATCAAGAGCTAGGCCATATGAGTGAACATGGTCTCAAGGTACTACTAAATATAAATACTCTTCCAAGTGTCAAATATAGAGATTTAAATTTTTATGAACATTGTTTTTTTAGAAAACATAATAGACTAAGTTTTTCTATAAGTACAAATAGAAACAAAGAATTTTTAAAATGAATTGATTTAGATACTTTAAAAGCTCCTATAACATCTATTGGAAGTTCATCATATTTTATTTCATTTATAGATGATTATTCTCGTAAGGTGTGGATTTATCAAGAATAAGTTTGAAGTATTTTCTTATTTTAAGAAGTTTAAAGTTCTAGTAGAGAATCAAAAGGGTAAGACTATAAAATGTCTAAGAATAGATAAAAAAGGAGAATTTTATTCAATAGATTTTAACCAATATTTTAGTGAGTATGGAATTGCAAGGTGATTAAAAATTTCTAGGACGCTATATAAAATAGTGTTTTTGAATGCATGAACCATACAATCATGGAGCGAGATAGATGTATGTTGAGCACTACTAGTTTAGACCAAAAAAATTAGGTTGAGGTTGTTTCTTTGTGACATGTTTCTTGATCAATATTTTACCCACTATATCTCTAGATAATAAAATTCCTAAAGAATTATGGACAGGTAAACTCGTTGATTATTCTTTTCTTCATGTTTTTATTTTTATGCTTATTTTTATATTCTTAAATAGGATAGAAATAAGCTAGACATGAAGATCACAAAATATTATTTTCTTGGATATGTAAATGGTACAAAGGGGTACAAGTTGTTGGATATTATTTCCCACAAAGTTATAATTTTTCAAGATATTTATTTTAATGAAAAATCAATGCAAAGAGGTAAAGAATAGTAAAGTACAAAAGTTATTCTAGTGGAGGTTGAAATGGTACCAGATGAAAATCAACAATATGGACAACAACCAAATGATTCATAGAGTGGCACATTGCCCCTTGGAAGGAGATCCGCTAGATCATCCAAACCACTTAAAAGTTACTCTCCTACTTGCAATTATGCTTATGCATAACTAACTGATGTTGGTGAACCTATTTCATATTAGGAAGCTTGTGAAGTTGAGTGTGTAATAAAGTGGAGAGAATCCATGGAAGAGGAGATGGAAGCTCTATAAGAGTAAAAGAAATTGGAGCTTGTGTCATTTCCTAAGGGGCAAAAATCTATTGGGAACAAGTGGGTCTTAAAAGTGAAAAGGGACAACAATTTTGTACTGAATTATAAAGTGTCATTTTTGTTCCAATTGAGAAAACTAATACACCTAATTATAAAGTGCCACAATCCAAGGGAAAAATAAAACCAAATAAAGGGGGGTGTATCATGTTGTGTTTTGTGTGCACTTCCACATTCGTTTTGCACTTTATTTTGCATTTTCTTTTTGCAAAAAGTATCACTAAAGTATGAATTCACAACAATCATTAAATCCTTGAATACATTTTAACTATCACCAATGCTAACTTAAAGTACAACCTATTCTTAAGAATAAAGGTCTATATAGGGTAAATATGGTTGTTGAGGTTGAACTTGCTGATAATGAGGCTAAAGTAAAATAGTTTAACAAATGTGATCAAGCATTTGGGTTTTCTATGTCTTATAGTTTCTCTCAAACTCATTTTTCATATTGAAGATTTAAATATATCTAATGATGATTGTAATACCTAAGAAAAACTATTTGGTAAGCTATATTAAATAAAGATTCAAGAGTTAGAGAATGAGCTCATAAGCCTAAGCCCTAGGAATTTTTATACCCTATAAGAAATTTTCACTAAGTTTAATTCATTAAGGCTATAATTGAAAGAATTTGAGATAGATTAAAAGGATGATCAATTGGTACTTTTCATACTCTATAAAATAGGTCCTAATTTTTTTTATGTTTGTTTCTACCTTCTACTCCACCAAAAGGGATCTTGGAGCTACATGGTCAACACCATATCTAGATGACTTTATTTTTTACTTGACTAGAGAGAAATTTAGTTAATTCAGATGGGGAAAATGAAGTCTTCAAAACCTCAAGCCCTTGTTAAAAGTAATGAGAAACCATTTAAGACTTCAAACAATAAAGGAGAGAAGCAAAACACTCACAAGTACAATTAGACTAAGAAATATAAGAAATCTAAATCCACTAAAACCAACATTGAAACATTTTCAAATCAAGGGAAACCCAAGAAATAAAAATTCAAGTGTTCTTATTGCAAGAAACTTGTGCATGATGAGCACAAGTGTATGAAGAAATAGATAGACCATCTTACTCATTTTGTTGAGAAGAATAATATAGGGGTCCTTGAGTTTATCAAACCATCCTCATTCACTTAAGAATCTACTAAGGAAAATGATAAGAATGAAAGGGAAACCTAAGAGCAAGGCTTTAGTTTCTACTACATCTTCATCAACCCCAACTTGAATCATTGACTCATGTAATTCACATCACATCAGTTCCTCATAGGTTTATTTTTCTTCCTTAGATCCATATAACATGTCATATTATCTTGGGTGATGACAATCCATCATTAGTTATGGGAGAGGATCTATTGAAATTGAAGGTGATACATTCACAAATTTTTCGTATACCTTCTCTTTTGACCAGTCTCCTATTAGTGAATCAAATTACTCACATAGGAAAGGGCATCAGAGTTCAATTTTCTCTTGATTCAGTTGAGATTGGAGACTTATATAACAATAATTTGATAGGTTGTGGAAGGGTAGATCACCAAGCCAGGCTATACACCTCATTTTTTGCATCAAATATTTCTTCTACAGCATATCTGTAGACATCCAAATTTGATCACTTCCATATGATCAAAATCGTCTACTCTATTCATCTATTTCATTAATAATGATTAAATAATTTATTTAATCATTATTTCATTTTCTGCCTAAAGTTCCTAAATTATGTAATTAAATACTTTACCTTATCCCTTTTCTTCTCTAAATTACATAAACATGACAAATTATTTAATTTAGTCATTTAACCTATTTGGATTAAAAACCAATTTTTAATTGTTTTTTTCTCTCTCCTTGTCACATTGTCCATAACCCTCTTTTAATCCAAATTAAATTAATTAATTTATGATTAGGATGTGCACCACTTAATCAAGATTAAGTGTCACATCCTCCATAATCTCCCACTTGCCTCTAATCTCTCATTAATTATCTTAATCCTGTGTTTGCACAACCTTAATCAGAATCATTAGCCATATTTGGCTTACCTTTTCTGATCAACCTTCCCACTTACCCTTTTTAGCCTGGACTCCCTTCCCCATGTGAATTTTTAATTCACATTTATTTAACTAAGGTTCCTCTCTTCCCCATGTGAATTTTTAATTCATATTTTATTCTTCCAAAGTTTACCCCATCCCCATGCAAGATTCTAGAAGTCTTGACTTGTCACTTCACATGTGCCAAGGGCTTCTAGAACCTTGGACTTGTCACATCACCCACATGTGACAAATCTCCAGCTTTTTGGAGACCCTCTCTTATCCACTAGATGCTTCCAATCATTATGAATTTTTAATTCACTTTTATTCTTCCAAGGAATCTTCTCATCGCCCAAGGTATTTGTCCTTCATCCACCTCATGTACTTCTCTTCCACCTCATTTCCACATCATTCCACCCTAAAACATCTCACATTTCACATGTCAAGATGTGAGGGCTTGTGAGTCCTCAACTCACCATAGCCCTTCATCTTGATCTTGTTGGATCAATCCCAACCGTTGAATCCTCTAGAGAATTTCAATTATCCTATAAATACCCCCTTATTTCTCTAATTTTGGAGAGGAAGTCTTTTGCAAAAAAACTCTTGCAAATTTACCATTTTAGCTCTTATCCATCATAGTACTTAACATTCTCATCCATCTTGCATCTTGCATCCATTCAAGTCCATTGCCATCCAAGGAGCACATAAGACATCCAAAGATCAAGGGCCAACCAAGGAAAGAGTAGCATGAAGGTATAACAAACATTCAATTTGTTTTATCTTACTCTCATGTTATCCATTTTCTTAGGCTAATTGTTGAGGTGCCCTTTTATCTTGTTATTTCCTCTTGTTGCATTATTAGTTTTTGTCTAGTATCTCACATTATGACTTAGCATTTTATTAGGATCACATTTTTGGCATGCCCGGTGGGACCCACAAAAGGGTTTCTTTATTTTACGTTTTCTATTGTTTAGCTTGTTTGCAGATTCAGGTCGCAAAGGGGCGGATTTGCCCTCCTGGGTGTTGCAGAGGGGTGGATATGCCCTCACGATCCGATGTTTCTAACAATTTTTACTACAGAAGTGCAGATATGCCCCCATTGTTCAACGTTTTTCTTAACTATTTTCTGCAGAAGTGAGAATACGCCCCCGTTGTTCAACGTTTTTCTTAATTATTTTTTGCAGAAGTGCGGATACGCCCCCGTTGTTCAACATTTTTCTTAACTATTTTCTGCAGAAGTGCGGATACGCCCCCGCTGTTCAACGTTTTTTCTTAACTATTTTTTGCAGAAGTGCGAATACTCCCCCGCTGTTCAACGTTTTTTCTTAACTATTTTTTGCAGAAGTGCGGATACGCCCCACTGTTCAACATTTTCCTTAACTGTTTTCTGCAGAAGTGCGGTTACGCCCCTGCTATTCAACATTTTTCTTAACTGTTTTCTACAGAAGTGCGGATATGCCCACGTTGTTCAACGTTTTCCTTAACTATTTTCTGTAGAAGTGCGGATACGCCCCCATTGTTCAACATTTTTCTTAATTGTTTTCTGCAGAAGTGCGGATACGCCCCCGTTGTTCAACGTTTTTCTTAACTATTTTTTGCAAAAGTGAGGATACGCCCTCATTGTTCAACGTTTTTTTTAACTGTTTTCTGCAGAAATGCGGATACGCTCCCGCTGTTCAACGTTTTTCTTAACTGTTTTCTGCAAAAGTGTAGATATGCCCCCGCTGTTGAACGTTTTCCTTAACTGTTTTCTACAGAAGTGTGGATACGCCCTCGCTGTTCAACGTTTTTCTTAACTGTTTTCTGCAGAAGTGCGGATACGCCCCTACTGTTCAACGTTTTCCTTAACTGTTTTGTGTAGAAGTGCAGATACGCCCCCGTTGTTCAACATTTTTCTTAACTATTTTCTATAGAAGTGCAGATACACCCCCGTTGTTCAACGTTTTCCTTAACTATTTTCTGTAGAAGTGCGGATACGCCCCTACTGTTCAACGTTTTTCTTAACTATTTTCTGCAAAAGTGCGGATACGCCCCTGCTGTTCAATGTTTTCCTTAACTGTTTTCTGCAGAAGTGCGGATATGCCCCCGTTGTTCAACGTCTTTCTTAACTATTTTTTGCAAAAGTGCGAATACGCCCTCATGATCTAACATTTCTGACAGTTTTTACTGCAGAATTGCAGATACGCCCCCACTGTTAACATTTTTTTTTTCTAACTATTTTCTGCAGAGGGGCGGATTCGCCCTCCCAGTTCAACGTTTTCTAACTGTTTTCCGTAGAGGGGCAAATTTTTCCACCCGGTTCAGCATTTTTCACTGTAGAGGGGCAGATTTGTCTTTAACAACACGTTTCTAGAAGGTAAAAAAGTGCATTTCAGCTTCGTTTTTGTCCCTTTCTTTTGTTGTTTTGTGCTCTAATCCTCTAACCCTATTTTTTGGTGGGTGAAGTAAGATTTTTTGCTAATATCTTGAATGTGTTGCTAAAAATCACAAAGAAAAAGGAGATAAAACAACTAACATTTGCTTGCAGGGCCTTTGTTTTATTTTGATTTTTGAAGTCTTTCCTTATTGCTTTATCTATTTATTTAGTATAAGTAGAGGAAAGTAACATTTGTTGCTTGTTGTGTCTATTTTATTTGTTTTACTTTAAGGGGGCATTAGTTTGTTTTCACCTTCCTCCTTTGCACTTTGTGTGGATCCAAAGGGGGTAGTGGGAAACGATTAGTGTCTTCTTCTTAGTGGGACCTGCTTGGGGATTTCATCACCCCAAGGGATGATCCCAACCATGCATACTGGCGAGGTATATAAAGGGGGAGAGCCAGAGTTGTACCGCAATCCAATTGCGTTGTAATTGGCGAAGCGTTGAAGATAGGGTGATACCTAGGTAGACGTGAAGAGTTGGTCTAAGTCTTTCAATATCTCGCTGGGGTTCCCGACTCACACTTATGACGCACTGGTGTTCACGGTTTGTGCCTCACATACCGAGCATATATCGAGGACTCCTTAGAAACTGTATTCATCTTAGAGTAAGAACTTTGCTGGTCATACCCCTTAACACTAATCATAGGATTGTGCCTGTTTAAAGTGTCTTTCTGTGAAGAACCAGTAAATTTTGATAAGTCAAACCGTCATTGAATCATTTTAAATCCTTGCCAAAATCCCTCATCCAAACCAAATTGCATTTTCCACTGCAGAGGGGCGAACTTGGCCCCCTGTTTCAGCATTTTCCACTATAGAGGGGCGAACGTGCCCCCCTGTTTCAACATTTTCCACTGTAGAGGGGTGAACTTGCCCCCCTGTTTCAGCATTTTCCACTGTAGAGGGGCGAACTTTCCCCCCTATTTCAACATTTTCCACTGCAAAGGGGCGAATGTGCCCCCTTCTTTCAGTATTTTCCATTGCGGAGGGGCGAACTTTCCCCCCTGTTTCAACATTTTCTACTACAAAGGGGCGAACTTGCCCCCTTGTTTCAGCATTTTCCACTACAGAGGGGC
The DNA here is from genome assembly GCA_007115665.2 of Sequoiadendron giganteum. NCBI lineage: Eukaryota > Viridiplantae > Streptophyta > Pinopsida > Cupressales > Cupressaceae > Sequoiadendron > Sequoiadendron giganteum. The sequence goes on along the minus strand of CM021104.1, from coordinate 170,464,512 downwards.
GAACTTGCCTCCTTGTTTCCGCATTTTCCACTGCATAGGGGAAAACGTGCCTCCTTATTTTAGCATTTTCCACTGCAAAAGGGCGAACTTTCCCCCCTGTTTCAGCACTTTTTTCTACAGAAGTGCGGATACGCCCCTGCTATCCAACGTTTTTGACAACTTTACTACAGAAGTGCAGATACACCCCGCTAAATGGATAGTTTCATCCATTTGACCATTCCAAACCTCCGTTTAACCATCTCAAAGTCTCCATTTGATCATCCTTAACACTCACCTAACTAATCCAAGCATCCATCTATCCATTCTGAATGTCGGATCACCCATTTCGAGTGGCCATTTCTCTCTTCCAAGCATCCATCAACATTTTCTGACAATCATTGTTTCATCAACCAAAAACATATAGGTCCTTCTTAGAACATCATCAAAGTCTGTATTTATCATCAAATCATCCATCCCAATCATCTAAACTTCATTTTGAAGGTTTTTACTTTTATGCAAAAAATTCCAGAGGTCGTAACTTTTGACTCAGATGTGGGTTTTAGCTGAAATTTTACGGGTGGTTGCGTTTTGAGCTGGCATGTGGATTCCCGATCCATCTAAAGTAGGTTGGACCCCTTTATAGCACATTTTCAAACCCCCAAAGTTTCATCTTGACCCTCAAAATCATAATTTACTATTTTTTTTCAGTTTCTGAAAAAACACTTTCGTTAATAACTTTGAATCAATGTCTCAAATTTGGGATCTTAGTTGGAAAGTCATCCAATATTAGTATTGGGCATTTTTTGGGAAAAACTTGGACTCTCAAACATATTCCTATGAAGTTTCCTAAAATGGCAAAATTTGACAATTTTTGAAAACTGCCAGATTTGGCAAAAATCTGATTGTCAACACCTTACGTCCTCTAGTTAAAACCCACGATCTTGGTTCCAAATCAATCCTATCATATCCTCTAATCCAATCTCAATCTAAGCTCCAATCCAGTTCTAATCTGAGTGTTAATCCCATCATCCTAATCTGAGTTTTTATTCAATCCCAATCTGAGCTTTCATCTAATCCCCATATCAGTTTTCAATCCATCCTAATTCTCTATCCATCATCTATTCTTTCCTGCTAATCTGTATCCATCATGAATCTTTATCCCCCTCTCACATGACCAATAATAGTAGTCAAGGGGAATCCTAACTCCGTTGATGACGATAACGAAAATCTCTTTGATCATGAAGATTGTTATTTAGATCCCCTTGATGCTATAATTGCTAGCAAGCTCTCTCCAATCACCTCCCAAAATCCCACTACTTCTTCAAACCATCCCACCATTCCTTCATCCACATCTAATAACGGTTCTTATGCTACCCTTGACAAGGGATATCCAACATCCTCACCATCAACATATTCATCATGTCCTCCCTTTCAACCTCTATCCTACCCAACCTCCATACCCTCCTCTCCTTATCATCATCAACAATCCCAATACCTCTACCTTAATCCCACATCCCAATACTCCCATCCTAATCCAACACCCACACATTCCTATCACAAACCCCCATACCAATATTTCTCCTATCCTAATCCACCATCTCAATCCTCTCATCCTAATCTACCACCCATATCCTCCTACGCCAACCCACCATACATGTCCTCCTACGATGGTTCACCACCTCAATCTTCCTATTCTAATCCAACATCCACACCTTCCTATCACAATCCCCCATCCCAATACCCTTACATTAATTTTGCATCTCCCCATTCTAATCCTTCATCCACATCTTCCTACTATCACTCCCCATCCCAATCTAATCCAACATCTACGTTCTCCTACATCACCCCCCCTTTTCCCGCATTATATCTTACTCCTCCATCTAATCCTAATCCTCCATCTCCTCCAACTACACCTAGTTCTACATCTAATCCTCATCCACACATCCAATCATATAATCCTCCAATTCCTAATCCTAATCCTCCATCTCCTCCTAGTCCTCCATCCAACCCCATATCCACATCTAATCCTATTCCACCAATTCCTAATCCTAGTCACAATCCTTCATCTCTTCCTAGTTCTACATCTAATCCTCATCCACACATCCAGTCATATGATCCTCAAATTCCTAATCCTAATCCTCCATCTCCTCCTAATCCATCAATCCCTAATCCTTCATCCATTCCCATCCCTTCATCTAATCCTAATCCTCCATCTCCTCCTAGTCCTCCATCCATTCCCATCGCTTCATCTAATTCTAATCCTCCATCTCCTCCTAGTCCTCCATCCAATCCCATCCCCACATCTAATCCTAATCCTCCATCCCATCCCATCACTCTACCAAATCCTACATCCCTTCCAAATGTTTCCCAAGGACTCATGCAAGAAGAGACACCATGCCCTCCCACTTTATCATGTACTATCACTAGTGATTAGGCCCTCCTCCATCCTACACCTATCCCTGTCATCACCATTCCTACCACCATCCAAATGATTGAGCCGGTCAAACCCATCGAATCCATTGAATCCCCATATTCTACTACTAGATCCACCCAATCCATTAAAGACATCCAATCCCCTCCTCCTAGTCCTACTATTCACAAACTTCAATCCCATGAACTTCATGAATCCTCCATACTCCTATCTCCCCCAATTGAGGAGTCCCTCCAACACTCTTCCATCATCATACATCCCACACAAGATGAGCCATGTCAAGAGCTTGATCTAAAACATACAAGCATATCCCCTCCTCGTAGTCCTACTATTCACAAACTTCAATCCCATGAACTTCATGAATCCTCCATCCTCCTATCTCCCCCAATTGAGGAGTCCCTCCAACACTCTTCCATCATCATACATCCCACACAAGATGAGTCATTCCAAGAGCTTGATCCAAAGCATACAAGCATATCCCCTCCTCCTAGTCCTACTATTCCCAAACTTCAATCCCATGAACTTCATGAATCCTCCATCCTCCTATCTCCCCCAATTGAGGAGTCCCTCCAACACTCTTCCATAATCATACATCCCACACAAGATGAGTCATGCCAAGAGCTTGATCCAAAGCATACAAGCATATCCCCTCCTCCAAATCAAGATCCTTCCATCCCATCTACTCCATCTAGAGAACATGGTCTTCTTTCATCCAATGATCCTATACTCCCATCCATCCCATATACTCCATCTAGAGAACATAGTCTTCTTTCATCTCATGATCCTATCCTCCCATCCATCCCATCTCAAAATCACACTATCTCATCCACTCCATCCCATGATCCCCTTTGCATTCATGATCCAATCACCCTATCTCATGATCCCTCATCATCCATTTCCATAAATACATATCCTATCATAACTAATCCCTTATTCCTCATTCCTCCTAATCAGGATGTTTCTCTCCCCTCATCTCCATCGCATAATCCTCCATCGCACAACCCTCCATCGTTGCTGGCCATCGCACCGCCACTATTATATCACCTTGGTACCATTACGCTCTCCCATGGTGGTCTTCTTGTAGGAGAAAAACAAATTCTATGCACCGCCTTTCCTCCTCCACCTACTAACACACTCGCATCATGTTTCCAAAAGAATAAGCATCCTACCATAAATCATATGCTTGAGAACATGAAATATCAAGGAAAAGGTTTAGGCCTTCATGAGCAAGGTATTTTAGAACCCATTCAAGTCCAAGAACACCTAGGCACACATGGTCTTGGATATGTATTCCAAAACTTGCACTCTAAAGATGTTGGTACATCCTAAACAATTCTTCTAAAGGCACAAGAGGTACTTCCCATCGTTCTACCAAATCATTTGTAACAGTCCCCCCTCCTCCATCATATCACCTCAAAACAACCGTCCATCTTCCTCCCTCATCCTCTAAATCCATTTTGGGTCCTTATGCCCCTCCATCCATCATTTCTCATCCTCCATCTACTATGGGTTCTTATATCCCTCCATAAAACCCCACACATCCTCCCTATACACAGTCTATTTTGGGTCCTTATCTCCCAAAATCACCCCCTCCATCTTATCCTATTCATCATTTCATTCATCCACCCCCTATCCCTCGTGTACAACATAAAAATCCTACCTTCATAACTCCTCATCAAGATCAACAAAGGCACCCCTCCATGCATTCTATCTCACATCCTCCATCCACACTTCCTCATCAAATGCCTACCTCTATCACTCCATCCACACATCATCCATCTTCTCGCATCTATCCCCTTGCTACTAAAATAACTTTGGATGCCACAAAAAAATGTATAAATCCAACTGTCCACATGAATCTAAAGCTCCTCGTGTCCCCTTCAAAAGACATGTTGAAGAAAAGAAAAATCAAGTCCAAAATCCAAATCAATCCAAAATCCCACAAAGGCCCATCGAAGCAAAAATAAAAACCATGTGGATCCCAAAGAAAAAAGGTGCCATACCTTAAATTGAAAAGTCCATAACGACATCCAAATTTGTTATTTCCCCACAAAATCATTCACCTCCTACATCTCCTATATCTGTTGTGGGTCCCTACATCCCAAACTATCTGAATGCCTCCATTATCGCCACACTCTCCATCCATTCATCCACCTATCTTTTCGCATCCACCATCCCATGTGCCAATGTTGGTCCTAAACACCTTCCCCCATCACACGTCCACTCCATCATTCCATCCATACACTTTCCAACATCCCATCCACTATCCCCTCTATCTCCCCCATCAAATCCCTTTAATCCATCCTCTTGCATAATCCATCCATTCTAATAAGGTTGTACCAACATCCAATGGTCACTTTACACATGGTCTCTTATTACCTCATATGGAACTTGATGCTTATGTCTTTCAAATCCATATCCTCTAAATATGTATATCCCTATCCTCTAAATCCGCATATCCATATCCCTATCTTTCTCCATCTTCATCTGCATCCTAGTCCGAAAAATACAAAAAAATCAAAAAGTAAAATAAAAATAAAAAAAAAAGAAAAAGAAAAAGAAAAACAGTAAAGAGAAATTCATTCGTCCAATGGTGAAAACTTGGAAAACAAGCACCTTGGATAGGTACCCTGATGAAAACCTGGCAAACAGGCGTCATGCGTAAATCACCCATCTAGTCTCCTTCCACGATTGGGGGCAACATCCACTTACGCATTCCATTCCTCCATCTCCTACATCTACCTATCTTCCACATCCTATCCATCCTATCTCATTTATCCCACTCCCTCCATCTTCATTGTGATCTTGATAAATGTAGGGGTAAAACCTATATCCATGCTTTGGACATCTCTTAGCATATATTCCCCTCATCCATACACTATCATATTGTCCATGCATCCTATCCACATATATCTATCTTCCATTACCCATCTCACTCCCTTATCCAACCATCCTGCTATCCCTCTTTCCTCATCATACATGACACATCTAGAGTGGGGGCATCTCCTTATTTATGATTGAGTCCTTGGAGACATCGTCCATCCATCCCTCCAAGAAATCCTTTCCATCTCTCCATCCTGCCCATCCTTACCTCTCCATCCATTTATCCATCCAGTCATCCCTTCCATATACCAAATCCTTATTTTCCTATCTACTAATCCACTAGTCCTTTTCCATCCGTTAATCCTTATCCTCCCATCCATTTATCCATCCAATACTCCATTCCATCCCTCCAATTTTGTATCCCTCTATCCACCTATCCTCGCATCTTTCTATCTCCCCATCTTTATCCATCTATCCATTTCCCCCTATCTCATTATCCCTTGTCATTGCTATCTATCTATCGGCTACCCCCATGAAATCCAATGCCATGCTATCTCACTATCATCATTCCTATCTATTTCTCACATCTTTAAAATATCCCCTCAATCTTCATCTCATCTATCTACCTATCCTAGCATCTTCTTATCCATCCATCCATTTCCCTCTATTATCCCTTGTCATTGGTATCTAGCTCTAGGCTACCCGCATGCAACCCAATGCCATTCACATCATAATTCATCCCTCCTATCTCTTTACCACATCTTTCTCACATCTTCATCGCTCATTTATCCATCATCTCACCTTTTGAATTCATATTCTAATGATCTAAATTAACTATCCCATCCCTGAGCTACACATCCTACATATCTTACACATATCAACCATCATTCTATCCAATCCTACAATTCTATCTTGTCTCATCATATCGGCTCCATCCTTTTTTCCATTTATCTTGGTCATCTCATCACCCCTCATCCATTGTTTGTCGTTGGTCTTTGTGTTGAACTATGTTGCCCCTGTGCTTTCACATAGGCAAGGTCAATCATTTGCTCTGCCCCCTAGGTGTTTTTCCGTCTGATCATTGTCCTCCATCCTCTATCTTCATCGTCCTCTTTCCACTTTTACCATGGTCTTTTCCTGAACAATGAGGGCTCTGCATTTTCACGTAGGGAAGGTTGATCTTTGATCAAACCTTGAGCCCCTAGGTCTTTAGGGTGTGATTAGTCCTGTTAACTTGTCATCTTGTCATCTTGTTGTGTCATCAAGTATGTCCCTATCCTAGTTGGTGCTTACAAACAAAGGTCATATGTATCACAAGATCCAATCGGTTTTTGGTATCCTGCATCATATCGATCTTTTATTTTACTATCCATCATCGGTCTCAACATGATGTATCCTTCCTAACAGACCTCATCAACCTCATCCATCATCTTGATCCTATGGCAAAGGACATTTGAAATTGATTGTGATATTTTGATGCTTTTGGATTTTGTTTATCATTTCATGAGCTCCCTATCATCACTTTTCATAGTCGCCTTGATCCATCATATCACGGTGTGCTTTGACTAGTCAACATAGGGGCATATCTTGCTCATTTCTTTGTTTTTGTCTTCTTGGTTGTCCCATGTAGTACCCACCAAGGTCCCTGAGGTCTTGTGTTACATTGGGGCATCCTTTTGTGCTTGTGGTTATCCTAATACCTGGCCTGACCAAAGTCATCGTGACTTTGGGGTGTTGGGATAACCTTCTTGTTTGTTGTGTTTGTTTTATGCATTAGACACTAATTCGTCTTGGTTTACATACAGTGATGCTCGGTTTCTTATGCTATAGCAAAAATCAGTGCTCCAACGATGGCGAATTGCATTAGGATTGCATTTCATTTTCCATTCCATCATCTTGCATGTATCCCTCATCCTCTCATCCATCAAAATCCCTCACCAATCCATAATCCTTCATCAATATCCCTCCCTATCCATCCAATCTCTTATCATCATCTCTTCAATCTTCTTAGAATACTATCAATTGGTTATTCTAAGCATCTTGTCCCCCATCATTTCATTTAACCATCTTGCCTCCACATCCAATCCTCATCCATTCAATCTAGCACAAATCATCTAATCACACTCTTGGTCTTGTTCCCAGCCTTGCATGTCTGAAAAAGTATGTAAACTAGGGCGTATCTGCCCTTCTGCAGCAATCAGGAGGGCGTATTCATACTTCTATAGCAATCCAGAGGGCGTATCCGCACTTCTGCAACAATCCAGAAGGTGTATCCGCACTTCTGCAGCAATTCAGAGTGCATATCTGCACTTCTGTAGCAATTGGAGGGTGTATCTGCACTTCAACAACAATCAAGAGGGTGTATCTGCACTTCTGCAGCAATTTGAGGGCGTATCCGCACTTTTGCAGCAATTTGAGGGTGTATCCGCACTTCTGCAGCACTCAAGAGGGTGTATCCACACTTCTGTAGCAATTGGAGGGCATATCTGCACTTCTGCGGCACTCAAGAGGGTGTATCTGCACTTCTACAGCAATCCAGAGGGCGTATCTACACTTTTGTAGTAATCAGAAGGGTGTATCCGCACTTCTGCAGCAATCAGAAGGGCGTATCTGCACTTCTGTAGTAATCCAGAGGGCGTATCTGCACTTCTATAGTTTGACTGGGGGCAACATCATCTATGTCGTCGATTCCACTTTTGTCACCTTTACCTCCCATCACTTATCATCATTTCTTATCATCGTCATTTTCATATCCCCTTTCATCATCTCATCTCTCATCCTTTCCCCCATCTCTTCCTCCTTCATCACTCCCCTCCCCCCTTTTTTTTTCGGGTTGAGGCGGACTTGCCCCCACGGCGGGGCGGACTCGCCCCTCCAGCGGGGCGGACTTGCCCCCGCGACGGGGCAAATCCACCCCCGCAGCAGGGCGGACATGCCCCCAGTCGAAGGCGACATCACCACCACTCGCGGTAAGGCGGACTCGCCCTCGCGGCGGGGCGGACACGCCCCCAGCTAGAGGCGGCTCCACCTACCGAAGGCAGCGTCGCCACTGCTCATCGCGGGGTGGACTCATCCCCGTGGCAAGGTGGATTCACCCCTGCAGCAGGGCGGATCTGCCCCTCTGCAGCACTATTTTTCTCTTTTCTTCCCAGGGCCGCCATTTGCAAACTGTGCATCGGATCGACTTCGTTCAAAAGGAAAACCTGCTTATTTTTTGAGCTCTTTCCAACCATACCTTTTATTTCTTCCTATTGATAATTTTTTCGGGACCCCTCTCTTTTCCCTCCCTTTTTAAGGGGTATTTTTTTACTTCTTATTCACCGGTTTTTCCTCAAACTAATCCCTTCCCTTCCCAGGGCCGCCATTTGCACCCCGTTTGTCCGGTTGACTTTGTTCAAAATGAAAACTTGCCTAATTTTTTTCCCTCTTTCCAACCATACCATTTGTTTCTTCTTATCGAGATGTTGCCTAGGACCCTTATTTTTCCCTCGTCACCCTCTTGAGCGGGCATACCCTTCACATTTACCAATTTTCCCTGCCATAGTCAATCCCTTCCAAGATTGGGGCATCTTCATCCATTCCCCACTAATTGGACATCTCAGATCCTCCTTCCCATGTTGGGGCATCATTTTCTGATTAATTCCTCTATAGAGTCATCTGCACTTTCTTTTCTTCGAAGCACGGTTATTCTAACGGTACTTCGAAGAGGGGCAAAATGTAGACATCCAAATTTGATCACTTCCATATGATCAAAATCGTCTACTCTATTCATCTATTTCATTAATAATGATTAAATAATTTATTTAATCATTATTTCATTTTTTGCCTAAGGTTCCTAAATTATGTAATTAAATAAATTAAATACTTTACCTTATCCCTTTTCTTCTCTAAATTACATAAACATGACAAATTATTTAATTTAGTCATTTAACCTATTTGGATTAAAAACCAATTTTTAATTCTTTTTTTTCTCTCTCCTTGTCACATTCTCCATAACCTTCTTTTAATTCAAATTAAATTAATTAATCTATGATTAGGATGTGCACCACTTAATCAAGATTAAGTGTCACATCCTCCATAATCTCCCACTTGCCTCTAATCTCTCATTAATTATCCTAATCCTGTGTTTGCACAACCTTTATCAGAATCATTAGCCATATTTGGCTTACCTTTTCTGGTCAACCTTCCCACTCACCCTTTTTAGCCTGAACTCCCTTCCCCATGTGAATTTTTAATTCACATTTATTTAACCAAGGTTCCTCTCTTCCCCATGTGAATTTTTAATTCACATTTTATTCTTCCAAGGTTTACACCATCCCCATGCAAGATTCTAGAAGTCTTGACTTGTCACTTCACATGTGTCAAGGGCTTCTAGAACCTTGGACTTGTCACATCACCCACATGTAACAAATCTCCAGCTTTTTGGAGACCCTCTCTTATCCACTAGATTCTTCCAATCATTGTAAATTTTTAATTCACTTTTATTCTTCCAAGGAATCTTCTCATCCCCCAAGGTATTTGTCCTTCATCCACCTCATGTACTTCTCTTCCACCTCATTTCCACATCATTCCACCCTAAGACATCTCACATTCCACATGTCAAGATGTGAGGGCTTGTGAGTCCTCAACTCACCATAGCCCTTCATCTTGATCTTGTTGGATCAATCCCAACCGTTGAATTCTCTAGAGAATTCCAATTATCCTATAATTACCCCCTCATTTGTCTCATTTTGGAGAGGAAGTCTTTTGCAACAAAACTCTTGCAAATTTACCATTTGAGCTCTTATCCATCATAGCACTTAGCATTCTCATCCATCTTGCATCTTGCATCCATTCAAGTCCATTGCCATCCAAGGAGCACATAAGACATCCAAAGATCAAGGCCCAACCAAGGAAAGAGCAGCATGAAGGTATAACAAACATTCAATTTGTTTTATCTTACTCTCATGTTATCCATTTTCTTAGGCTAATCGTTGAGGTGCCCTTTTATCTTGTTATTTCCTCTTGTTGCATTATTAGTTTTTGTCTAGTATCTCACATTAGGACTTAGCATTTTATTAGGATCACAATATCTTACTCATTAAAATGAATTTATAAAATTATGGCATGAGTGGTTTGGCCAACTTAACTACTACTATCTTGAGCAACTAAGTGAACAAGACATGGTCACAAGGTTTCCTAGGGTTAGATTTCCTAAAGGTATTTGTGAGGATTGTACCCCTAGAAATCATCCTCAAGAGAAAATTGATAAAGGAAAAGCATGAAGGGATACATAGGTTTTGGAGCTTGTTCACAATGATGTATCAAGGGAATTTCCCTACCCATCTTTCACTAAGGCATGATATGCTCTCACTTTCATGGATAAATTTTATAGATACACATGGATCTACTTCCTTTCCATAAATCTAATTGCTTCAACAAATTTATATACTTCAAGGCTCTTTTTAAAAAATAATTAGGAAACATCATCAAGTTTCTTCAAACGGATAATAAGGGTGAGTATGTAAACATCATGTTTGAGTAGTTTTGTACACGAGAGGGGATGGACTTGCAACACACAGCTCCTTATACTCCCCAATATAATGGGTTTTTAGAATATAATAGCATATCCTTAAAAGAGATGGCTAACCATATGATACACCCAAGTGCCTTACACCATAGTTTTGATCACGATGTTAGTCACAACAACAATACAAATAAAATCCTCACAGTAAAACCATGAAGAACCTATCTTTACTTGAAAGACTGAATCAAGGAAACCTAAAAGTCCAAGGAAAGGGGAGAGGTTGACTTAGCTTAATCCCAAGGCTCCGGTAGTAAGGTCTTGACCATACTAGGTTCGCTTCAGGGTATGATGTGATATTATTATTAATCTCAAGGGGTCTATGGTTATCTTTGGTTTCTTTAAGAATCATAAGTATCAGATGGAAGATTTTCAGTTTGATCATTAAACAATTTCATGAAATCAATAGATTTGCAATAATATTTCATGAATATCAAACAACTTTGCAATCACTTAAGTAGATTTAGATTTAAGCATTTAGCAATTTCATAGAAACAAAAGATTTTCAATAATATTTCCATTCATTCATCTCTTTTTTGGAACATTTTCTAAAATTTAACATCTAATCTAAAATAAAGCATCAAAATACTTGAAAAATAAAATTGCTCCCAGGTATTCTCCACGCATGCCCCAAGATTTAATCAAATCAAAGCAAACCGTTCTATACTTCACCAAATTTCTTCATAGCTAGGAATAAAACGGTGCGAGCTTTTAAAGGTGTGTCGCCAAAAAGTGTAGTCTTTGGCACTTTTCACTCATTTTGGCCTTTTCCCTTGGATTTTGGCCTTGTTTTACCTTGATTCAGTCTTGTAAGCTTGTAATTCAACAATAACCTAACGGTGTTTTACTAAGGTGTTGTGAAGTGTTGTAGTACATTTCCTCACTTTTCTAAACCCCTTTCAACATAATTCACCTAAGCAACACCCTTTTACCCTTTTCCGAGCATTGTGTCAAGGTGTTGTAAAGTGTTGTAAGGCATTTTCACCCTTTCCTAGACTTATCATCACTAATTAACCCTTTTCTTAAGCTAATTTGTCCCCTTAATGTACTTTTAGTCCCAACTTAAGTGTGTTTCGGGAGGCAAAGCTGATTAAATTCATTAAACATTATTTAATTCCTGGCCACCACTTGAAATTGCCCAAGTGGACTAGGTTGCCACTTTGGGCGACCTAGTCCCTTTTGCCATAAAATTCAAATTTTAAACAAAAACTAATGGGAATCTTGCCTCTTAAACCCTAGTGTCGGCCTATCATGTTGCATTTCGGGAAAATTAGGGTTCTACATGTACAAATAAGGGTTTTCACCTTCATTTTGCCTCTCTTACACTCTTAAACTCTCTCAAGGTCATTTTTACATCTCTTCACAAACACTCTTGCACTCCTATCTTCTAAAGCAAGCAATCAAGCACAAGGGTTTCACAAGCCACCTTCATTGGAGTTGTTCTTCCATGTTGCAAACCATCAAAAACAAAGGTTTAGTAAGTGTTTCCATTAAGTTCATCATTCAATCTCACTCTCCTTTGGTTTGTTTCTCATTTGGGTTTAGCTACCTTTAAAGGGGTTTGACTTAGGCAAACCCCTATTCCTTAACCCCATTATTATCTTGGTCTTTGCATGTGTTTGCAGGTTTGTAATCAGATTTGGTGAAGCATAAAGTGTTGGAAGAAGTAAAATCATTCCACTCAAGTGACATCAAACCCTAAAAGAGGCAAAAAGACAAGTTGTAGGTCGTTTTCAAGAGTTTCAAACACAGATTGCTGCAGAAAAGGGAAACATCAACCGGGACCCACAAAATCAGAGCCTGAATCCTCATAAAGCATCAAGAGGACTAGGTCACCACTATTGGGGACTTTGTCCCTGTGCTAAGCCTGGAAAAGGGTTTTTGCATTTTTGGGCACCCTTTTCCCTGAAACCTGGTTTGGCAAATTTTCCCTGACGAGAGGACTAGGTCGCCCAACTTGGGAAAAGTGTCCCTCTATTGATTTTAGACATTTTCTAGAATATCTCAGGACCATTCATCTGCAACATCACATTTTTAGGTGCACTAGCTCTCAACTTCCACGTTTCCTTTATGTTTTGCATACATTTAGGGCATATAGTTTAGTTAGTTTGCATTAGTTTAGATTTACTTTATTTGCATTTCATACATTAGATTAACATCTTTTTCTTTCAGTATCATCCACACAACACACACACATATCACAACCTTCATCAATCAGCCCTCCCTTTGAATGCAACCACCAAAAATCCCATAACCACCAAGCGGTAAGAGTGCCATTCCCACACACCAAGAACTCCTAGGGTGAAAAACCCTAAGGGCCTAGTATAGGTCCTCATGCCCTAGGTCCTAGTGTTACATTTTTGGTGGTTTAGAAGGGGTTTTAGTTTGGACACCGAGTAAGTTTTGTATGCACCCTTAAATGGTGCAGCATACAGTCTTGTTTGGCTGAACGAACAAACCAGCTACAAAAGATACATGAGATAGGTAGATTTTGAATTGGCTTCGATATTGATTAAGTTCTATGTGCATACAAGTTTTTAATCCAAAATGATTCAAAAAATAGGAAAAAGGAACAAAACTTATAGAAGTTTTGACTCCTCCAACATCCACAAATTCTAAATTTAACTTAAAAAGAGGTATCCCCTAGCCTTTTATAGAAACAAGACACATGTGGGATAAGACAAATTATACCTGAGAGGGAATCCAAGGGATGAATCATGGCAAGACACATGGAATGTGGCAACTGGTAAGAGAATTGCAAACAAATTCAACAGGGTCAACCTTCGTTTACATGTTGATATCCTTCGGGTCTTTAGTCTTCTTATTGTCAGAGTTTCTTCTTGGAACCAAACAAATCCGCCAAATAGAATGTAGGAACTTTCCATATATTTAGAATGATCAGGTGGAATTTTTGTTCCTACATCTAGGTTCAAACTCGGATTGAACATTCCCAAGAATGATTCATCCCTGGAATGAGTACACCCTTTCGTTGCATGCTTGATATCCAAATTTTTGAATTCTTGATATTTGGTGATTCCTTGCAATGAAATTTGTTCCTACATGAGCTTCCAAAGTGTACTATTGAACCTAGTAACACCATTGAATCTGCCTGCAACCTTAGTTTTCTTGATCGTCCATACCCAAACCTTGCATCACAATCTGCTTCTCCTGTAATCACCAATTCCAACTATTAAATCCCTTTTGAAACATTTATAAAAAAATATCATGTAAATAAAACCATCATTAATTCATCGTCATTATAAAATCCATCATAAATAACATCATTTCAAAAAAGATCATATATTCAAGCGTAATTATTCCTTTAGTCGAGTTATCAAACCATCGTATCTTTTGGATAACATTAAAATTTTGAAACTTTACTTTGCATTGTTACCCGATACCCGGTACCCGATACTTCAGCTTTTACCCATAATTTCTCAGACCTCGATTTTTAGTAGAACTTCCATATTTAGCAGAGCTCTGCTCCCCGACCAAAACACTTTGCTCAACACCTTGTATTACCTTTTTTACTTCTAGCTTTCCCAGTTCCCAGTACCCAGTACTCGAAACACTTGAACTACAAAGTACTCTTTTTTTGAAAGATTTCTCTTTTTTTTCACTTTTGGTGATCTTTCCAACTAGCCAACACCTGCTATAAGTGTTAGTTTTTACCTGGGGTCCCCAAGTCTTACATTATTAGGGCGTGTTGTGAGACCACAGAACACATAGTACTAGGTTGAAGCAATCAATTGTGATAGTTTCATTTAGAACATGGTTCCTCACAAAGCCTTAAAGGGCATTGTTTCCTTTGAATCTTGGATAAGTCTGAAACCATAGATTGAGCACTTCAAGGTGTTTGTATCTCTTGTTATATCATGCATACCAACTAAAATAAAGAAAAATAGGGGGTGTGATGGTGTGGTGAAAATATGGAATCAAAGAAAGGTGATGTACCTATCTTTCTTCTAATTTCATTAGGAAAAGAGATCTCCCAAAGGTAGGATTGACTTTCAACCTTTGGGTGAGTCAATCCTATTAGAGGATCTACTATTTCCTTTATGACAAATATGACTGGAATTCACTTTGGGGAGATAAAAAAATTGAATGCACTCAATTATATGACATAAAACTTGAAATGCAGATTTGAAGGATAGCATAAACAAAAACTACAACTTTTAGGAAAATCTGAGAAGGGGAAATTAATGTGCACCTATCACCAAAAGTAGTTGTTGAGTGTCTTGTTGGGACATATTCACCCTAGGGTGAATGGGTCTTTGTATAGGGATCCAAAATCTGATTTCATAGTCCTCTAGTTCTGGATCTGCACTCCCAATTCCACTAGATTCCACTATCGAAAAGCCAGAAATAAATTTTACAAATGAGTTTCAATGGCTTAACAACTTTGATGACAACTTTACAAAATTTCACTTTTGATCAATCTTCAATCCTTCTTCACTTGCAAATTTGCACACACAAAGAGAGGGAATTTTTTTTTGTTTTTGGTGAATAAAAGTTTACCTTGGTCAAACCCCGATTTGGTAATTAAACCTTAATAATGAAAGATAATGAAAAATGACAAGGATTGATGAATGAACAAATCTATGTCACAACTCACCAAACCCTTAATGGCTTCCCTTGGAGGACTAAAGTCTAACACATCACTCTAAGGATTGGATTTTACATGAAATGTCTTGATTGGATTCTTGATTTGACACTTGATTTGATGCTTGAATGCTTGAAACCTACATCACAATGTTAGCTTCAAAACATAATATGAGCATGCATAACTTTGACATGATGATATGATCTTGATTGTTATTGTAGATGCTTGATAAATCTTCTCTTCAATGCTCTTGACAATAATATTTTCTCTAGGAATGCTAGCATAAAGTGTGTTAAGTTTTAATTGATAAAATAACTATGTATTTATAGGTGTTTATCTAATTTCTCAAAAATTAGATTCCATAAGCTGACATTTCAAACTTGAATTTGAATAATGCCACCAAAAACATATTAAAAATTGGGTCTTGGCACTTAACGAGGACCCTTAGGCGAATGGGTCTTGGGACCTAAATCTAAGACACAAAATTTCCAAGGTGTTTAAATTAATGTTAGCACTTTTTTAATGTCGGTTTCCCTTTAAAAAAATGAGAATAATAAGGCTTAGGAATGCATAATTTAGGAAATTAGAAGCTTAATTAAGTCCAATTAATTAAGGGAATGCAAACATAGTGTGAAAATGTAAAGGAGTACATTTTTCAACACTACACCAACACACAATTGTAAGGCAATGGAACATCAATCCAAATATTTCATCTTTGTAGGCTATTGAAATGGTGTAAAAGGTTATTGCCTAGATTGAAGAAAAATAGGGTTTCCCAAAATGGAAAAGTAATTCAAGAGGATGAGAATAGACCCTATCTTCCTACTTTCATTAGGAAATGAGATCCTTGCAATGAATTGATTAACAACCCTTAGGTGAATCAAGCCAATGTGAGAATCTTCAAATTTCCTTATGCTTTGAGGATGGGGGTCAAGGTCAAACATCACTTTTGGGAGAAAAACTAAAAATGGTAAATCAACTTGTTACCTATTTTTCACTACTAGCTCAAACAAGTAGAGCTGAATTGCAAATTCAAGCCAAAAGGTACACAAGATGTTCAAAAATTTATGCTAAATACTCATTATTGTGCAATATTTTATT
Source organism: Sequoiadendron giganteum (assembly GCA_007115665.2). NCBI lineage: Eukaryota > Viridiplantae > Streptophyta > Pinopsida > Cupressales > Cupressaceae > Sequoiadendron > Sequoiadendron giganteum. Next base: position 170,448,012 of record CM021104.1, on the reverse strand, counting down.
ACAATGTGAATTATAGTAATATTATGCAAGAACATTTCAGAATAATATTATAAGATTGCATAATGTTTGTTACTTTATTCATAATGTACAAACCATAATCCCACACAAGCCATGGGAGTAACTTAATTTGATTTTCATAATCAAATAAGGGGTGCATGAAGTAAAGTAAACTATACAACTGAGAATAAGGAAATCGTAGGGTGGAAAGTGATTCGTCATTGCCTAGAATGACGAATCATTGACAAGTTGAGGTCTTCAGTTGTGACTTTGAATCGATCTAGCTCCAAGCTCTAATGCACCTACAAGTATGATAAGAGTGTGGTTAGAGCAATGTGAATCAAATCCTATCATATGCCTATGCTACCAACAAAAATATAGCATACAATTGATCAGGCATCCATCAGATGATTTCATTAAAAAAGACATAAAAACTCAAAGAGGAAGCTTTCAACTTCTTTTATGTTGCTAACACGTTTGTTCATTTTGTTCATGATCATTTTATCAGATATGTGGAGCAAAACGGGCTCCCACAAGGGTTGAGCTTGATATATCAAGGAGGACACACTCTCAAGTTACATACGAGAGTTCATTAATATTGATAACAGTCATTAAGTGAGTTGTTGAAACTAGGAATATGATAATATAAGCAACTTTATTTCAAAGAGATTCAGATAAATAGTGTGAAGAACTCATCAATTTCGTTAATTTTCTATTTCAGCTCTACTTTATATTTTCACATTACATCTAAATGAAGTATCAATCCTCTTTAAACTGAAGAGAAACATAAACAAAATATCAAGCACCAAGCTGTTTCATGGAGTTTTGGAATTGATTTTACAAGAGACAATGAGTTTTCACCATCGTAGCTAAAGCTAAACATGTTTGCATTCAATACAGTTTTAATCATGCTAAAACATGACATCAACAAGAAAATTACATTCATTTTATAGAGATTTGGAATATCCAAATGCCATTATCATGATAACCTATAGTAGCATTCATTAAGGGCAGCAAAAGGAAATTAAGTTGTGTAAAGATTAGATAAGCATGCAAGGTATAGTAACAACGACAGTCATACATCTATGGGAGTCACAAGTAGTCGGAATGCATGTCTTAAGGATATAGTGACCATAATATTATGGAATCCTATGCCAAGCATACAGTATGAGGAAGACATGTTTTCTATCATAGTCATAAATAACCATGGTGATAGTCATAAGGAACAAAAGTAACAATAAAGATGAACAACATTCAGTAACAACAAGATATGCAGGAAATGTATATAATAGTCTAGATGATAGACAGTCAGTGAAATCAATGAATACCCTTCACGAAGCAGGACTGAGTTTTTATAAAGTCAATATTCATAACTGGGATAATGAAGCAGACTATTTTTTTTGTTATACTACTTCAATGAGTTATATGCAAAGTAAAAAATCTATGCAAAGGATGAATAGTCAATATAGAAAATATTTTGATGAGAATAATGACTTAGAACAACGAAGGAGCTATAGTCTAAGTAGGAACATAGACATCACTGTATTAGTCTAAATGAAGGGAGAACCACAAAATGCAGATGAGACCCCCAACAACAACTGGTTGGAAAACAAAGAGATCATGAAGGTTCAAAGGCAATTATTACACCACTTCAAAATAGTCAAAATTAACAAGTGTAATGCTGCTAAAAAATAACAAAGAGTTGTTCTTACACTAATTTCAGCATACCCACATTGGGTTCTTACATAAAATGCAAAACCTACCCATGTAGGGTTATTCTCGAGGATGAAAGTTACATTAGAGGAAAAATCATCAAAGTTCGAGCCCAAGCTTAGAGAGATACATATTACATTCACAATGCAGGTAGAGCATATGTAGGCCACGCCAGAAAGACCTTTTTCTTCTTAGAAGGTCAATACCCACATGAAATTTCAAAGAGAGAACATAAATACAAAGGGAGAGATTCAAACAAGAAACAAAGAAATACCCAAAAATTCATGGTAGCCATTAGTGCAAAGTTTGTTTAGAAAAATTGAATACCCAGAGCCTTTTGAATTTCTAGCTATAAATTTTTGGAATAACAGTGTAAATCTCGACCTTTACAAAGAAGCCAGGAGCATAATAGTAGGAGTCTCAGCCTTTGATATTAAGCATATAGAAAAGCAAAGAGGATTTATTCATATAGTCATGGACGTAGCCAATATGGAGGGACCGACGTTTCTTTTAGTTTTTTATTACAGAAGAAAGGAAATATCCATCATTATTAACCTAAGAGACACCTGTAATTTCCTTTTTGAGGTTCTTCAACAAATAATAAAATGGAAGTATTGTCATAATGGCTTACCTAGTGCAACTCATTCTTTTTTGATACAAGTTACAAAACCATTTGGCTCATGGCGACACCCAAACTCATAAATTCTTCAAAAAATTCAAGTGAATGACTGGATAAGAATCACAGAGTAATGAATGAGCTCTCAATAAATCTTCTACAGAACTCCAAGAAGTTTCAAAACTAGCATGGCGGTGCAACAGAGGTTCGAGCTCCAAACCCTTCCAGTATATCTCATGGTGGCGATGCAACATGAAGTTCTCCAGAAAATTAGAGTTTCCCAAGTCAAAATGAAAAGGATGAGTAATGATTTAGGGTTCGGGCTTATCATTCTTGCACTATTTTTGTCGATGATTTTTTACTATCTTTTGTCAAAAAATCAAACAAGAAATCATTCTCAAGTGTTGATGTCGTAGTATTGACCTTTGGGTCAATAAACCTATTAATTTGGGGGGCGACCAAATAATGTGTTGACATGGTGCCGATTATAATACAATGCTTAAGTGGTGGTCATTAATATATACCTTAAAATTTATGCTAAGTGTGGTGGCGGCTTTTGTAAGTCATACTTCAAATCTTATAGTAACTTAATGTGACCTTTGCTTATACATGTAAAGTTAAGTTAATTAAATGATAAATTGTGTCATTTAATTAATTTTGAATATTTTTAGAGCAAACATCACATTGAGTTACTTTCTTAATCATGCAAGCATAAAATATTAAGTAAAGATGGATTTCTAGTTCACATGGGCGGATTGACACAAACAAGGTGGCTTTCGCATGCTTGGGCCCACATTTTGAGGGATTTTTAGTTCAGTTTGAGTATTTCATGGGTCAGTTATGAGTTGACAACTAGTTTGAACCTGAGTGAACTCATTTTTATCATGAGTTTGGACCTTCTTTTTGGAGATATTTGCTTTTGTGAAGAGAGGAAATCTTAAATTCAAAACATCAACAAATACTTTAAATAAAATCATTTATATTCAAAATAAAGTTGACAACTCATTCATTAGACATCATTAAAATGTAGTCGATTCCAAAACAATGACATAAAGTCAATAAGATAGATTCATATACGATTCTAGTCTAAATACATACATGTGTCATATTACATAATTTTGAAAAATAATATAATAGAAGTTTATAATTTCAGTTACAATTCGAGACTTAGGCATTCAGTCGCCTTAAGCTCTTCAATACATATTACAAGAATAAATAAAACATAAAAGAAGATAACATCCTTTGATTTTCAATCCAACAACTAATCTTCAATAATGAAGACGAGAACAAGGATCAGGTGCTTTTTCCGCCCAACCTCGAAGCTTACGCTTCCCCGAAATTCCTTAGTCATTCAAGAAATACCCGACCCTGCACGAATTGCTTAGCAAAAAGTAGTCTACGAGCAAGATGGAATCTGGTGCGTGCCTAGTCTAACTATTAATACCACAAGCATTTTCATTTTTCTAAATCATTTAAGAAACAAGCAAGTTTGATACTAGGATATGGTAGAGAGTTCAATAATTCCATCTATTTCAATGGTCCTTAAGTTACTTGGCCAAGTAAAATGTCATGCACGACAAATAAAACAGTTTTGGAAAAGCAAAACTACACTCTCTAATAACCCATATTTGGCACCCATATCGGAAGGTAACTTTCCCAAAAACATAACATGCACGCTCATTTATCAAGCATGCATGGTTCCAATCAATCAAATACAATCTTTCACAAACAATTTATCGAAAGTCATGATTCAATCAAAAACAATTTAAAATATTGTTATTTCATCATTTTTTACCATAGATATTAAATTCACATTAAAAATTGAATAATTAATTAATCAAAAATAAGAAGGTGTATCTCTAGTATGCAAATTAAATACATATAAAAACAGTCATCAAAGAGCACACGTTCTTTTGTTCTATTCACTCAATTAACCTGTTTCGTTTTCAATAAAAATAATACTTCAGTTTAAATGATTTATTCTCTATTTTCATACTTGCAGAAAATAAATAAATAAATTTATACTTTTCATGAACAGTTTAAAATAACTCGTTTCAGTTTCAGTTTCAGAATATCTTTGAGTTTCAATTGCAAAATTTACTGTTTAAAAACTTTTGTTTCGAAAACATGTTAAAATTTGGAAGATATTCTATCAAATTATTTTCAGTTTGAATTATTTTCAATTCCAATTTCAAATAAGTTTTCTGTCAAAAAAAAAAAAAGTTTTATGTTTAAGATCCTTTTTAAATCTATATTTAAAAGATGTTTTTTTTTTTGAATTTCTTCCTGGATTTGATTGGTTGTTTCTCAATGTTTTCAAAGCAAATTTCTCCCTAATTTTTTTTGTTTTGGAACTTGTTTAATGGAGTTTGTTTTCTCAATAATTCGTAGTTTTCTGTTCAAGAATTTACATAGAAATATGAAGTAACAAAATTACTTTTAAATAGTTTTAAAAATCTACGCTCAATCAAATTCTTCCTAAAAATATTTTATTTCTAAATTCAATAATATTCTGGAAATTGAAGAATAATCACAGTTTGATATTTATAGGTTCATACAAAATTCTAAATAATAGAAATAGTAATTTTTAAAATCAACATAATAACATATCTATTTCATTTATCTTTCTCTATTCATGTTTTTGTTTTTATAAATTTCAAGATCCTACCTCTTTAAATTTTGGAAATGAATTTTTAGTTTCCTATGCTCTTTTTGTATCTTTCTCCTTTGTTCGAATGTTGTTCAGTCACTATGTTATACCTTATTTCAAACTGACTTTTATCTCCTCTTCCCTAATGCTTAACCTTTCCTACTGAGTTGCGCCTATTCTCCACCTTTCTCTTTCCTAAGGTCGTGCGTATTCTCCATCCCCTGGAAAACTGTTGGGTGCATATGGAGAAGAGGGAATGAATACCCTCCTTATTTCTGCACACTCATGTTTGCTTTGACTGTGTGGGGTGTGTAGGGTTGTGGACTCTGGCCGCACCCTTCCCTGCTCACTGCGTGTGGCTTTCCCCTGGTCACGCCCTCTCCTCAAGATCTTCTTGTTGCCTCCTTCCTGCTATGCTTCCTACACATGGGAGATTAGAACATCCTCCCTGCCTTGTGTGTACCTTCCCTCCTTTATTTGGTGTGCCTTCTTCTTACTATGCTGGTTGTGTAGCATGCAATGGAGTCTATTCCCTGCCTGGCTGCATGGAAAGTTGGAGGATCCTTCTCCCTATGCGTGGGTCTTAGTCCTTGCTCTCTCTCACTCTCCTGGCTGCGTCTGGGTAAGGTGAGATCCAAGTAAATAGCCACATAAACATAAATTCTCCCTCAATAATACTCTGTCATATTTTGTTTTTGCTCAAGAATACCAAAAACATATTTTTTTTGTCTCTCTCCCATTTCGAAATTCTCCAGGCTGATTCTTATTTCATGCATTTATTTTAACAAGAAATGAGATCCCTTATTTTAGATTGATCTCCAGATTAATTCTTGAACTCCAAGTTTCCAATTTTTGATTGCTTCTCATCTTAATTGAAGATATTTCTTCAATTTGTTAACTAAAGTTTCATTTGAATGCCAAGTTCAATTTGCACGTGAATTTGTTTTTCAATAACTCCATTTTAAGATTTTTGTTCAATTTCTAATTTTAAATCTTTTCTTCTTTCATATTTTCAATTAAAAGCATTTAATTTATAAAACACTTTATTCATTTAAATTTTATTAAATTATAAAATAAAAAGCCAATTTCATTTAAATTTCAAAATACAAGCAATTATTTTCAAACAATGATAAAATGTCTAAACAAGGAATCCAATCATTTAATTTAAATCAATTTCCTCAAATTTAATCAAATCAGCATTTTAAATCAACATATTCTTTTCACAAATTTGGAGAAATCATTTAAACATTTTTTTAAAATTTGCAAACATAGAATCACAAAATGCATTAAAATATTTAACTAAGTGAGTGTGTGTGATTCCATCATACTCATAAACGTCTAACGGCTAAACGACTCTACTTGATCGTTGTTCTCGCCTTCAATCACGTTCACCTGTTCCTACATTCATTTGCACTCGATTTTTCATCAGTAATGACAAACCCCATATTAAATAAAAATACATTTCGAATCATTTGTAATTGCATTTCAATTTCAATTTCACTTCAATTTGAATTTGAATTTAACTTTGATTTAAATAATCAATTAACTTCAATTTAAATAATCATTAACATAATATAATTAATCAATATCATGATTAATAATGGCATTTAAATAATCCATAAAATCTATGCGTGACAACTTTTGCTCGTGGATTACTTTGGAGTTATCATTTTCTCACTAAAATTGACTTTCAGTTCCACCTCCATGCCTTTTTGAAGGCTTTTTGTATAAAGTGATGACTTAGTCATTTTTCACTAGTTCTTGTTTTTCATCCTTTGCATTCTGCAAAATGAATTATTTGTAACTCAACTTTTTTCAAATTAATATAGTAATAGGTTTACAGGATCATTTTGGTGTCATCTTGCAGTGTTTTCCTGCCATTTTCTTTCAGGATTCATCAAATTTGCCTTTTCAGAATTATACAATTTGTCCTTATGAATGATTCAATAAAATTAGTGTTTTTTAGCTATTAAAAATCTTTATTTTTGTCTTGTTCATAATTGCACATCATATCACAGGTCTTAAGTTGTGCTATAATAATTTCGTTCTTCAAGTTGTGAAAATTGATTTTCCTTCTAAAAGGATAAATTGTTTGGCCTCCTTTGGAAATATTTTTGTGATCATTTCTGAACTATGTGAATGGTTTTCTTGAGAATAGTTGTGAATCAGTCTATAGGTGTTATCTTTTTTTTCCATTTAGGTGCATCACCAAAGTTAAGTTTCACAGTTTTTGCATTTAGATTTAGTCTTTCTCCCTTTTCCAACAAGTTACTCAATTATTAACCAGAAAATTACATAGGAACCAACGTAGAATCTAGAGGTCTAATTCCTTATAGGGTACCCACAACCTAGAATTAGTTCCCATGTTTCAACAGATTGTTGAACTTGACTATTCAAGCATTCAGGTGCAATCTGTTTGACAACACAACTCAAAAAATGAAATCTAACACTCAGATCTTGTAGATTAGGCATAAAACAAAGAGAAATAGAAAAGCTTCTAGCAGATATGGGAAAGGAGAACATTGTGCACCCGTCACAAAATTTTGTTTCTGCAAGCCTATTAGGGACTCATTTGCCCATGGGCGAATGGGTCTTTGTAGGGCTTTCTAAAATTGATTTTTGGGTCCTTTTCTCTTGTGCCTGCACTTCCAAATCCTTTAGGTTTCATAGTTGGAAATAAATTCAGGATTTGAGTTTTCGTGAGATGACAACAAAGTTGACAACAAATACAACTTTGCAATTTTGCACTTTTGAGATCTTCAACTTTTCTTCAACCTACGAACCTGCAAAACATAAAAAGAGGGGAAAATGTTTGTTTTTGGGTGAATGGGGGTTTGCCTTGGCCAAACCCCATTTTGGTAAATAAACCTTGAAATGAAATGATAAATCATGGAAGTAATGATGAATGAATAATGTTATGTTGCAACTCACCAAACCCTTGAATAAAACCCTTGAATGGAGATCTTTGAAGGATTGAAACTTGCATGAAATGGCTGAATTAGATGTGGATCTTGATGACTTGATTTGATGTCTTGAATGCTTGAACTTGATCTTGAAACCTACATCATAAAGTCAGCTCCAAAAACATGCATGATTGAACATAACTTTGACTTGATGCTTGAGATATTGAATGTTGCAACAAATCATGAAGAACTCTGCTCTTGAATGTTATTGACTATTTTCTCCTGTAATTGATCTCTTGAAAATCTCTAGTTGATTTGATAAAATAACTTTGTATTTATAGACAGCTATCCTTAATTTCCTGAAATTCAAACATTACAAGATGACATTTGAAATTTGAATTTGGGATGATAAAAATACCACCAAAACATGTTTGAAAAATGGGCTCCAAAACTTAGGGAGGAACCTTTCACCCATGAGTGAATGGGTCCCAGGTCCCTATTCTTGGAACCCACATTGCTCAAGGTAAAGTGTTGTACTAGAATTAATTATTGTCGGGATTCCCCTTCGAAAAATGTAATTTATTAGGCTTGTAGATGTAAAATAGGGCTTATTAAGGCATAATTAAGCTCAATTTAATTAAGAGGGCCTAAACAAGTGTGAAAATGTAAAGAGACATTTTTCAACACTAAATTAAGGCATTATCAAGTCCTTTTTAATTAGGAGGGCCCAAACAAGTGTTAAAATGTAAAGTGATACATTTTTCAACACTAAATTAAGGCATTATTAAGTCCTTTTTAATTAGGAGGGCCCAAACAAGTGTTAAAATGTAAAGTGATACATTTTTCAACACTAAATTAAGGCATTATTAAGTCCTTTTTAATTAGGAAGGCCTAGACAAGTGTGAAAATGTAAAGGGATACATTTTTCTAGACTATATTTAGGTATTATTAAGTCCTTTTTAACCAGGAGGGCCCAAACAAGTGTGAAAATTTGTAAAGGGATATATTTTTCTACACTACATTTAGGTATTATTAAGTCCTTTTTAATTAGGAGGGCCCAAACAAGTGTGATTTTTTTTAAAGGGATACATTTTTCTACACTACATTTAGCGCAAACTCACACTAAAGTGGATAAATACACGTCAAGAGGGGTCCAATTGTACAAATGGTAGTGAGATAGGATGACAAAGATCAAGGAGGTTGCACAAGCCCCCAGGATCAAATCCCATGGAAAACCAACATAAGCACAAAGGAACACACAAAAGATGTATGATATGCAACAACAAGACAAGATACACAAACATACAATGTTAAAGATAAAGCGAAGAGAAAAGAAAGATGGACTAGCAAGTTGTATTATGCCACATCCATCAAACACATTCATAATGATTTAAAATCACTTATGAAACACATGGCTCCACAAGCAAGCAAGTTATGCTATGTTCAATGGACATGAAAAATATGCTCACAAGGGCTAGTGGAATTCGTTGTCCACTAAGTGAGCCCCCAAAAAGTGGCTAAGTGAGAAATTCATGCCAGGTCTACAGGATCATATTGTACTAGCCATACCAAAGCTATACCTCCTGATAAATTTGATAAGGCACCACACAAAATGATCAATATGCTCTACTAAACAAGAAATCCCAAAATGCTAATGCCAAAATGAAATAATGCAAATGTCAATAAAATAATTATAATGTAAAGGTCACACTTCCTAGGAGACATATGCCATGATCACTAAGAAGGGAACATGCAAAATACGAATGGGGGACCATATGCCCCCCACTTAAGATGTCAACATACTTGCTATGTTGGTATTTAAGTAGAAAGAGAGTAAGAGGCGATCCTTGAAAAAAATGCACACCTAAAAAACTAGTTATCCTTGCCCCACAATCATAAATACAAAGACAACCACCAATAACTATCATGTTGCTGCCAAGATAAATATGGTTGTACCTAACATTGTACCACCATGAATGGCAACGAGAAAGACACATAAAGCTACCAATTCCACATAGCGATGAGCAACACGATAGGATGAAAATAAATATCAATTAGAGGAAATAGGTGCATCAACACAAGGAAGAGCATCACAATCCTTAAGATGTTTAATTGTATTACTCAAAGCCTTACAGTCATTAGTAGAATGATCATGAACTCTATGATATGCACAAAATGAACTTTTATTGTAAAATCTCTTTTATGTTTTTGGAGGAAGAGTAATCAAGTGGGATTTGAGAAGCCTTGATAAGATAGTCTTGTGATCAATAGTAGGGGACATTTATTTCTCATCACAAGATTTCATGCACACAATAGATGATAAGGAATTAAATGAATATGGAGATAAAGGTGGTAAACCTAGACCTTTATTGAAAAATTGCGGTGTAGACTTCACTTGTTCGCTATCATTTTACTCCATGTTTTCATTATATTCATGTTTAGAAAGGATTTTGTATCCAAGACCATAACATTCTTCAAACTCAGATGAAGAGGCTTTATGCTTCTGAGAAGGATTGGCTTCTTAAAAAGAACACAAATCCTTTCTAAGTTTCTTAAAGTTACACATCTTCCTCTCATGAGGGATGGGAGTTGAAGAGCCCCCAGCACCACCATGGGGTGATGCTATTGATATAGAACCAAGTTGATAAAATGAAACACAAGGCTATTTTGGTTTAGATTGTGAGATTTTATACTCTCCCATAAAGGAGGGTGTAAAATCTAATGAACCCCAATTGTCACTAATATATGTGTTTGATTATGAATCATTTATATATGACTCTTTGGACTTTGAGAGTGAGATTTTGGACTCTTCTTTGAAATGAGGTGTAAAATCTAACAACCCCCAATCATCACATAAGAGTTTTTTTGTAGGTGAAAGACAATTATATCAACATCAACTTGTATAGGTTCTACTTTGGAAGTTGGAATCAAAAGTATTAGAGGAGTTGGAAGTGTTATGATCATGTGATTTATAGCTTTGTTCATTTGCTTCAACCGTGTATAACTTGTTATATTCAAACTTCATTTCACAGTGAAGAGTAGATGGGACTCCTTTCATAGCATGGATCCATGGTCTCCCTAGGAGAAGATTGTACAAAAGAGGTCCTGGCATTATATGGATAGGGGTAGGCAAAACTATAGGTCTGACCTCAATAGATAATGTGATCATTTATAATGGTTGTCGATTAAAATTATCAAAGCCACAAATACTAACATCATTAAGTTGAATAAGCTTCTTTTCCACACCAATTTTATCTAGGGGATCAATGCTATAAACATTAAGACCTGCTCCATTGTCTATGAAGGTGCGCCTAACCATGGTTTCATTAATGATCACCTTTATCATCAAGGCTTCATGTTTATTTTTAATCTCAAGTGAGGCTAATTCTTGTCGAGAGAATGTGATATCTGAATTTGTCACTTGCATACAATCAAAGGAGGTTGCTACATCATTCAATTTCATAGAAAATTGGATATCATTCTTCTCTAAAATTTCTTGGAGAATCTTATTGTATGTAGGTGATGTTTGAATAAGATTTCATAAGGATATGTTAGTAGGAGTATTTTTAAGTTGTTCAAAAGAATCCTACTCCTTTCCTCAATGTAAAGGTAAACAAGGAGCACTAGGAAAAATAGGTTGAGGCAATGGTAATGAAGCAAGAATGGTTTGTGGTTTCCTATTGTTCCTTATATTATATGTGTGAGCAACAATATTATAACTCAATTGTTGTGAAATATTGCTATTAGAAATTTTCCTTGTAAAATTAAAGATATCTTCTAGACTTAATGGTTTCCTTTTAGGTGGTTCTATGATGGGAGGTGACTTATGAGGCTCACTAATTAAAGAATATCCAATCTGTGCATTCATAACCTCAACTGAGTTACCTAGATGACCTTCTAGTGAGGGGGATCTAATGTGAACTTAACATCTTCATCTATGTCATCTATCTTATTGTTTGTTGAGAGAAATGTAGCATTGGAAGAGGAACAATCAAGGTTCTCATGACACTCAATAATTGGGTCTTCTAACACCAAGATACCTTTTTCACAAGTAGGATATGTATTGGGAGAAGAGCAACTAGGATTGCCATGATTGTCTATGCTTGCATCCTCTTGTACTAAAGCTTTAGTGGATGATCTAGGTGAGATGAAGTCCTCAAGGGATTCATATAACATGTCAAATTCATCACAACTAAAGGGTTTGAAGGATATGCTTTCTCCAAGATTTACCATTTATTTTTGGTTTTGTTTTGTTTGATATTTTTTATTTTTGTTTATATTTTCTCATGATTGCAAAATGTAAAGCAATCTATGTAAGCTATGAAATGATGTTAAAAATAAATGAAAAGTACAAAATTCTAACACTATTCTTAAATGAAATATGCAATAAATATTTTCCAAAATTTTGTAGGATCTAACTAAAGAAGCAATATCTTGAATTCATAAACAAACTATTTCAGGAAACCAATGGTCAAATCTGAAAAACAACAACAAAAAGGAAAAACAAAGGCTAAAAATTACCCAAAAACTTGTCTGAAAGATTTGTACATGGAATTATTCACCCATGGGTGAATGGATCCTTACTCGGGGTTTTTAAAATTTAATTTTCCAAGATCTAAGTTTATTGTGTTTAGTTTTTGTTCCTGGTTGCAAACTAAGAGTTATGTAACAAATATTCCAGGATAAGGGTGTCTAAATGCAATTTCAAATAAGTTCAAATGATGAACTAAATGACTATTTTTAGAATACAATTTGAACCTAAATATGAACTTAAATGATTGAATAATGATCTTGATGCAAGATGAATGCAAACATAATACAATTTTTTAGATTTTATATGAATTTAAAGGATGTAAACATGCAAAATTAAGCCTAAATGCAATTTTCACTAATGTAAGTTTAAAGAACCCTAAATTCAATGTAACTAATGCAAACCTAATGCAAAATAGTGCAAAATCTAGATCTAGGGTTGAAATGGACTTCAATTTTCAAAATTTTGTTGTACAATGTCGAGTTCACCAAAATGAAATATAGAAAAATAGGGTTTCCCAAAATGGAAAGGTAAGTCAAGAGGACGAGAATACACCCTATCTTCCAAATTTCATTAGGAAATGAGATCCTCACATTTAATTGATTAACAACCCTTAGGTGAATCAAACCAATGTGAGAATCTTCAGATTTCCTTATGCTTTGAAGACAACTTGGGTCAAGGTCAAACATCACTTTTGGGAGGAAAACTAAAAATAGTAAATCAGCTCAAAAATGAAATCTAACACTTGGATCTTGTAGATTAAGCATAAAACTGAGAGAAACAATAAATCTTATGGTAGATTTGGGAAAGGAGAACATTGTGCACCCGTCAAAAAATATTGGTTCTACAAGCCTGTCAAGTACTCATTCACCCATGAGTGAATGGGTCTTTGTAGGGATTTCCAAAATTATGGGTCCTCTACACCTATGTTTGCACTTCCAGATCCTCTGGGTTTCACAAACAGATAGTCGAAAATAAATTTAGGATTTGAGTTTTTGTGAGATGACAACAAATGCAACTTTGCAATTTTGCACTATTGAGATCTTCAACTTTTCTTCAACCTATGAACCTGCAAATCTGCAACACATAAAGAGAGAGGGAAAATGTTTTTTTTGGGTGAATGGGGGTTTTCCTTGGTCAAACCCCATTTTGGTAATTAAATCTTGAAATGAAATGATAAATCATGGAATGAGGGATGAATGGACAATGCAATGTTGCAACTCAACAAACCCTTGAATAAATCTTCGAAGGACTGAAACTTGCATGAAATGGTTGAATTGGATGTGGACCTTGATAACTTGAGTTGATTTCTTGAATTCTTGAACTTGATCTTGAAACTTACATCACAAAGTTAGCTCCAAAAACATGCATGATTGAACATAACTTTGACATGATGCTTAAGATCTTGAATGTTGCAACAAATGATGAATAAATCTGCTCTTGAATGCTCTTGACAATAATATGTGCTCATGTAATTGATCTCTTGAAAGTCTCTAGTTGATTTGATAAAATAACCTTGTATTTATAAACATTTATCCTTAATTTCTCGAAATTCAAACATTACAAGCCAATAATTAAAATTTGAATTTGGGATGATAAAAATACCCCCAAAAAATGTTTGAAAATGGGTTCCAAAGCCTAGGGAGGACCCATATGACCATGGGTGAATGGTTCCCAAGTCCCTATTCTTGGAACACACATTGCTCAAGGTAAAGTGTTATGTATTGGAATTAATTATTGTCAGGTTTCCCCTTCAAAAGATGTAATTTATTAGGTTTATTGATGTAAAATAGGGCTTATTGTGTCATAATTAATATCTATTTAATTAAGAGGGCCCAAAGAAGTGTGAAAATATAAAGAGACACATTTTTCAACTCTAAATTAAGGCAGTACTAAGTTCTTTTTAATTAGGAGGGCCCAAACAAGTGCGGAAATGTAAAGGGATACATTTTTCAACACTAAATTAAGGCATTATTAAGTCCTTTTTAATTAGGAGAGCCCAAACAAGTGTGAAAATGTAAATGGATACATTTTTATACATTGCATTTAGGCATTACTAAGTCCTTTCTAATTAGGAGGGCCTAAAAAAGTGTGAAAATGTAAAGGGATACATTTTTCTACACTACATTGCCTAATCCACCTGACCACACATGAGTTGTTAATTGAGAGAAGTGTTAAGTTTCAAGAGATCCCTACGAACTCAACACTTGACATTTATCCTTATTTTTTGGATTCATTTAATATTGATGATTGAAATAATTTATAATTGATTTTGAGCTAAGGTCTTTTTCTTCATATTCCAAATCTAATGATGAGGATAGTGATGGGGATTCATCATCATCATCCTCTAGGCTTTCTTTGGAGGTTAATATTTCAACACTTGACTCACCCACTTCTCATCCTCTTTGGGTTATATATACACTGGACATTGCAGGTACTTGGGTAGGGAATCCAACATATTTCAATATATACATGGTCATATTAGTAGATTGAACCACATGCTTTCTTTGTCTCCGCCTCCAATCCATAAACATTTTGAAAGGTAATTGGCACTTGTTTGTGATAGTGTCATGCATAAGAAATGATTTCTTAATCATAAATCACGCATAGGACTTGACATGTCTTCCTAAGGAAAGAAAGGTGGTTAGGTGTAGGTGGATATATCAAACCAAGATTTTTTATAGATGGATTGGTTCATAAGTACAAAGCATGTTTGGTAGCCAATTTTTTTTTACAATTTGTTGGCATTGACTATATAGATACCTTTGCACTAGTTGCCAAGATAAATTCAATTTCACTTACTCTTGCTATTGTCATGGTACATGATTGGGATGTGCACTAGATAAATGTGAAGAGTACATTTCTTCATAGAGACCTTGAGGAGATCTACATGGAGCATCCACCAAGGTTTGTTCTAGATTTTTCCTTAGTTTTTTAACTTAAGAAATCCCTCTATGGCCTTAAACAAGCCTCTCAGGCTTGTTACACCAACATGGATTCCTTCCTTCTAGCTTCAAGTTTCACTCAATGTCCTTCATATCTTAATGTGTCTAATTCATAGTAAGAAAATTATTTATTAATATTGTTACTTTATGTTGATGATTGTTAGCAAGAAATATGGGGAAACACAAAAAATTTTGAGCCCCAAGTAATTTTTGAGTGTTTTAGTTTATACCCCAAACTCAGTAATATAAAGGGTAAACACCAATTGATTTAGACACATGATGAACAAAATAGATATTTACTAATCGACAAATAACATCATATAGATAGAATTCTAATAGTCATTATATTAATCATATTCAAAAGAGTACAGTATATCTTCCCCTATACTCTACCTATCTCTTCCTTTCTTACATATAATCCTTATACAATTTACATATAATTTCATACAAAGTTCTTGCATTCATTATTTTGTTCTTTCTTCCTTGGTTATCCTTCTTATATCTCTCTCAAATTGTTATTCATATCTTTCCCTATACATATATCTACTAGATGGTACATGAACCATATATTCTACCTCTAGTTTAGATGGTATCTTTACAATCATAGTGGAGTATCGTGTTCTTACTACATTCACAAATTATTCTATGTAGGACTGCCATCAATGACAAAGGGGGAGATTGTTAGAATTATTGTCATTTATATCAAAGGCATATGGGGGATTGATGATGAAGGTTGATGGTAAGATCATCATGATGAAATTCATTGATCAAATATGAAGAAATCATATAATTACAAGAGAAAATTTTACCCTCACATGGAAACAATAAAACAAAATTAAAATTATATCAATTGTTGGTCGACCTCACTCTTTCTTGACACCTTTATTGGGAGTTAAAGAAAAGAAAAGAAAATAATTTTTAAATTTGGGTCGACCCCGCTTATTGTGGCACCCATATTTATTAATTTAAAATAAATAAATTATTTTTTTATGCATGGGTCGACCCCCCTTAGTGTGACGGCCATGCTATTGATGTTTAAAAATAGAATATTTTTTTGTATGGGTCAAATTCTAAATGGTGTGCCCAAATTTGGAGATGAAAAGACACATTGAATAGGTATAAATAATGGAAAGTCATCTCATTTGTGAAGAAGAGTTAGTGTGGAGAATAATTTGATAAATAATGTATACACCAACATATATGATTAGAGAAATTAATTGAAGATCATTCTAACGAAGATTTTGTAAGGAGGATTATTAAGGCAAACAAATACTTCATCTATCAAGAGGTTGGTGCCTCATATTGGAGAGTTCGATCCCTCTTATTAAAAGAGATTGGTGTCTCATATTGAGATGAGGCTCATGTGTTGGGTATTGATGTCTCTAATAGGTTGGTGCCTACAAAATTTGTAAGATATTTCTAATATAAGATATATTTTTATGTGGTTTTCTCCCAAAAGGGTTTCCACACAAATCTTGTGAACTCCTCTTGTGTTATTATTTGTTGATATTATGTATTGTTGTTAATTTTATAAATGGTAAATAATAGTCTTATACCGATTCACCCCCCTCTTAGTATAAGCTTGTACTCATCACTTGACTTATGTAAAAGGGACTTGCATGGATTTTTAGTTTTCCATTGTTCTTGTTGCCTTCTTGCATCAAAAGAACTAGCCTCATAAATTTATTGACATTTGTAGCACTATTTCTTTTTCATTTGGTATCTTCTAATACAAACGTTTGGATCTTCCTTGATAGAGTCATCACTCCTTAAAGAAGAAAATAATCAAAATCAACAAAATTTTGATTTTAAAAACCAAAGACCAACACTTTCCTGGTTGCACCATGGCCACAAAGTAACTTGGGCTTTCAATTTGATCCTTGATTTAGATTTAGATGTTTTTCTCTAGAAACCACTCCATTTTGTTGGTGATCTAAGTTTTAGGCCCCAAATCCCCAAGGCCTAGTAATATCCCAAGTGTTAGGTGTTTCAAACCTAGGAAAATCACCACAAACCTATCTTCAACTCGGGAAACTAAGAACCAATAGTTGAGGTGGCTAAGAATTATTTCACTTTTGGCTCTTCAAGACCAAGGGGGATTTCCCTAAGGTTATAGGTTGATGATTGAAATACTAAACTATTCCTTACAACAAACTATACCCATTGCATAGTGTATCTCAATATTGGTGTCACAATATATCTACGTGTGTAGTTTAGATATATAAGGATGAGCACCTCATTAACAAATATCCTACCATATAACTATTAATGAATGTGTTTTATGATAACCCCTTAGATGTCATAGACATTAAAAATGGCAATAGCCACACTAAACTACATAAAACTGAAAGATGTTTGAATTAATTGATTTTGAGTGCATTAAGGATGATGGGGAGAGAAATCCAAGAATAGACCAACGCATTTTATCTAGTTGGGCAATAAATTCTCTATGTTCATACAAAATATGTAACAACTAAAACCAAGGTGATGCATTAATCAACACACCACAAAAGACTAGGTTGTTCAAAATGCATAAGCAAGTTGAGGTCCACACATACATTCAAAAAACCATAGATAGTTACAAAATATTAAATGAGTCTAATTATTAATCCATGAACATGCCCATACATTTCTTTTATTATGCTAGAAAGATACCTTACAAAATATTTGCAAAGATTTTATAGACATCTCGCTGGCCAACTAAATGACACATCCATAAATCATGCCACACATATGGAGACACTCAATCAAGGTTCAATTTTCCTTTAATCACCCAATCTACAATAGTTAAAAGTGTTATTACATACTTTGAGATAAACCGGGTCATTACAATATAAAAATGTAATGAAATAACTTGCACAAAAGAATATGATATGACATATGCTAAAAATACTTGATAATAATATGCCACTTTGAAGGGGCAACTTCCTAATCCACTTCAAGGGGGATACCTGGAATAGTCTTCAATAAGAACACGATAATCAATATGATGATCAAATAAGACTCACAACCTCCTATATATACCTATTTATGCCTAAGATATCACCCAGGCTGACTTAGATAACCCTATATAAGCCTTAGGCTGACCTAAATAACTAAATAGCAATATAATAATGATAATATGACATAATTAAGAGTTAAGGTAGCCACGAGCCGACTACTCATAACTCAATACACACTATAGGGGTAAGGGCATAACGTTGCCCTCCTCTTTACAAAAGCATTGTCCTCAATGCTAACTTTTTTCTTTTTCTTTTTCTTCTTCTTCATCTCCTTTTTACTTATGCTTCTTTTTCTACTACTAGTTCTTGTTCTTTCTCTTGTCTTGTTCTTGTTCTTTTTCTTTCTCTTTTTATTTTTCTTTCTTCTTCTACTAATACTTCCTGTTCTTCTTGTTCTTTCTCTTGCTCTTTTTCTTATTCTACTTCTTGTTCCTTTTTATTTTTCTTATTTTTTTGTGGCTACTTTTTGTTGCAAAGAAGGTGTAGAAGTATAATTTTGCAATAAATAACCCAAATAAATTCAAAATACTCTAAAAAATTTTATGTAACTTATCAAGGCCTAGATCACACTCCAATAAAAAAATTTCCCAAAAATTAGGTGATTTGTAGTCTTGAGAGTTAATTTTTTAAAAGACCTAATTTACCAATAAATCACTTATATATGCTTAAATTTATTTGAAAATTTAGTTATAGCCTCCTCTAATATATATTCAAAAACCCACAAAAAATCAAGAACCAATTCGGCACTATGTGGGATATATGAGATTTCCAAATAAATTAGGCAAAAACCCTAATTCTACAATAACACACTCAATTCTGCTTCAATTCTTCTAAAATCTAGACTATAGCTTCTTGAAAATTTCCTTCAAAAACACTTTAAAAATCAAGCAAATATTCACCAAAATCTGGGAGATATAGGTTTCACAAAATGACCTCCGAAATTGAAAAAAATGCCTTGTCATAACGATGCCAAGATCATTCTCTAATACCACTTGTAATGAAATAACTTGCACAAGAATAATATAATATGAAATATTCTAAAAATACTTGATAATAATACGCCACTTCGAGAGGGCAACCTACTAATCCACTTTGAGGGGGATACCTCCAATATTCTTCAATAAGAACTCAATACTCAACATGATGATCAAATAAGACTCACAACCTCCTATATATACCTATTTATACCTAAGATATCACCCAGGCTGAATTAGATAACCCTGTATAAGCCTTAGGCTGACCTAAATAACTAATTAACAATATAATAATGATAATATGACATTATTAAGAGTTAAGGTAGCCACGAGCCCACTACTCATAACTCGATACACACTATAGGGGTAAGGGCATAACAAAAAATAATTATATACCTAAAACTAGAACTATGAACCCTCTAGTTTTGTTGTGTAAGTTCATCCCTTTGCTATAATCCTCCCTCCAAAATGTTATCCCCATTTTCTCCTTTATAACATGGTCACCAAAGTAGATACACCCATGACAAGAAGGTCTACAAAATTTTAAAAGGTCGTGCCACATGGGAAAATCTAGTCACAATGCCCATCAATGCACAACAACCAAGTGCCCATTGCATATCCAATTTGATTGTAAGGAAACATGAAAAAAAATCCTTTGACCTATTCCATACATTTGTATTGATGATTTGCGGGATTGAGTGCAAGAAATATGAGAAATGACCCTCAAAATCCACTAAAATTACATCTTGGAAATGTTGCATGAAAAATAAGGTTTTGTACATAATAAATGAGTATGGACAACATAATTTCTCTTGGATTTTCACCAAACAAAATTTAAAATATCTTATAGGGCACCACAAATCAAGAACAAGTAGCTACAAAAGTGACTGTATCATTAATGGTGGCAGTTGCTAGTTGATCTTCTCACTTATGTCTCTTATTGAAATTTGACCCCTTACAGGATGCAAAGATTCAACTTGGATCAATGTAGCATGAAAATTATGCCCATGTAGGAGATCACATGAATATTTGGTGGAAAAATTGGCCCTATATGCCTATGGAAATTTTTTGGGTCCTTATAGAATATATTTGGATGCCATCGCCATTTCCACAAGGTTCAATTGACCTTCGACTCCCTATAAAACACCACACATGGGATATCGACTTCCATCAAGATGAAGCAAAGAGTTGACAACCACTGAGTTCATATGGAAAACCCATTGGAAAGTGAGTTCACCTTATAGACAAACATCTGGTTCATGTGGAAATCCTTGTAAAATAACCTCTTCTTTACTATGTCTTGGTATTGGCCTTTACTTTCATCAAGTTTTGGAAGTGCATTGGGAATGATCGAAACTTCCACATTCACATTGATCTTTTCCATCACTTATGAAATTTGAGCTTGAACAAGATATGTGGAAAACTCATCAACATCAAGTCATGTAAGCCAATCCTCAAAACCTCTGCAACATCTAGAGACCCTCAAAAACTATACAGGACTGAGTCTTACAAAAAATAGACCACCAATTGAATTTGTGAGAAGATGACCTCTATTAGATCAAGTTCACATCGAGCCTCTATCTAGTTTGTATACCTCTCTTCTCACAACTTTCCCTTTCTCTATTGGTCTTTGTGGAACTTCAACCCACTAATAATGTATAGGAAATTCGACTACCAGTGGGTCCTTTGCAGAAAATTGACCTCTAATAGATTTGTGCTAGGAAAAGCAACCAAACTTCCAACTTCACAATGCACCTGAGACCAGTTTGGATGGAATTTTACTGTTGATGACATTAGAAAGGGGTGATGTTAGCATTATATCGTTAGTGGACTATGGGGCTCTAGATGAGGTGACAACACATGTGATGAAGTAAGCAAGGTGAGATGACATAAACATGACATCATCAAGGTACAAATGCAAAAATGTAATGGAACATGTTTATGAGCAAAGGCATTTGAACCAAATGAATAAATTTAGAAATGAAGTTCAGATGGATGGAAAAAGTCAAAAAAAGGGAAATTTATGAAAGAATGAAAGTGAACCGAACATATACATCTTGAAAGGAGAAGTTCACTTAGAAAATTCTACAAAAGGAAGATGATGTCATTGATGTAGGTGCAAGAAGATGGAATCTATATAGTTGCAAAGATTTAACTTAATTGATTTTGAAGTTAACTACGTTATTGGAAAATTCATCGATAAGTGGACATGAGGAAAAATTTATTAGCTCAGCTAGAAGTGAGCAGTTCATATGGAAAAACTTGCAAAAGTGGGAAAATTCAAGTGAATTAGATGAATATTGAAAAGTGAGGTCCACTTGGGCATCAAGATCCCGCAAGAATTATACAATCATTTTTCAAAGTTTAAACCATTTGTAGGGATTTCCAATTGAATTAAAAATTGGTGGAAGAAACTAGCCAGAAGGAACTTTGCAAGAATATGGGACTAATTCAAATGGAGGAAGAAAATCCCCAAAAGTATAACTTCACCCCTTAGAAAAATTTGCAAAATTTTAAAAAGCAACTAGGCCTAATTTTCATGCTCTAACCAACTATGCTTAGAAATTTTGCAAAGGACCACCCAAATTAGATATCTCAAGTCAATTATCAACTTGGGAAAATATGGCTAAGGCACAAAATGAGACACACATTTTTGGGGTACCAACAAGATCTACACAAACCCACAACTTTTAAGAAATAGGAAAACTATAAAACCATCTAGGGACTAAGTTATCCAAGAGCATCCATGTCATAGAATGACCTACTTCACAACTCACTGAGGATTTATGAGTTAACCAGAATATTATAAAATATAAACCATAATGGTTTCACAATCAACAAATAACCAATGACTAATCATGTACCAATATCTCCTCTCTAAGAAAGCTACAAACCTCCTCACACCATCCACAAAGCATGCATGCTGTAAACCTGTAACTATCTTACATCCAACAACACCCATAGGGAATCATAATTTAAAAAATAGTTTATTTTTAGATCTACAAAACTATGAGTTTTTATTTAACCATGTAAAACTTGCAAAATTACCATGTCATTGGCACACATACAAATTCATATCTATTTATCACCTAGAAGACCAACAAGTCTAAAAGACCTAAATAGTTAAACCAAAATAATGTTCAATAGCATAGAAAATTATAACCATATATTTTGAATGAACAAATTACAAAACCCTTAGATCCAACCAACATGAAGCTGAGACATGCAAGTATAACAAACTAGAAGGAGGTCCAATAACTCTAGGCCCACTTGTAGGCCAACTCCACAATCACCACCATGTACAAGCATACAAAGGAGCTAGGTCATTCCAAAAGATTTCACATCATCAAATGACCAAATCCATGGCCTACATGCATTTGGGGCCAGTGAATAAGTGACTTCCCATGCCAAGGGGTAAAGCCAAGCAACCAACATAAGCACTTCATACTATTTTCATGACAACCCAAGCTTCTCCATGTGATTAGGGAGCCAAAAATAGATACCCAACACGAATAATCTACTCCACACTGACCAAAAAATGAAAGAACACCACCACATGTATGAGGGTTAGTATATACTATCAAACATGAGCTCTAGATATGTATTATATTAAATGAAGCCACATGATCAATTCCATAATACTCTATCTACTCCACCCTTCAAAAGCCTGTTGTACCCAAAAAAGGAGATCAACTCCAAGAATTCTACTCAAAAAAGTATTAATAATTAGTCAATTCCTCCCTATAGATTCCCTCAAGCTTGGCAAGCAAAGAAATCACAATAGAGGAATACCCAAAACCAAATTACCATGAATCCTTCACATGAAAGTACATGTAAGAAACATGCAAGTTCATGCAAGTACATGCAAGTAAATGCAATTCACATGCAAGTACATGAAATTCACATGCAAGTGCATGCAACTTACATGTATGCACATGCAAGCAACATAAAAATCATGGAACAACCTTGAGCTCTAACACCAATTGAAAAGGGAAAGAAATCTTAGAAGGGACAAGTATGTAACTTACAATATTCTATGCTTTTCTTAATAAGATATTCAATAACTTGATACAAGAACATATTATTATGCCTTTAAAGAAATAATATATATAGGTGATTTACCATCATATTAACCCTTAGAGGAAAGATAGTTTAGCTTACAAATCTAAATAAATTTCGGCAGTATAATGACATGCAAATCAACACTAAGAATATTTAAGAAGAAGAATAGATGAAAGATGAATAAAATGAATAAGACACTAATATACATGGGGAAAACCCTTTTTGATAAAAAACCCCACACTCCAAAACATCAAAATAATGTATTAATCTACAACAACAAACATGTTACAATACATCTGTAGGCTCAAAACCTTAACATGGAGATTTAAATATTGCTTCTTTGGAGAAAAAAATGACAACATAACCTTGAATAAAGCTCTCCTCTTCGCTCCTAAACCAAACACTTGTATTTATGGAGAATACAATGCAAATATGATGCTTCTAGAAGTGGATGCCTAGAAAGGACACATGGTATCATCTCCAAAAATGCAAGCATGAAAGACTCAACACTTGACATGCAAACACCCTCCACCCATGCAAAGGGTCCACTTGACAAGTAGGGAACTTGCATGCATGCAAACTATCCCACTTGACATGCAACACATCTCCTTCAAGAAAAGGGTCCCACCTATCATAACAACTTCCATTTCCAACTCTTACATTGTTATAATTTGTCATATGACATGATTAATATGATCTCCATCATAATCAGTCATAAACTCTTTCACCTCAAGACACATGCCATGTAATTAGCTTCATAGTAGGGTCCACAAAGTGAGATGCCTATTTCCTCAAATTTGGAGATGCATGCCATCCCAATCACTTGCCATGTAAGATGACACCTCACCGTGTCGAGCCCCATAAAGTGACATCATTGGATGAACATAAAGTTACAAACATAGGTATACAATCATTAATTAAATAAATCAATATTGGGAACTTGCAAAGGTCAAGACACCTTAATTCCCAACAAATATCTAATAATGTAAAAATATAACAGGCTCTTAAGCTAGGTAACATCATACAATACACTTTATAGAAGAAGAAAATCCTCATTGTATCTCCGAGAGATCCCAAACACATATCATACTATTCACATATCCTTACAATGATATTCAATTTTTTTCTATAGACATCCTCCTAATAACATAATGAAGGGGAAAACCAATAAACCTCTTTAGGCCTCCTAATTACCAAATATAATTAGTCACACAATATAAATAAATTAAGGGGTGTGTGCCATATGCCACCATCTCCAACAAGCTAAATACAATATAATATCATATCCTTTGCTACATAACAAATTAACTCTTATGTTGACTACTTGATTTTATTTTAACATGCATCCTCATAACACTTCTATGCGAGTCAAAGTAGAAGCAAAATGTAAAGGTGAAAATTGTGTACTTTGCACTCCCCCCTTTGTTTTAGGTTTAGTTTGACCTTTATTCCTTTTGCAATGACATGTGTATAAGTGATATATTTTTTGCTAAAAGTTGGCATAAAATATGAACTTTACTTTTCCATTTACATCACTTGTAGCGACCAATTTGAATCCTCAATCTTTCCATTTCTTGCTAAGGTTTAGACTTGTGATTTGTGCAAGTGACCTAAGTTATTTACATGATTCGTGGAAATGAACCTCGAAAATTTGACTTTGTAATTTAAATTTGGTGCTAATCCAATCCCTTCAACTAGTTGTTATGTGTTGACACAAAGAATGAAATGTTTCCCTTGCCACCTTTTGAGTTGTATTTGAGGACTAACTCAAGTTTAATTTACACATATAATCATCCAACATGTAGCACCTAAAGATCATTCAAAGAATATTTAACATTGAATTAGAGTATTCATTACTATATTATATCAAAATATAGGGCATTCTTTGCATGACTAGCCCTTATAATTGAACCTTGTTTATAGCTTTTAAATTGGTCCATCTAGGGGTTTGTTCAAGGAAAATATATTTTCTTGGCAAACTCCCCAAATGTGTTCCTAAACATTATCAATAAGACAATATAAGTGAAATGTATTAAGGGGAGCCAAAATTAGGTTAGATTTGTGGTCATATTGATTTTGTAGTCACAATAATGATCGACAAAGATAAACAATAATTTTTTAGCTCTCAAGACATTCATTTGATCATTCCAATTTTTTTCTATATATTAATGATTATAAAATATCTATCATAACATATTACTAGCACTTGCACCCTAGTGAGGTGCACTGAATATGTTGATAGCAAGATATACTCGCAAGAAAATGTAAATTGTTTTTCGTAAGACTAACTATCAGAAGCAAAAGTGTAAAAGGTTAAATGAAGCAAGCACAAGTGTTGTTGGTTTATGATATACCTTCTAACCGAATGTAACATAATTGAGAACTATATGTTGTGGGGAAATATTTTTGTAATATAAAAACTATTTTATGACATCAAAATCACAAACTCAAAAGATTTGGTTATGTACAATACAATTGTTGGTGGTTGACGATGAGGTTCTATGATATCTATCATTTGTCTTCAAGACCTATATAACAAAAGAAATGGAATGGTTAGATGTAGTGTTTTTTTTTACTTGTATAATAATTTCTACGTATTCAATCTATAGTAGTACTATTATTAGGAAATATTTTGCCAATGTATTAACAAAATTACCATAAGAAATTGAATATGCTCAAGTCGTTGATGGCATGGACGCCTTTGATTGATATGTATGCTTGAGTCTTGATCTCTCATCCTTGTAGATGATTTTGTCATGGTTTGGAGCAGGTATCTGCAGAAGAGAAATCTATATTAAAAGTGGAATTGATGATTTTGACAGTAATTGGGAGAGGTGTGAGGGAGAAAGGGATAAGAGTTGTGTACCTTCACTTCTTAGAGATAGTTGTTGTAATCGATATTCCTCTTCTTTCCTCATAATTGTGTATGGATTTCTCTACATAAATTGGAGTATCTTTTGAAGGAGAAAATTGGGTGGATGCGAAGGTCATCTAATGATTTGACTCTGGATATAGTTGTAAATGCTAGTCCTTGCCTTTTTATTTTCCCAATATCGATTGTTTCTTTTTGTAGCATTAGGCCTTGGGATTTGTGTATGGTAATAGCCCATGCCATTGTAAGTGGAATCTGTCTTTGACTGCCCAACAATATAGGTATTATCGGTATACTTTTGGGGTCATCTTCATTCCATGGTGGCCTGCTATAATTGTCGATCCTCACAATAATGTACATGGGAACTTCTGGCGGTCTCGATCCAAGGCTATAAATGATCTCAACAACTTCACCTAGATCTCCATTTACAAGTCCATCTTGTGTCCATATGTTGGTTGTGAGCATGATGTGCTGCCCTCTACAAAGCAATACTTGTTTTTCAAGTTGTTCATCAGTAGTTGCATTATTTGATCCAGTTGTGGTACTTATCACAATTGGACAGTTCAACGATTTTAACATTCTTATATTGTGGATTCTAGCTAAATCATTGGTAGCGAACAAGCGCATTAAATTGTCGAATTGTTCTTTTTCACTCGAGATGAGTTGCTTGTATGTGCATGTCATTAGAAGTTGTCAATCCTCTTGTTTTGCTTTTGCATTTTGTATGTTTTGTAACATTTGACGAAATTTTCTTTGTGTTGGAGTCTCACCTTGTTGACAGAATACTGCTTCTAAGGTGACAACGGTCGTGAACTGGTGCCACAGTGTTTTTGCATTTGAGTGTGATGTGTAAATAGGTTTGTCCATCATAGGTGGTAGTTGGGAAAGTTCAACGATCAATATCATTGACACCCATCCAAAGTATATATTTTGTCAGTGCGGGAAGGCCTCACGTAGCCTCACATCTATTTTTAATAGTAACTTTGGCCCTATGAAGCTCATCTTATCAATCAAAATATATCTTATGTGTTTCATCTCTTCCTGAAATGTTGCTAATGCTTGGCCCTGCAATGGGTGCATTTCTTTGATAGGAATCTAGAGCGTTGAATGTATAGTTGATGCATGTATATTAAATGTAACAACCCCTATAGGAGCCAATGTGAGAAATCAGCTTCTTTGTTGCAGAGTATTACTCTTGAATTCTTTTCTTATGCGAGCAATCAAGTAGGATTTTCCTGTACTTGTTATTCCTTGAATGATCATGTGCAATGGTTTATCTGAGTGATGTTTGTTGTGGTCAATAATATGTGTGAGTGATAGTTTTTGTTTCGGTGATGATGTATAGTTTGGGACATCAAACTTAGCTGGCACATGCTCTTCTTGGCTACATGTTTTTTCATGTGTTATGAATAGTGTGGTGATTTGATGAAGATCTTGGGGCACTGTAAGTTGATCCCATATGTTGTTGCAATAAAAATCATGCATGAAAAGCATCTCAAGTTCATTTATGTCGACGTTGTTTGAGGAGCCCATTTGTGAAAATAATTCCCATTCATTCATTTCTATTATGTCCCTTGTGTCCATCTCAATTTTTCTATTTGCTTCTTCGCTCTCGGTGCTTCCTTCCAATTAGGTGGTGCGAGTGACATGTCATACATCATATTTGGATGCACTCATTTGATTCCAATTTGTAATTATTGTATCCTTAGTAATTCCTATGTTGATTTCTAAGCTTCAGAAATATCTGTACAGTAGTAACTCACCCTACCAGAATGTTTCAAATATGTCTGAGTCCTCCTCCGGGATATAGTAGAACTTTGGGAAAACATTGAAAATCACTTTTACCTTTCTTTCTTTCCACTTGCATCCTTTGTGACTTGCAAAATAGGAGAAAGATCGTGCAAATTCGAGTAGAGTTATTGTCTCCAATTCTAGAGGTCAATTAATGTAGGAATGAAGGTAGCTAGATTGCAAGTGTCTTTCATCTGTTCTTCTTTTTATTCGATTGAACATCTTTTGTCCTACATTCAAAGATGTAAAAGGTCGATTACAAACAACAAGAGTCAATTTCTGAAGCATATGGCATGTTTCTTGTGCTCCTATATCACGCTCCACCACAACCTCTGCCATGAATTTTTGATATGTTGTGAGGGTCGGGTCATCTATTTTTTGGGCTGTAGATATTCTTGTTAATCAAGTATCAGATGATCTCTCTGCTTTTGATGCATATTTGGAAATGTATTTCAATACAAGTGCTTGAGAGATGACATGTTGGTAATATATGTTGGCTCTCCATATTGAAATCATTTATGGACTGTGTATGTTTAGCCTATCATCATTCCTTGCAGGTTCATATTGTTTTTTCCCATTGTTGTCACATGATAAGGTAGATATAATTTGTTCTTTCCATGGAGCTTTGTATCGACACTCTAGATTTTTCCCCTTCTTGCATAAGCATGTTCCCTCTCTACATTTTGTGTGCCTTTGGACACGGTTGATTAGCTCTTCATAGTCAAGAGAGGAGTTTATAGCAAATATCTTGGCTGTGTCTAGCAAGCATGGATCGTATAGTAGAGATCGGTAAACTATGTTGTTTCTGCATGATGCATCACGAGGATTCCAAGCACTGACATACTTGTCAAAGAATACTCTTGCCTGTTCAACTTCTGCATTGTCCTCCTAATCAATTTTATCCATGTCTGGTGCATTTTGGAGCCAAAGGAATCCATGGACATGTGCAGTGCCCTGATGTTGCCATTCATATCTGTACTAGTAATCTTTTGCATTAAGGAGTTTCTCAATGACTTCTTCACGAAATACTATGAATCGTTGATGCAAGTATAATGATGATGTGTGGGGGTTATTGATTACATTATCTAAGCATTGTTTATTTGTTTGCATTTCCATTGCTATGTTATTTGAGATCAAACGTTGTAGGTTTGGCCACTTTGTTTCTGTTTCACTTAATGTGAAGAAAAGAGTGGAAGACCCTATTTGGTTGATCATATTTGTTAGTTCAACACAACACTTGTTCCAATATGGTCTTGTTCCCCACATCAAAGATCCAAAGTACATGATCTCTTTAGCTAATTGTGTGTTGGGGAGATTCTTCAAGTGTGCTCAAAGGTTTTCAATAATGGTTGGCATGTTTTCTTTTGCATTTTTTTAATACAAATTGTTGTGATACCTTGGCTACGATGTCACATCATAAGATTAAACATGAAATATCAAAACCTTGGATTCCTTCCAAATCTTTGGTCATGAAATCTCATCAAGTGGAGAACATACTCATGCATGTGCACTTCCCTAATTCGTGGTTGCATTTGTAGTGCAACTCCATTTGGAAAGAGTGTATGAAATGCCATATCGAACAACCCCTCAGTATTGTATTCATTTATTGGAGATGAGTTTATTTCAGGCCAATCAATAATGTTGTTTGTGTTGTCGTCAAGGTCTAGTGTTTTCTTAATAATTTCTAATTCACAACATCTATTTGGCAGTTTGGCCATAAATGATTATGTGTTTATTGTGCTACTTTCAATATCATCTCCATCATAATCAATTTCATTACTTGGAACCACTATGTCTTCGCTAGTTTCAATGGTGTGGAGCATATTTGATATGTTTATTCTTGGTTCGGGAAATTGCTCTAAGTGGTCAAAACTTATTGCAACATCGTTATAGTATGGGTCATATTTGACTTTGTATTGCAATGCATCTTTGATATGACTTCTACTTACATAACAATCGTAATAATGCCCTTCTATAGCAGTCTCTGAACTATGAGTACATCCAAGTCTTGTATTCTTCGTGGAAGAAATTTTGCAATGTTCTTTATATATTGTGGGAAGCTAATCATGTGACCACTATATTTATATTGACCTCCAAGAGTGTGTGTTAATTATAGTACTGGGTTAACTTTGGCAATGAGCATTTCCTCTGCTTGGGTTAGTCTTTTCAACACAACAAGTTATTCTCTTGGGTCCATGTTGTTGAGTGCGAAGAACCAAGGTATGCCTCTCTCGGTGAAACATATTTTACAAGTAGCATTAGTATCTGATGAATGGAGAAGCATGCCTGGGTAACATTCCTTGCATACAATGCATGTTTTTTGATTGGAGAGTGCATCTATTATTTTTCAGAATATTTTCATTGTTGTCATGAAGTTAGCATTATTGTTGAATGATGTTCCATGTTCTGTGTATTGTTGTGTTTGCATATGTTGATATTGTCATGTTTATTTCTATAAATATCTAATGCACTTTTTTGCATTTATTTCCTCCTTATGATGAACATAGTAATCTCGACTTCTCGTAGAATGTTGTAGCCTTTGGGTTACTGTTTGTTGGGGGTTAGTTTAACTTTGGTGTAATATTTTTAGTCGCCTTTGAGTAGCTATTTCTTCTCTATGGTGAGCATAGTAAGCCCAATTTCTTTCTCGGTTTTGTTGTCTCTTGATCTCTTGTTGATGCAAGCCGATTTCGTTGTTTCCTATGGAGGAGTTTGCCATCTGTGGGTGTGGAAATGTTTAGGTAAATTAATAATAAGTGAATAGTAAAGGAACTAAAAAAAGTTGACATAACATCAATGTGACACCAGTGAAGCTAGAAATGTTTAAAGAAGTGCATTCTACATATCTATACACGCAAAGAGACATATACATATTGTTACGATCATCTTAATTTAGTGTACGTGTCACAAATGTACTATAGAAAAAGCATGCCACAATTAATATAAAGCAACAACTATGTATCTTTTCATAATTTCCTAAGAAAACTTACAAAGCTGAATTGTAATTGTAAATCTAAAGATATTCCTTGCCGATTCACAACTATCATCTGCAACATGTAAATTCTAGGCATAATTACTAATAGCCATAGGTAAAAGGTAGTAAAACCAATGTATGCAAGATTTTTGTAGTACGAGAGGAACAATAATTGATGGAAGAAGTCAAATGTGCAAATGTGAACATTCAAACAAACATGTACATATTGTTACAACAAGCATTGTTGAGCGTGGCCAAGAAAGGTGCAATTTATGTGGAGCATGGAGAAATGGGAAAACAAAGGAAGAAACATAAGATTCTACATATTTCCATCAATCTAAAGGAATCAACATGATATTTTCACATTTCAAGATATCAAACATAGTTCTTTACAACATGATTTTTTTTTCCACACATACCATACACAATTTTATATATGAAGACATTTGCATACTGCACTCGGGAGGAAAATATGGTAGATAAAGTCATAATTTACACATTTTTTCCTATCAGTAGACATTCACATACAACACTTGTCAAGGTAACATGGCATATATATTAGGCTACATAGTATGGCTAAGACAATTCCATGCTTTGAACAACCATCTCTGGTACAATGACCTGGTCCACGGAGGAAGCAACCTTTTCATTGCACATTTCCTATATATTTTTGACCAAAAGACTACTCTCAAAAGTGTAATCTAGTTGTTTGACCTTGGAAATAGTTGCTTTCAAATATTGTTCACCATTTTACATGTCAATGTTACACCACAACGTGAACAAGTATTGCTTGCTCAATACATCTGTAATCACCTGCTCGATGGTTCTCTCAACAGCTTGATCAAATTGTAGGTTGTATAGTTCCTCTACAGGCATGCCCATGAGTTTCGTTTCCCCTTCATCAAATGCGACCACCCATATTATATCTGTGTGGTCCTGCAACTTGACTTGAAGTATATAGGTCTATATTCATAGTTGACAAGTATTGCATTAAACTTTGCACAAAACCACTTTCCATCATCTATCTAGGATAGTATTTTCTTGCAAAGATTATTACTTGACCGGGAAGGGAATGCTAGATAGAAGAATGAGTTATTTTTTATGAATCATTTTGTTTCCATCAACATGCATTGCATAGGGTGTACTGTGGTTGGAGCTTCGCGTTGAATGTCACCGATCACCATTCTTCTAGCAAGTGCAGGCATTCGAAGGAAGTTAGTAGACAAAGATTGAATGTCAATGTCATTTTATTTGAACCAAGTTTTAATTTTCTTTGTCTCCTCTATTTCAGGGTCTATCCATAGTTTTGTAGTGGATGAGGTGTTAATCACCTTGCCATTGAATTCAGGCACATGCCCATTTCTAACAGCGAGAACGGTTGATTCATGCAGGAGGTACTTTTCTTGGAGTTGTGCACCCTCTTTTTCAGCTGATGGTCCCCATAAAGTAACATCTATAGTTGTGTCTGTCATGTCTAGTATCGTTATAGTTCACCTTGTGACCTTTGTCCCATCTCTTCTCCTGATCGTGGAGCATGGATGTACGTAAATAACAATTCTAATGGCATCAACGTTCAAGCCATTACTTTTGCTTACAAATGCATTGAGAGGTGTGAAAGAGTAATGGTATTTAGGGATGGAGAGGTCATCTGCACAGGGGGTAACCCTTGAATCAACCAGAAGCAAAATTTCCAACCCACTATTAAGCTTGTTGTAGAGTCTATTAGCAGGTTGTATTGATCATCCAGATAATGTGTATGTATCTCTGACAAGGATTTTTTCATAATGGATGTTGGCTGCATCATTGAAGCATGTCACACATGTCTTAGTTCCTTCACAATCTATGATATCGAAGGTAAAGAGGTGCCCACTTCCTTTCTTCATGTTGTAGGTGCATATTTCATTCTTCATAGTTATGCGACCTTTGACAATCCACCTTGGCTAGAATGGGTTCAAGTTTTTGATAGGGGTGATAGTTAATGGGGGCCTCCTTCCCTAGAGTTGGAATGACACTAAATAGCAGACATCATGGAGCTAGCCTTGTACGAAGCCAAGGGTTTTTTGAAGGTGCAACCGGATCAAAGGATTCTATTGTTGGTCACTCAACCTGTTCAGGATCTTCTGCACATAGGAAAATTGGCTCCCCAATTATAGCATGCATCATGAGCACAATGTCAAGGTTGACAATAACAATCCACCTAAATAGTTATAGTGAGAGAAAGTATAAGCAACAATATGTAAGAGGAGAGTAAGCCTCATTTATTTTATGTCAAAGAGTAATGAATGCACAAACATACCGGGGGCTAGCTAATCGAGGGCAGTTGTATCTTTTCAAGTGTACTATGGAGCCAAACATGATCTCATTGGAATCTATGTGACCGTTGAACCTGGCCAACAATGACGCTTTATGCTTGTGCACACTATCAGAGATATCCAACCTATATCAATTGTTGCACACATTTTCAAAGACAAAACTCAAGATAACTATGACCTGGACACAAGGTTCCAAAGCCACATTTCCTTCATGCATCAATCTAATTGCATCTAGAGTTAATAAGCTTGCCATGGTGTGGGCACAAAAAAAGAATCCTGCAAAAGTGTATTGGATGTAATGCATTCTACACATAAGTGGATACAAAAACCTGTCCAAGAATAATTAAATTTTGTACACTATCTAGTAACCTCTACCTCATTGTGGAGAGAAAGGAAAGAAAAATAGAAACTCTCTATGCAATTCATTATGGGCTATACTCATTTTTGATAATCGTGTACATGACATGTGTATAGTTTTGATTTTAATAGCTCAAAGATACATGTGTATAATTTTGACTATAATAGTTGAAAGATACATGGAGATAAGCGGACACAAAATTCACACTTCTAAGAAATATCGAGTTAACCATAATATTGTTTGATGTATCTTTACAATGGAAGGGAGCCAAATATTAAGTAGTAGATAGGGAAGGAGTTGTACATTCTTCCCACCATAGCATACCTTCTAGCTGAATATGCATGGTTTCACTATTTATCACGCTAGCAAAAAAAAAGGGAGTTGACGATCATTAGTTGATGTCTTTGTTCTGTATCAAGAGGGAAACCATTTTCCCCAACATAAAAAAAAATGTAGTTATCTAAAGCAAGCTATTTACGGTCTATTGCATGTCCGACAAGACTTTCAAGAAATCTTCCTTAATCCTGGTAGCATTGCCCATGCCATACAACGCATCATATTTTAATGCTCAAAGGAATTCATAGTACACATCAAGAACAATAAATGTTGTATGGAATTTTTGTACCGCCTATTGCACCATCTTGACACCATGGTTCTGCACATGATATGCATCCTCACATGTCTTCTTAACATCTTCAATAGTGTCGTGACAACCTCTCATGATGTTATTTGTGAAGACTACAATGTTGCTCTGGGACATGCCAACCCAATTTACAAAAGGTGAGTCTAATACTGAGGAAGGAGAAGCATTAGGTTTTGATCCTGTAACATCTCCCTCAAAGGAGCTGGTAGAGATAGTAATAATGTCTGTAGGTGGTTGTAAGTTTGCCATTACCTGGGGAGTTAAATGGGAAACAAACAAAATGAAAACGATCGTAACAGGAATACTTTTGATTAGTTGATAACTACAAAAGTTGCATTTGTATGGTTCATAAATAGACATTTGAAAATGGTCTGGTCTCAAAAATTCAAATAGAATTTCTGTACATCCTTGATTGGGTCTAACGAAGGGAAGTCTCATTGACATGGCTGTAGGTGGGGGGCCAAGAGGGGCCTTAAAAGTGGAGGTCCAAAGTGGGCGCATATCTTTCTATACCATAAAATTTTCCACAAGGAATAAAAGCAATTAACAATTGTGTCAATAGATTTTTTCTCCTCCATTAAGTCTTCTTAGCATTTCTCATCTGTGAATATGTTTTCTTATATTTCTATGCATTGGTTTTTGTACCTACAAAAACTGTTGAAACTTGAAAGAACAATGTATGTTTAGACATAATGACATTGTCAATGTCACAATTTGCACAAATAAATTGGCCTGCCTTTGGCTGAGATCATAGTAATGATGGTCACACAAATACATGTGTTGCTACACAATTTTTAAATCCGAGTGACTAAAGGTGTGACAAGAGGGAAAACATCATCATGTTTTATTCTTGCATTTTTTTTTATCTTCCCCCAAAAAAGATGGAATGAATTCCTAGATTTCACCCAAAACGAATATAAATAATCAAACTTTTCCTACTTTTTTGCTTTGCTTCTATTTAGTTTTGCATGTTGTAGATCCATTTATTGCTTTAATGCGTATGGCTCTACCCTCGATTCTCAATCAAGAAGCTTATATAGCTTTCTATTTTTAAAATTCCTTGAGAATGAGAACAATGATTAAAATGCACAAAGCATCTTGATCCTTTGATTAAATTACAAGAATAATGTATAAATACTTGAATGTTGTAGACAAATGATTAACAAATCAATTTCCAACAATGATAATACACTCAAAATTTGGAGGGCATCAAATTAAAATAACTAAAGTTCATCAAAATAGTTCAAATATTTTACTGATTCAAAACGAGGAATAATATTATGGACAACCTCAATAGTGTATTTGAAAGCAACTGGATAAACATGAATTGGAAAAGCTAATATCCATATTTTGGATTGGCTTGAAGGAATCATATTTTCTATATTTCGTATATGAAGTTCTAGAAATGTTTCTCACTGAAGCAGGCCAACATTATTGTTATAAAATTGTGAATAAAATGTAAATCGTCAATCACAATTGAAACAATATTTGGCATACCATAAAACACATTTGCAATTGTCAAATACAATACGATGCAGATGGGTTCATCATCTCTGTATCTACAACTACCAAAAGTAAGAGAGATTAATCAGAGATGGAGTTAGTTTCATAGCTTATGCTGCTTCTGGCACTGTAATATCCTACCCCATTGGAAGAACCCTCATAAGGGCAATTGAAACTAACAAAACTTATACCACTCATAGAGCTAAGGGAAGAATTCAATGTAACAGAGGAGCAAGAAGCAATGCTCATATGATCAAACTCCACATTGGCTGCCATGCATTCTAATTCCTCTTTCACTACACATACTATTTTACTATGCATTCAAAATCGAAACAGTAGCAATACTACTTATGGGCCTAATGTAAAAACATAAAAAACCCAAGGCTGCAATAATGATGGGAATCTGGGTGGGGAGAAACCTCAACCTTACTCCTACAGCCTTTGAAGGCCACCTCTAACACATACAATAGTCTATAATTAGTCAGAGGCATAAAATTAAAGTCTTTCGAAATGTAGTGACCCCGAATGCCCCAACAGAAATGTCATCTCATGAAATCCCTTTGTTGGGGGAAGATACATAAATATAAAAAATAAAGATAATGAATTGGCATGACTCCAGGATTTACATGAAATAGTTTGTACAAGGGGGGCTTTCAAAGACTTCATGCAAGTGCCATACCTTAGAATAACGAGCCAATAATTGGAGAGAATGTGCTTGCAGCGACACCTTCTGGATTCTATTGCAGTGAAGACGACCCAGATTCAAGAAATTGACTAGTTTCCCTGTTCAGCCTCCCAAATCCTTCTTCTTTGCCACACAAAAAAAATGAGGGTGGAAGCCATCTTAAAGTTGATTTACATTTATTAACTCAACGAAGATTTGGTGACTTTGTAAATGCTAGGCTACGCATGAAGACCAGAGGAGTGGTGTAGAATGGAGCAAATAGGCTCCCAACCATACCCAGTGACGTGAATATAGGATGAATGACCATACCTGTTGACACGGTCTTGAGATTGTGGAATCTCAACATCAGACTGCAGACGATTACGATGGGATTTCCCACCCACAATAGCCTATCGGCTAATTATATTTCTACTAAATACCTTAATTATATTTATTTAATTTCTACATTCATTTCAACAAATTCTTTTTTGGACACCAACTATATAATCCTAAAACAATTATCTAGTCATATTTATTTAATTACTTTACCTAAAAATTATATAAATTTTTTTACTCTTTTTCACTAATAAATTTATAACAGTAATGAATATTGTGTCGCATATCTATACCTACTAATTACGCCGAAGGCGTGTCCTATATGAACTTTTAGAGTTCATTTTGCCTATCGACGATTTAGAACGAAGGATAGGCTTGGTTGACATGAAAACGATTCTCCATCGTCCATCATTTCACTGTGCTTTTCTGCTTTCCCCGCCGCTATCAGTTAGGGCTTTCGTAGACGTTCCAAGACAATTAAACGAATCTCAACAGTCTGTTTTTTACGATGAAGGGTTCAAAATAGCCTATGCAAGCTGCAAGACGATTCACTGTGCCAAAATAGGATTTGGAACAGGGTATGCGCAAAAATCAAAGCATAAAGGGAACGAGAATTTTAATTATTTAATACAATATAAATAATATTTAGTATCAATAACGACAATCTTGATTTTTTATATAGATATTATTAAATTTTAATTATTATTGTTTATGATTAAATATATAAAAATAAATTATATAACTTAATAGTAATATTAAAATCAATAAAATAATAAAATAAATTAATAATAATATTAAAATCAATAAAATAGTAATATAAATTATAAATTATAATTTATATAAAAATATAATAATATTAAAATCATTTTTTAAATAATCTCTTATTTACTACACAAATATGTAAAAAAAAATAAACCAAAATTTCTCTAATTGACCTTTCACACCTCTTCGGCGTACCCATTGCACAGGGTGCGATAGCTAGTTTATTCCATAAAAATAGAACCTTCGCATTAGATATAGAAAATTGTTAAACCTAGGTAACATCCAAAACTAAAACCAGCAAGAAAAGTCTTAAACCCTACGTAAACCTAGAGATTAAGAAGAAGATTCAGGAGAAGAAGATTCAGAAGAAGAAAATGGCGGTCTTCAAAGAGCAAGCATTGAATTCGATTCAGGAGAAGAAGATTCAGAAGAAGAAAATGGCGGAGTTCAAAGAACAAGTATTGAATTCTTCAGCAGTATTAGAAGAAGAGGATAACTACAGTGAAGAGGAAGAAGAAGATTCAGAAGATTCAGAAGAAGATGCCCCGCTAAACGAGCCTCGCAAAGACGCGGTGTACAACACCGTCCGTCTCCATGAAAAACTCGAGGAAATTGGTTGGCCGGACAACGTCAACTGGATTGAAAAGCTCTGCGTAGATTACAAAAGAGAAGGAGAAATCGACGCCAATGATGACCTGGCGCGGGAGATGGCCTTTTACACGCAGGCTTTGGAGGGCACCCGCCAGGCCTATGAGAAATTACAAGCCATGGGAATCCCCTTCTTAAGGCCCGAAGATTATTATGCAGAAATGGTGAAAACAGATACACATATGCTGAAGGTGAAGGATAAATTGCTTTTCCAGAAGCAGAAAATAGAGGAGGCCGAGCAGCGGACAAAGTCGAGGGAGGCCAAGAAGTTGTCCAAGGCCATCCAGGCTGCGAAGTTGAAGGAGAGGGCGAAGAAGAAGAAGGAGGATTTCGAGTCAGTTAAAAAATGGAGGAAGATGAGGCAGAATAGCGGTTTTAAGGACGGCGACGATGAAATGCCGCTAGATATTGAGGAAGGGAAGAGTTCATTTCAGAAGGGAAAGAAGATCAGGCCTGGGGTTTCGCCTGGCGATCGGTCGGGCGGGAAGGGGAGGAATAAAATGGCGTTTGGGGGAGATAAAAGGGGCAGAAATATGGAGTCTGGCGGAGGGAAAAAAGGGGTGAAGAATCGACAATATAAGGATTCTAAGTTTGGACATGGAGGGTCAAAGCGGATGAGGAAGCAGAACACGGCGGATTCTGCTGCAGATGTTGCAGGGTTTCCGGGGAACCGGAAAAACAACAAGAAGAAGAGAAGGATGAATTGAGGGTCTTTTGGGCTTTCCGTGTGTCAGGTATTTGTAAGTTTTTGTATTAGGGTTTACATTAATTTTTGCTTTAGAAAGCATTGATAGCAGCAATTACATATTCCGCTGATTTGTCAGAATATGATTGTCATTTTCATGTTTCTAAAACTCTCTTTTAGCAAAAATTCCCTAGTTCTTTAGTCACATCGCTTAGTGCGACATTTGTTTTTCATTGTGATGGGTAACGTTGAGGCCAGTATCAATTTGAGGGTAACGTTGAGGACAGAAACTAGTTTTAGGCAGTGTACAGTTGTTTCGTTTTGATACTATAAGATGCGGAATTATCCACAAAATTGATGGAAGATACTTTAATAGGGTTTATAGTTATACGTTTTATCCATGTAAAGGTTTTAGGGAATAGCATGTTTATTTTTCATTTTAGGGTTTGAAGGGCTTATTTTCACTGTTGCACATATTAAGAGTTAGGGTTTTGATTGTGGGCTTTATTAACCTACTATTTGCCTTTTGAGAACGGATTGTAGAATTTTGATGATTTGAGGACAGTCTTTTTTGGCTATGTTCAGCTTGGTATCTGTAAAATTTGATATTACTCTATTTTCCATGCCTATAAAATTAAAACATCAGGAGGGCAGAAAATTGGCCGAGGCAAATCAAGGTATTTGTAAAATTTGTATTAGGGTTCTCATTTTAAGATTTTTTACTCTTTTTTTTATGTTTTGAGAAGATCTGTAATAGATAGTGTCTTGGTTTATAGATCTTTGATAGATAGTTTCTTTATTTATAGATCTTTTACATGCAATAGTTTAGGAGTTTAATGATATAATATTCCGAGTTTGGGCTTTTTAGATAACTTTGAGTTTGAATTTGTTTTGGTATATACCTATCTGAGTGCTTAGTTATTATCAGGGAGCACATAGGAACGGGGAATGAACTTGCTGATGTCTATCTGGCATTAGATTTAGATGACCGAGATAAAGGATCCAGCATTTGTTTAAAATAATTTTAGCTGGATATACAAGACAGCAGAGCGAGATCTGTGACCCTCCCCTTCTTGGTACCATTCTCATTCAGATAAGTGACAATTGATCCCATAACTATAAAGTATAGACAATAGTAGTAACATGTAATTTTTACTCTATAAATCTTTGTTATGCACTTTGTATTTTGCACTTTACAGAGTGCAAGTTCAACACTCCTTTTCTAGCTCTGTTGAGCTAGTTAATTGTAAAATTGGTTTTATAGAATGAGGATATACATTGTTATTTTGTTTTAATGACATTGAGAGCAAAAGTTCCAAGTAAAACTTTCACTCTTGAGTTTTATCCATTTTATCATGTAAAAGTCTAGTTATTTTTAATGACCAAATTGATAAAATTTTCCCTTCTCATCTTGTGGCAGAAAAGAATCTCATGTTCTTTGGGATATGTTTTTATGAGTAATCTGCTGATGAATTTAGATGTTTGGAATGAGATCTTTTTGTATTTATATTGTTAATGCTAGAAACTGCAATGCAAGATGGGCATCAGCTTTGTTTAAATTCTTGCCACACTGCACCTGGTTTTAATCGGAGGAATGACATTGAGAATTAATAATGCATGTTGGCAACATTTCAGAGTGTATGGTTACAGGTACAATTTACCTTTTGGCATTATAGAAAACCGGCAATAAATATTTATTCCAGCCATGTGCATTTACGTGGGCTGTTCTTGTTGTCTAGCTTCTGTATGTCACTTGAAAATCACTTAAAAAATATTCCTCTTCTTTATTTCTTGTAATATTAGAGATTATTTAAGTTACCGTTTTGGTTTTGGGTATGGGGGTTTAGTATGTAGATTTGTCAAAAATTTTTGTCGGTTCAGTATGTGGATTTGTCAATTTTTTTGGGGGGTTAGATTTGTTTTGGGTTTGGCTGTTCAAAGGACATCTAAAAATCATGAATTTATACACAACACACACACAGACAATTCACTCCCATGTTTATATTTAAACTTCATTTAATGGTTAACATTGAATCAGTTTGTTGTTTGTTAAGAAGACATTTCAAATGAACATTGTTTGCCAAAAGTGTTTTAATGTTATTGGAGCCTTTCACCACATATGTCAAAAGTCAATCGGGGTGATAAATCACGAAGTACTCATTTGTCCAAGTGAAGGAAATGAATTGCGATAAATTGTGCCATTAACATTTGTCTCCAACTTTTAATTAATGAATGGCACTCATGCTTGCTACCAAAACCCTACCTTTGCACACAAACAAATTTTTCCTTCACTCCTTTTAGGGTCTATGCAGATGTTGTTGATGTCATTGGTGTGGTTTTTGCATCCTCTTTGGTTGGGGTTTCTAGTTCACATGATCTTGTAGGCTCTATTTTTGATGGATTGGGTTCTTAGTCCTGTCATCTGGGGCATTGTTATCTTGGTTTTGACGTTGGATATCCAATAAGTTTGGTTTTGTGCCCGTTGGTAGACCATTGGTGTCTGTTACAGATCCCCCACTATCATTTGTGACCATAACTGGGGCAGGTATTGTTTTGGGCTTAGCTCGTGATTTTGTTAATGAAAACATTTGGCCCCTTCCTTGTTCACAATCTTCCCCTCTTGTGATTTGTAGATAGGATGTGATTGAAAATGAAGATTTTAATCTTTGCCATGGCTTGGTCTGTAGATTTAACAATTTGTGGCCTTCTCCTATTGAATTATGCAATTGGGTTCTGGAATTGTTAAGATTTTTATGTCACCTTGGTCTAAATAGTTCCTAGGGAATTATTTAAGGTTTTACTAAGGCTAACATTCTTGGATATAGGTTTTAGGAGTCTTAGGTCATGTTCATAAACGCACACATCACTTGCAAAAGGTCTTTGGGCCAAGGAAAAAAACAAATGCAAAAGGCAAGCTTTCACAATGCATTAAGTCCCCACAACAATTTAGAGGGAAGAGTTGAAATTTTTTACTTTTGGAAGTTTTGAGGGTTGAAGGATCACGTTGCATGAGAGTTGAAAGAGTCTTCATCCAATTTTGGCATGGAGAACACATAGCTGCTTTGAAGGGCATGTTGCAGAGGTCAACGAGAGGAATATGGCACGTAGCATGGAGGATGGAGAAGTTCCAGGAGTTCATATACATCTCACCCATGTTGCAGGTGTTGCATTTTGTTTTCACATTGTGACAGGTATGCCTTGTGATTGCAGAGGTATCCAAGAGTTATGTGAAGTTCGGAGTTCTAAAGTTTTGTTTACATCTCTGAGTTTTAATGAAATCCCAGACCGGCGTAGGATAAGTCTCTTTGATGATAACAAAACTATGAGCTATGTTTTGGGTGTTTATGAAAGCCCATAGACATCATTGATAACACAAGAAACTCCCAAATCCCATTTAGTTTTTGAGACCCTAGTGGTCTGTATGTTATTTAGAGGGGTTATGATTGTCAAATTTGTGAAAACAGTGAAAGATCCTTGTGTCATGTATGACAATGCATGAATGAGCTAGAAGTCACTAGATCGAACAGAGGCATGTCTCTTTTTCATGACAATGCATGAATGAGCTAGAAGTCACTAGATCAAACAGAGGCTTGTCTCTTTGTCTTCATACTCGTGGATTAGTGAGCAAGAATGTTGTTATGAATTCCATGAGATACCTAGAAGGCTTTCAGTTATTTGTGTTGTCAAGGGTTTCAAATGGCAGTAATGGCAAGAAAAACACTATTGTTCTATTTGGAAACATGATGAATCTCTCTTTTTATCATGAAACCCTGACTAGTGTTCAAGGTCTTTATAGTTTGTAGGGTTGTTATCAGGACTGGTGACTTGTTTGTCCATAGATAAGAAAGTGATCCCTTAGTGACAGGTCTGTAGACCTTTTTTCTGCCTGGAAGAGTGAATATAGTGGTGTTGACTGTGGAAGAGGGAAGTTTAAGGCTTGTGTGACAGTTTCAAGAAGCTTACATAGTGTTTAAGGATTAAAGGCTGTCCCTAGCACTCATAAGAAGCCTGTGATACAAATTTACACACCTGTAGCTGATGATGTTAAGTCATAGAGCTATAAGAACAGTTCAAAATGCCAAGATCCTAAGAGCCTACTCATCACCTTGAGGGGACAGTGTATCTGCACATGAAAATGGTATTCATTGTTGTTAAATAACAGCTCAGACCCCTTGCAGAAGGCCTTGTTGAGGTGAAAGATGACAGAGATGCAATGAAGGCATATGTTGATGGACATATTGCCATCCCCAAAACTCCAGTCCTTCATCAGGAAGCTGAGGATTTAACTGATCTGTACACAGTCAAAGTTCTTGATCAATGTGGCACTATGTTTGTTTGTTTTGCATGGAAGGAAATTTGTACCATTAAACCTTCAGCCCCAGTAAGCCAAGAAGATATGATGCTAAAGGATATGAATCCATGGCTAACCCTATACCATGTCAGAACAAAGTCACAGGAGTTTGAGGTGATTGGGTATGACCTAACAGATGGAGGACAGTCATCGTGAAGATGGTGTTCTGTCTATGGCAGTTACAATGATTTGCCAATGCCAGTGATGACTGTGAACATACATTACAGTGGCAAGAGACATGGAGTTGGAGGACATGTTGAGAGATTTCTAGGTGTAGTCTAGAAGTAGTGGAGAATGCTCAATGAAGAGACACATACATAAACCCAAGCTATGATGGCATGCATGAAGGCAGACACAGGGTAATATGGGTGACCAAGATTCCAAAGACATTACTGTCACAGTCATACAAAAAACAGTGTCCTTTGATGGATATCAAAAGGACAATCACCAAACAATTATCACGGAAGGGAGCCACAGAAGCCTGTCATGGCAGTGGTGTTAGCAAAAGAGGGCATCTTAAACCAAAGCTAACATGCACAGTCCAGTGACCATATGAAAGGGGCAGACTTGGGGAAAAGGACACTCTATAAATGGCATTTAGGCTAGGCACAGTCCTATGGTAGTGGCAAGTCATGTTATGAAGCACAGTTCAGTGAGGTAGAGAGGTGTAGATTGTGATGAGAAATGACAGTGGCATCAAAGGAGATATCACAGTGTTGTATGAAGAGCTATGAGTAAATAGAGCACAAACAGCAAGCTTGAGGGCTGTCTAAAAGCCATCACTATCACAGTGTTTCAAGGAATCTTGTATGGCAGTTGAAGAATGAAGGCATTGAATGCCAATCTATGGACCTGAAACATCAAAAGGACAGACCACAAATTGCATCTAAACACTATACATCTGTAGGTGGCAGTACATGGCAACGGTATGACAGTCTTTTGTAATAGTAGGTCATTGAAATGACAGTCAAAAGATGCCAAGAAGATGATTTATGATAATACAGGTGACAAGGGCCATAAAGACACAATGTTTCAGTCATATAAAGAAGAATATTCCAGT
Organism: Sequoiadendron giganteum; assembly: GCA_007115665.2. NCBI lineage: Eukaryota > Viridiplantae > Streptophyta > Pinopsida > Cupressales > Cupressaceae > Sequoiadendron > Sequoiadendron giganteum. Next base: position 170,403,660 of record CM021104.1, on the reverse strand, counting down.
GACAGTGGTACCAAGCTTCAAAGGACAATGGTGTCTACTGTTGGAGAAGGCAATGTTAAGCAACTGTTAAGTATGACAAGTCAAAAGACAGTATAATAGTCTTTTAGGATTTTGAAGTCTATGTGACAGTGAAGGAAGACTAGACACAGTCCTATGTTCACAGGGACACAGTCTTTTCAAAGACAAAGGATATCATGACTCTACACATCTGCCCACCTGTGAATGATCCTATATGTAGGTGACCATACGACAGAAGTTTGTTATGCACAGCAAATAAGGACAGCAAGTCAATTGGTTTTATGAAGTTGACACCAACCAAGTAATAGAAAACACTAGACAGTGGAAATATAGCAGTGAATAGCTTACATGACAAATGGACAGTGGAAATATAATGTGTCAAGACTATATGACAGTGTTAACTCTGCAAAGCAATATGACAGTACTTCAAGGCATAATGGCCAGTTTATAGGTTAACATTGTCAAAGAAAATACCTCTAGGAGTTTACAGACCTGTGCCAACTGTGAGATAACAGCAAGAAGATCCTATACACCTGCAGATAGAAGTATCAAGTCAGGATTGAGAAGCCTGGCATTTTGAAGTCTTCAACACTGTATGGTGGAGGAAACAGTCAATACAAGGTTACAGACATGGCACAAATATTTGAAACTCATGAAGCTACATACAGTGGAGAGCCATGGATATGACAACATTTTTGAAGGAAGCCTTATCCTATGCCTCAAGGAGACCTTTTTCTCTTCAAACTCACTAAAAACATGTCTGATATGCATGACTAGTTGCAATATTAAGCTAATAATGAGCAATTAGGGAGCAGTTAGAGCAGTTAAGACAGCACTACAGGCAGTTTTCAACACCTTGCAAGTATTTAGGAGAGTGGAGGTTACTGATTGGAGCCTTTGTAGGAGCATACAAAGGAGAAAAGGTTTGAAAAGTCAAGGATTCAAGCCCTCAATGCCTAGGTGGAGTATCCTAAGGAGCCAAGCAAGGAGGTTGGTTCTCAAGTGACTGAGGAGGTTGACCAAGCAAGACCAAGGCAAGAATCTTCATTTGTTACAAGATGTGTCCTATATTTACTCATGTTGTTAGATATGCAAAAGGGATGCTTAGTAAAGGCAGAAAGACATGTATTTTATAGGGAGAACTTCTGATGTAACACATTTACTATTCATTACATTTTGAACTCAAGTTTTTCAGAGAGAAAACATTGAAAACAAACTAATTCTTAGCTGAGACATACCATTGATCAATAAAATAAGTCGTTTTTGCCTACTCAAAGCTGTATATTGTGCATTCTTGTAAAATGATTGCTTCTATCTTGTGATAAAAGCATTTATCCTTGATTTGCTGTCTCATTTTTCTTGCCTTTATGCAGTAGTACATGCATTTGCAGGTCATAGTCTATGTTTTCTATCAAGTTTCATGTAATATTCAGCTGTGAATGTTATTTCTTTTGAATATTGTCATAAACTAAAAAAACCTTTCTACGAAACACTCATAAAAACATGTCAAAACTTGATTTGTGTATGTTCTGTTGGCTTCTATAATTACATCGTGTATGTTTAAGCTTGTACAAATCCTTAAACATTCTGGTATATCAACTCCTTGTAAGATTTTAAGTTCAGTTCTAGATTTAGTTTCTACCTTTTTTCCTTGTGAACAGCAGTAGAATAGGTTAAGGTAGGTGATATACTAGGGGAACCAGCTCTCTAATTTAGGTGATATACTAGGGGAACCAACTTTCTCTGGAGATTCACTCCTACCTTCAGGTCTCATACAACCTAGGAGTGTTTCCATTATGTCAATTGGAAGGAGAACTATCTCACTAGTCCTCCAAAGGGTGAACTCCAACGTGACAACAAGAATATTGAAAGCCTCTCATTGATGGTAAGATCAAGCTATTGTCTTGTGCTAGGGGCTTCCTTATAGTGACTTTTGCTTCTTCAAAGGACAAGGACTTGATGCATGAGGATAGATTATGGTTGTGGGGAGTGCACTCCCTATCGGTCAAGCCTTGGTCTATCTCCTTCAATCCCCTCCTTGAACCTCACTCAATATTAGACCAGCTTGGGTTAAGGCTATTGAATCTTCCTCTCCAATTTTGGCAAGAATTTTGCTATGGAGTTATTGGCAATGCAATTGGTCGCTTCTTGAAGGTTGTTTTTGCTACTTCTTTCATGGGTTATAATATTTATTCTGGTGGACATAGATTTCTCCAAGGCTTTTAATGGGGATATTGTTTAAATGGTGGGGGATAGGCCTTGGACTCAACCGCTTGACTATAAGGGTCTCCCCTTTAGATGCACATGATGTTTTGCCATCGGCCACCTTGCTTCAAATTGTCCAGTCTCTTGACAAAAGTATGTAGATACGGATTTGAGTTAGTATGCTCTAGCAAAGGGGTTGTAGAACAGAACACCCATGAGCTAGACGAGATTTTAAATAAATTGGTTTCCAATTGGATGGCAAGATCTCAATGTCTGATCCGGTATAAATATTGCAGTCCACATGGGCATAGAGGTACTGGAGGCGAACATGCAGGTTGATAGATATGTGAGTTAATCCAAGGGAAATTGTTAAAGCCAAAGCCCCTTTGACTTGGGAGTTAACCATTCTAAACAAGTAATCCAAGGGAAATCGGTAAAGTCAAAGCCCTTTGGGTTGGGAGTTGACCATTTCGAACAACTGGCCTCACATTCACTTGACAAAGATGACTACCATCAAATCAAAATGACCATTGATAGGAAGCGTACTGATGTCCATCTCATTGAAATGGGATTTGCCAAGACTCGTTGAGTCCCGAGTCAAGTCACCTTGGTCGAGTCCTGGGGGCTTGGACTTGGCCTTGGTCGAGTCCAGGTGAGTCTCGTTGGCAGAACTTGACAAGTAGGGTTTGAAAAATGCAAAAAATCACACGAAATTTAAAGTTAAAACTTTTTTATTTTTACTTATTGTGAATGCAAAATGATGTATGCCATGAAGGTTTGTATGGTTTTGGAGGTCTTAATTTGGGCTTGGTGGTGGGGGTTTCGCCCCTCGCGTCTAGGGCCTTGCGAGGGGCACTACCCCCGACCCCCGCAAGGGGTGATGCCCCTTGACTCCGTTGGGGGGCGCTACCCCAAATCCCCACAAGGGCTGTTGCCCCTTGACACCATTGGGGGCGTTGCCCCTTGACCTCACTGGGGGCGTTGCCCCTAGACCCCCACAATGGGCATTGCCCCTTGACCCCACTGGGGGCACTGCCCCAGACCCCGCAAGGGGCACTACCCCTCGACCCCACTAGAGGCAATGTGCCTAGACCCCCACAAAGGGCATTGCCCCTCAACCCCCATTAGGGCAATTGCCCTCATACTTAAGATTATGGTTGCTACATCATCCAAGACCTATCTTAGACACATTCATAGGAAGGATGTAGGCTCCTTTGAGCCATACACTTTTAGTCATTGTTTCGAATCTTTTGATATTTCATATTTGTTTGGAACATTTGATGTCATGGATTTCATATTCCATGAGTTTTGTATACATGTGAGTCTTTGACTATATATCTAAGTGTGCTATTTCCTTGAGCAGCTCAGCTACAATTTGTGTTTATACTTATTATGTATATGATTGATGTATACTTGTGTTAGTGACGAGGACCTTGATTGGATTGACCAGGCAGATAGAGAGGTTGAGGCTATAGCCATGGCAGAGGAGGAGGCTAAAGCATCAACAAACACATCCACAACTAATGTTGGTGAGGGTGGCATGGACTCACAAGCAGAGACTATGGTTGCAGTTGCTACAACATCTAGGACCCACCTTAGATGCCTTCGTAGGAAGGATGTAAACTCCTTTGAGCCATAGACTTGTAGTTATTGTTTTGATATTTCATATTTGTTTGGAACATTTGATGTCATGGATTTCATATTCCATTAGTTTTGTATACATTTGACTATATTTATAAATCTAAGTGTGCTATTTCCTTTAGCAGCTCAGCTACAATTTGTGTACTTTATACTTATGTTATCGATGTATACTTGTGTATGTGATCAAATTTGCTTCTATTTAATGATGTTATTGTGTCTTTAAAGGTTTATTCAATAAAGGGTGCTTGAAACAAGTTTTAAATCCTTAAAATTTTCTAAATTTTTAGGGTTTTTTCATTTTGCCGAGTCTATGTCAAGTCTGGGTGTTGAGTCTCGAGTCTCGAGTCGAGTCACCCTAGCCGAGTCTGAGTCTCGTTACTATGGACTCCATTTGCCCATGGCTTTATATTATCAAATTCTAGTCACACCTCACATGATACTTGATTAAGGTTGGGGCCAACTGTTTGTTCTGTGATAAATTAGGGATTTGGTTGAGGGCCATTCTATTTATCCTTCCATCTGCACTAACATAACAATGAAGCAGAGATTTCTGCCCTAGTTAAGAGGTTGAGATTTTGAGAATGGCTGAAAAGATTGGCTTCTAAAATCTTGTCAGTGAAAATGTGTCATTGTTTTGAAGGTATTGTTGTCACGAAAGTGTGCACCCTTTGCTGAGCTGATAAAATCAGTGTCACCCGGGGACGCGTCCCTTGGTCTAAACCCCGCCGTCCCTGTCTCGGAAACGTCCTCGTCCCAGAAACGGGCAGGGGGATAGCAACAATGTACCATGTTCTTTTTATTTTGATTTTCATATCGTAATTGAAAAAAAACTATATTGGCAATGAATTCTTAACATAAATGTTATATGCTAAGTTTCTATAATGTATATATGCATGCTTTATCCATGTTTTCATATGAATATTTAATGTTTCCTTATATATTTTAATTTTTTCTATATTTTATATAGCCGTCACCTGTTGTCCCTAAATTTGGCCTGAAAAATCGGAAACTTGGGGATTCGTTCCGCCATCCCCTGCCGTCCCCGTCCCGGAAACTTGGGGTAACACTGGATCATAAAATCACTTGGCCACCTCATGAAACATGGGATGATCTCCCTGATTGTGGGCTTAGATTGTGGAGATCAACCTCTAGAGGGGCCTGGTTCCCTTGGTAACTTCATGTAATCTAACCTAGGCTATTGCTGATGCTGAGAAAAGGGGTGAAAGGAAACTTAAAAGTGAATCCTAAGACTAAAAGGTGATAGCACCTGACTGATTTTTTCAGAACCTATATTGCTGTTTTAACACACAATTCCCTCAGTAGCTCAGCTTAACTCTACACAACTCAGATATTTTCATTGCCAATGCATCGGTGTTTTGCAATGAGGTTTAGTTTTCCAACAATGTTTGAAGGGAAGGAGATGTTCTTTGACAACTTAAATCACTGTTTAAACCATTGCACAACTTACAACCTGCAAAAACATATGTTTTTCTGCCTAAAGGTGCTAAAATGAGACAGATATTAAAGGAATTATCATAACTCAGAAATATTCTGTGTTATCGGGTTCTTCCATCCCAGCTGCAGGTTCCGGTTCGGTTTGTTGCAGGTTTGGTTCGTGGGGGGGTTCAAGCCTAAGATTGTGAGGTAGACTTCCGATGTTGATCGCCAAAGATCTGGGTCTCTCTCCTTGACGTTGCAAATGTTGGCTTGAATAGTGTGGTGTATCTTAGGGTTTTTAGTAAATACGTCTACCAGTAGGTTGTAGAGCAACGTGCTAGGTAGCATGGCATTCAGGTAGCTTGGAAGGACTGGCTCTATCTCTACCTCGTCGTCCGCCTCTCGCCACAATTGCTCCCATATATCCAATTATTTGCACACTCTAACCATGCTTTTACTGCTTGCAAGGAATGATATTTAAAATATATTACACACACACATATATATATAATATTATATATATTAATAATATAATATTTATATTATAACTATATAATATATATAGTTATAAACATATATTATATATTTATAATATAATATAATATATATTTATATATATGTATATATATATTAATATATTACATGTTTTTTGTACTAACGAACCCAAAATGAATCAAACCTCTCCAAAAGAATATTAGCCGAACCCGCAAACGGGACCCCTTATAATATAATATATATTTATAAAATAATAAATATATATATATATATATATATATATATATATATATATATATATATATAATATATTACATGTTTTTGTACTAATAACCCAAAAATGAATCAAACCTCCCCAAAAGAATTTTAGCCGAACCCAAACCCCCCCTTATAATATATATATATATATATATATATATATATATATATATATTAATATATTACATGTTTTTTGTACTAACGAACCCAAAATGAATCAAACCTCCACAAAAGAATTTTAGCCGAACCCGCAAACTGAACCCCTGAACCTGAACCCGAACACGTACCAGAATCGGCTACTTGGAAATATTCATCAATCAGTACATTGCACACAATAAAACAGCCATAGAGAAGGTAGAATACTGAAACTTTTATTTCTGAAATAAGTGTTACATACTGCTGTGTACAAGTTTTAAAGCGACTTTCATCGCTACTCCAGCTTGGAATAATAATCTTCAAGAGAATTACAATACAAAACTAGAGAGAAAGAACCTCTCTAAAATGAGAAAGAACCTCTCTAAAATTTTCACTTTCCTTAAGTTGACCGCTTCCTCTTCATTTGAGCGCTCAAAAACTGCTTTCCCTTGTTTGTCTCCATTGAAAACTCACCAAAAACCCTTCAGCAAGGTGTAGAAGGATGGATTGTTTGACTCCTTCAATTTGTGATGATGCCAAAAAGAACATGACAACTGTCTCCATATCCTATAGGATCACATGATGACAAAAATGTTGCTATAACTATATTTGCTGGTCATAAATCTCCTTGACTATTCCTTGCAAGGATATAGGAACATGTGCCCTTATTTTTTGCCCTGACACCTTGAAGATATAGAATAGAATTCCTTCTCCCTTTATGATCCTTGACCCTATTCTGTCCAGTAGATTGTATTACATCTGTCACCTTCCTTTTGAGAGCTCTGTGTATTGCTTGTGATTAATCATCGTACCCTGCTACTCTGTTGTCTCTTCTTTCATAGACTCGCATATAATTCCTTGGTGAGACTATAAGAGTATTGATCTTTTAGTGGAAATTCATAGTGGCTGATTTTTGGATATAAAAACATTTCGCATGCTTTCCAACTGGGTTGCAACATTTGATGGAGACACACCTGATTTTGCTGGTATTGGAATGTAGCATTCCACTATTTTGGAGATAATGTATCATCAGTTGGTACTCCAAACTGTAGATTGGACTGGGCTTTATATAAGACTGAGTTTTCTTCATTACATTTGAACTCATGAACTTTATTTTCTTTCACAGTGCTCCACATACCCCAAAGTATTCTTCCGTGTTTTCCTGAAAATTTACTTGATGACTTTTGCATGGCCTGCAATGTTCTCCAAGGGTTGTCCCTTAATTGCCACATGTTTTCCCATTAAGCCCTAGGTCTATCATGACTATTGTCACCCTCTGGTCATAAGAATTCTTTGACCATTCGATAGATGGTTTTGACATTTTTCCAAATAAGAGATGCCTTCATTTTATCAGAAACTAATTATGCATTACTGTATATAAGTTGTTGACCAGAAAGTGTCATGTCTCCTTTAGTCGTGGACAATATCAGGTTGAAATCCTAGTGCGGGTGCCATGTGTGTCGCATTTGGAGAAGATCAGTAATATGATAGTCTGTATGAGAATTTTCCCTGTTTATCATAATGCTGTGTAGCCATGAAAATAACCAAATATACTGATAAAATTGACCCCAAACTCATTGAAGTACTTGCAACACGCACCTGAATTACCCTGTTCATGTTCTCATCTGAAGTTACAAAAACGCTACTTGGACAGTTTATGTCTGAGTTGGCAGGATAGTTTTGAATGATAAATACACGCAAAAAACCTATCAACCAAACCAATACAAGACTCAGATTCTGATGCTTATGGATGGCGGCAGTAAAAGAAAGCAATGATGATATAGCGTGCCCGCCCATGGAAGATCTAGTGTGCCCAGCATTCTTGAAGTTTGCTCCTTAACAGCATTCATTGTTTGCTTTCACCTTGAACAGAGAATGTGGAAATGATGGCCTTTTGTTGCTTCTCTGCATCTGCATCCTGCACTAGCTCCATGCATTGACTGATTGATGCATTATTTCCACACTTGTAGCAGAAACAGTCCATGAAGACGCCATTTTGTCTTTTTGGCTTATGGTTTACAGTCAATGGAGGATTCCATATGAATGAGTGCAGTGTGACACCCCAAAGCTCCTTGGTATATATGGGCTTCATCTATGATCATAAACCTGAGATTTGACATATGAAGCATATCTGGATTTGTTATTAGCAGTCTAGCATTGTCATGAAACCACATTTGATGACCTTGAGAAGTAACATCATCATAAATATCTATATTTATGCTAACTTCTATTCTTTTTGTCATTTCTATTAAAGCTCGATGCTGATCCTGAGCCAAAGCCTTTGTTGGAAACAAATATAGCGCACAAGACAAGGGATTTGTTCTTAGCTCTTCCAGAACTGGGATATTGTAGCAAATTGGCTTTCCACTGGCAGTTGATGTTGCCACAACGACATTTTTTCCCAATACTGCAGCTTGTGTTGCTCCTGCCTGATGACTATACAGACAACTTATGCCCATTCCTTTAAGGGCAGCCTTAATAGATTCTGAAAATGTTAAAGAAGGAACCTCGTACTTCGCTTTCCTTGTATTGATGTAATCAACATGTACTACCTGTTAAACCAGAAAACATGAAAATCCTGTTGGTGGGCCACCACCTGTATTCTCATACTTCTCAAAATATAAACATTTGTTATGCCACCTTCACAACTGGGACACCTGTCAAAGTTAGCAAAATAAAACCCTAACATTTTGCCATCTAAAGAAAACTCTAAGCCCACGTGGATATTCAACCACTCGGATTATTTCAAATCTTAATAGCTTCCCCGTATTCTTTATTCAATCTAGCTCAGAATCCCTCCTGCAAACAATACCTTTGAATGACAATTCTTCATTTATCTATGATTTCATGGTACCAGTGGTGCGTTTCATCCTCCATGAGCTTACAGGAGACTGCATTTTATCTCTTGATTGTTTTTACCTGATCCATTTTAATTTTTTCCATTACAAAACTTCCAGTGTTTACTGAACTGGACATTTTTATATGGTTTCCTGAGAGAGAAGAATAGTCATGTTGCATGTAAAAACATTCTAAAATTAGAAGCCGTTGCCTCACGTCCTATGAAGTCTTTTACCCTTCATACCACTCTACCATTTGCCCCATCCATATCGACATCACTGCCCTGCTTTAGACCATTGTCTCTGTTTCGTAAATCATCAGAGATCATTATATTATCATAAGATCCAAGAAATCATCAGAGATCATTATATTATCATAAGATCCAAGACTAAATAGATTACAATGAAAGAGATCCAATAATCATGGAGACGTGATTATAGAGTTGACTGAAAGAAAGAGATAATCACGTACTCATGATTATCGACATTACTGAAAAAGAAACAGAAAGCAAACTAATAGAGATAACTAAATAACTAAGAGAGATGAGCATTAGAATAGGAACGGACTGTAGTTCTAATACCCTCCCTTAATGCTTAATCTATCAACTAAAAAAACTAAGTCTACACATATTATGCTGATCATCAAGATGCAAAGTGTACAGAATCCTTCTGCTCAGTCTGCTCCGCTACGTGAGCACTTTGCTGAGATGCTTCTTGGTTGGACTTCTCATCAGCCAACCGCTTTCTGCAATACCTCTGTATATGACCAATCTTCCCACAGTAATGGCAAGTAAAAGACTTCTTGGAGCCTTCCTCCGAATCGCCTCGTCCTTTCTGCTGAGTGGACTTGCCTTTGCCAACATCCTTGGCAGTAAATGCTTGTTCAACAATAGGAGACTCACTGCTGCTCCCAAATTGCTTCTTCCACCGATCTTGCTGCAAAAGCTTGTTGCATATCTCATCAAACTTCAAGTCAACATTGGTGGATGTAATGTTGAGCGTTTCGATGAAGTGCTCGTAGGAACGTGGAAAACTTTTCAAAGTGATCATCACCATATCCTCCTCTTCTACCTTACGACCAATGGCCTCCAATTGATCGCGAATATTTTTTACTTTCATCAAGTGCTCCTGCAAAGACACTTGGTCATCCATCATAATAGAAAAGAGCATATTCTTCAGAAAGAAAGCCCTTCCCTTGTTTGAAGTCTCGTGAAGATCTTTCAAATGCTTCCAGATCTCCGCAGCTGATTTACCAGAAGGTATTTCTGGTAACATGTCATTGGCGATAGATAATTTAAGAAGCATGACTGCCTCTCGATTACTTCCATCATACTTGTCTTGATCCTTCCCAGCAGCAGTGGGATGAACTTTTGTACCAAGAACAAGTGCATCCAGACACCGGTATTCAAAGATGGTAAGCATCCTTTGTTTCCATGTGTTGTAATTTTTTCCATTAAACCTTTGCGAGCTTTCCAACATAATATTGGACAAAGACGCCATCCATCCCGTTTTCCAAAGCACGAAAAACGAGGTAACTCTGTGAGCAGCTGGCAAAACACTAGACAATCAGCAGGCACAACTCCGATTTTTCAAAAAATCGTCTAAAAAAGAGGCTTCAGAAACTCAGCAAATTTTTTATAGAATTTTTTTTCCAAAACTCTGTAAATTTTTGAAGAAAAAATTGTCAAAGACTCTTTGCAAATTTTTATTTTTCCAGAAAATTGTCAAAACTGGCTCCAAAAATAATAACCCTCAACCTGCCTTCAACAAATCACCAACAGTATGAACAGAAAATCATAAAACCCTAGGTCGGGCAGAAACCTTGAAATCTGCAAGGTCGTACAGCTTCAGAAAATCGTGATTTTGCTAAGGCAAACTTCCAGAAAGTGACAAGAGTGCAAGCATGAGCAAGGAAAACGCCAAAATTTACAACTGTCACGATTTTTGAAGAAGCACAGGTAGAAAAAGCGCCCAAATTAAAAAACAACACCTAATAAAGAGTTGTTAACTGTGTGCCAAGTAATACAGACTTAAAAATGCGTCACAACCAGGTTTGTAACTGTGCCCAGAAAGATGGTAAAATCCGCGCCAAAAATCTTAGAAATCGTGTCTGAAAAAATACCTCCAAATCACGACAATCTCCATACGCGACCTCCACACGCGATCTCCAGTTGAGACTTGCAAAGAAAAGCGAGTATGAAGCCACCTAAATGCAGGTCGAAGGCACAAAAAACCACGAAAATGCAAGTCGTGGCTCAAAACGTAGGTGTTGAAACAAAACGTGGGCATCAAATGATGACAACGCTGAACCAGAACATCCAGAACAACACACGAAAAAATGTGAAAATCCGCCTTTGGAACAGACACGAACACACGATTTCTAAGAAAACAAAAGCCATGATTTTCTTCAAACACAAGTCGCGATTGTCAGACTCACAAACCCACGAAAATATTTCCAACCAAGTTCTGGAACGCGGAGCTCTGATACCATGTTTCGTAAATCATCAGAGATCATTATATTATCATAAGATCCAAGAAATCATCAAAGATCATTACATTATCATAAGATCCAAGACTAAATAGATTACAATGAAAGAGATCCAATAATCACGGAGACGTGATTATAGAGTTGACTGAAAGAAAGAGATAATCACGTCCTCGTGATTATCGACATTACTGAAAAAGAAACAGAAAGCAAACTAATAGAGATAACTAAATAACTAAGAGAGATGAGCATTAGAATAGAAACGGACTGTAGTTCTAATAGTCTCCATCCCCATGCCAGTGGAGAAGAATGCTCAAAACACTCTAAGCCTTATTATTTTTTATGCAACATGCATAAGCAGCTACCTCATTGCCCTAAGAGATGAATAAAAACAACGGAGTGTGCTTCTATTTAGAGTTAACACAGACAGGTCCCATGCTCAAGTCACATCCGCTGAGTAGAAACAAAATGATTGTATGTTCTCAATCAGTGCGAAACCACGAGATCACTGTTCTGTGAATGAAAAATTCATCATCTTCTAAGTCATTTCTTTCACTGTGCTGTGAACTGCTTAAGCTCCTTCCAGATCCACCATATCGACTCTCATCTGGCATTAGGAACATCAAGCCCACGTGCAGCAACATCTCCAATGTACATAACTTGAGGAGGTGAAGTTTTGAACAAGATTTCTTCAAAATATTCTGTCTTCATTCAATGGGAAGATGTATCACACTGCCAATAATACCCTGAAGCAGACATATTGCCATCCTTTCTCTAAATTGACATTTAATGCAATGATCTCACAAATGCATCGACTCTATTATATCTCTTCCTTCTCTTCAAGTGCAGAAAACATCATCTTTGGATTTTCCAGAAAACAAATATCCTAGATAACAGAGTCAATGTCAATATGTAGGGTGTTGCCATTAAGCAGAGTGATTTTAATCTCTTTGAATGTTTGCGTAGCATAGATTATTTCCACTGTCATAGTAAGCACTCTATGCTTTCTATTTTTCCTGCTGCCATCTGCAACTTTACCATCTTATCTTCAATATTTTTCTTTTACACTTCAGCGTACTGAATCTTTCATTCAAGTCCACTGGTTTTATCCAGATGATTTTGACTCTTTAACCTGCATTTCTCTTTCAGATCTTAGCTAACTCACAAAGACACAATCCTTTACTTCACTCTCTGGCCGTTACATATCTTCTTGAAAAAACACGAATCTGGGCCATACTCACATGTTGCAGCCATATCTTGAAAATACAAATGTAAGCCATATTCAACTTTATCCTTATCATTTGCCCCCACTTTACCATAGTAAAGGTTGGGTTCTAGTTGCCTGCCTCTATTCCAGGCATGCCCAACTCCAGTTTGTGTCCTCTGTCCCGGTCTACTTGGATATCTCCTTTAATTGCATTTCAAATATGTTTGAATCCTGCTGTGTGCATGAACTAAAACTGAGACCCTTGACTTTCTCGATCAATGCTGTTAGTTTTTCAGCTCAACGAATCCTCCAAAACCTGTGAACTAATGCAAAGAAACCTAAAAGAGATGAAAACCTAAAAGCATCAACCTACTTACTATAACTCAAACTTCATTCAAAACACCACTCCCCCCAAACTACCTGCACGTAATATTGAAAACATCAAAGCCTTTTTGGTACTTGACAAGACATTTTCTCTTGACAAGATCAATGGGTCAACACACTAAGACCACACTTTTTATCATTTTTTACACCACGCTCAATTTGCTAGAAAACTATTTTAAATCGAAAGAGTGAAAATAGTCTAACAGGTATAAAGAAGGGTATGTGCCAAGAGAGGATGAAACAAGCCAGCATGGATGAACTTCTTGGCTCTCTGTGAATTTTTTGTCATTTCATTTGCTTTCCTGAATGTCTTTTCATCTATATACAAATCTCAAGTATGTGTTATTGCACTTGTTTGTTTTACATGTAACAGGGAAAACAAAAGAGGTGAAACTAACTTGCAAGGTTTAGATGGCCATTTGAATGTCAGTTCTTTTTGTCAATTCTGCCAGGCTGATTTATGAGATATAATTTTATCTCGATTTTTGTTCTAGCTGGGTAATAGGAGGTAGCTATAGTGGACTTGTTTTCAAATTGTATTCAATTCATCGAGCGAGTTGTCCCCATTCAGGCTTTCCAGGATACAAAGCCATCTTTGGCAAACCTTATGGTGGGTATAAAAGCTACGAGTTTTTATTTTTGATGCTGATTTGATAGAAGTGGTCACTGTGCTTTGATGAACACTTTTATTATTTTGTAGATTTGGAAGACTTTCATAGTACAAGGAATATATATTTTGCTTATGAACCCAGATGCATGTTTTCTTGGCTGATATTGTTTTCTTTGTATGTTATATTGTTTTTGCATTTATCTATTTATAGATAATATTTTGCCTATGTTCCACCGAGTTTTCGGGACGAGGGACGCGTTTTGGGCACGGGATTATTTTAGGTGATTTTTGGGGACAATAGGGGGCGACAAAGGGGACGGCTATATATATATATATATATGATAAGTAGGATGTATTTTCCACAGCGTGTCAAATTATGATATTGCTATCAAGATTCAAGTGTGTAGTTTTCGAGTCAAACTCATTGACCCATGTTTCATGAGTAGTGGTTCAATAGAATCCATCTCTCATGATAATGAATGGTCCACTTAGCACTCATTGCATCTAGGTGATGCTCATAGAGGTGAAGCACTAGGCTGTCCCGGGAGGTCACCCATCCCAGTATTGCTCCAGCTCAAGCGCGCTTGACCACAAAGTTTTCCCCAAGGTTAAGTCCACTTAGCTTGCGACCCCATTTGCAAAACCTTCAGCAAGTGTTGTGCCTTATGAACACTTGCTGAAGGTTTTGCAAATGGGGTTGTGCCTTGTGCCTCAAGTGTTGGCGGAGTCTGTAGAGCAATATCCATCGATCCCCGATTAACATCGTTTTATGGTTGAGACTAGGACTTTATTTGATCGTCTTCAAACCCCCAAATTTTGTTCTTGATTAATGAAAACATCCTTGGAAAATGTTTTCACAGTGGTTTGTCTTCCATAAATCCAAGAATTTCACCTTTGACAATGAAATACAAATGCCCTTGACCCTATTAATAATTATTTTGGTGCTATTAATGGAACATGACCAGACTCCTCTCACGTTATTCCATGCTAATGTATTTAGAGTGCAAGCTTGCGTTGAGCACTCACGGATGATATGCCCTATTTCAAAGCTCTCACGTTGTGCATATATTGTGTTCATTTCCTTCCAGGAGACATGTTGTTGAGTAATAAGACTACTTCATGAAAATATAAGTAAAATGACTATGCCAGTCAAACAACATACGAATCTAACTTTAATATCACAATATAATTCCTCAAGTCTAGCAATATGCCAAAGAAAGAGAATCAATAATATGAAATGAAGTGCAAATAAACGAAATGTGTTTAGTTTCTTTTATGTCCAACATATACCAAAAACTATATGCCAAAACTGTCAGCAAAAACAATGTTTCACAAGTACTAGGAGGACCCCTTGTGTCTCTAGTAAACAAAGTAAGATAGAGTAAAGTTTGAATGGTTCTAGAACAACAAATACCAAAGTAGAACACTAAAATAAGAAAGTTGGGGACAATCAATCAAATCCACTATGTTGGCATTTCAATTCGCACCTTTGGAATGCGGATTGGAAACATACAACTATGCACAATTAGACTGCTCTTCAAACTATGAGGGGAAGCTCCCTATTTGCTGATTATGCTTCAAAAGAAACACTAAACTAATTGCCAATTTTTTTAACTCAGTTGAGAGCACAATGTTATACAACTCTTTGCGTCGTAGTTGAAGTTTTCTTTGTTTTAACAAACTTTCAACTACAACTAGGCCTAAACTATTGATGCTTCTAATAACTCAGGTAAATTCAGAGCTTGAGAATTAAACAAGGAATGATTGATAACACAACACTTAAATAAGCTCGTTCCCGACTAACACTTGAAGACTAATTGTACTTATGAGGTGTAAGCTGAAATGAAGATTAAACAAACAAATAGATAAGAGAAAAGTACTGAAAATGATTGAGACGGTAGATCAAAGAAAGATAGGCATAATATTTTCTTTCTCAATAATCTCCAATGACAATTACACTTTTGAGACAACAAATTGTAGCAAAATAGGCTTACAATATGCGATCAACCAAATTACATAGACAAAAGTTGAACAAACATTGAATAACAAAGCAGGCAAAATAAGCTCAACAATTTGTTATCACAATAACAGTTAAAAAATAAATGGGCAAGACTGCCTTTATTTATATATAAACAAAGGAGTAGGAAAGCCTACAGACTCTTTGTTTTTAACAACTAGTCTTGCCAACATGCAAGCTTTATTTCTAAGATTTAAACAAAAGATAACTAACAGTTAACTGGAATGCTAACGTTAGTTATTGATCTAACACTAAGGAAAACTCCAACTATACAATAGATATTTCCAAAGAATAGATATGCATGAAAAGATAACAAGTTAAACTCAGAAAATACATCAAGTTAACCGTTGCTTTAAGTTCCATCCTTGGAAAACATTGCAAGTCTCTACTAGCAGTTTACTCATTGATAATTTGGGAAAGAATATCCTCCAAAAACTTGTTAACTACGTCTTCTTCAGGAACACTGATACTCTTCAAAACAATGTACTGTCCTTCCAACATTTCTTCACCATCTGCGATCAGATTTAAAAATTCTTTTCTCTTTTCAGGTGCTTCATCAAATTTTGCTGGCATGGAAACCACATGATTCATCTTCAAGGCAATAGGATCACCATTAAAGCTGTCATAGACAAGGCTCTAAAATTCTATATGTACTTCACCGAGATCAAAGTAAGCGCCATCTTCACATGAATATTGACAAGGGATCTATGACACAAATGTGCTTATGAACTTGAGAGTAGTGGCAACCTTCTATCTATATTCAGTCAATTTTGTAGATATCCCTTTGTAGGTCTTTACTTTGAAGAGGTGTTCTCTCCAAGCAACAACTTAATCATACACTGTCCTCAAGTTGGAAATGACGATCTCATCTCTTGGCTTTGTTTTTGCTATTTTTTTCGCAGACTCCTAAATCCTTGAGTGAAGATCATGGGCGTTATACCTCAATTGGTATATTTTTATAATTATAAATCTGCCCCTGGTGATGAACTCTTCTACCCAATCTCCCAAATGTTTTCCATAGATGGCCAACTGAATCAACTGGTGTTGATCTGCAAGTGACTCTAGAATTTGTGGAAGCAACAAGGTGGCCCGTGAAGTACCATGAAGGAGGTTGGAAACATATTGCCGTAGCTATTGAATCTCAGCCTTGAGGGCTGCCTTATCTTCTCCATCCTTGAGCACTCGTTCCTTTAGATTGTCTGTTGCAACTTTGAAGGGATTTACATTAGTATGTCGGGTGCTTCTACCGAGATTGGCCTTGACAACCTTGAATCAATCAAATTCAACCTCATTAACGTTCGAGGTGTGGAAATCTCGAGGATGATCTCGCCTTCATGATTCTTCTCCATATAAACTTGCTTCTTAAGTTTCTTCTTTGTTGTGTCCTGTTAAATGTTATCAAGCTCTACAAAGTTCAATTGATAAGAAGGATTCCTCCTCTTCCTAACCAACAAGTTCTCAAGCCAAGATGACGAGTCTCTACTAACTTCTCTAGGAGGATTAGTTCCAACTTCAACAAACTCTTGATTGATCACTTAGTGTTGAGATGTTGCGAACTGGTGAATCACCTTCTAAATCTATATGTATTGGAGAAGGCCTTGACGATGGTGGAAGAACATGAGATGGGGGCTCTACTTCAGCTTGAGGCGCTGACTCAATTGGAACTTCTAATACATCTACTGGCTACTCCTACTGATTTCCAATGAGAAACTTCATCTTTTCCTTCGAATTTCCTGACAATCTCCTATTCTTTGATCCTTATGAAGGAATGATCATAGCTTTAACTCTGGGCTTTGGTCTAGAAAGTAGATATGTATGAACTATTGGAGGCTATGCAACTACCTTTCGTGTCCTTTTACTACTTAGAAATATCCTACTCTTCTTGACAACTCGGCTTGTTCTTTCCTCAATGGAGGTACCCTCTTTAGCGAACCAATCAACTTGTGGAAGTGGTCATTGATCGACTTGATATCGAGCATACATGGGAAGTAAAACTTCCCACCATCATATGAAAGTCCTTCCACATCCTTTGATAAGAAATCAACCATCTATCAAAGAGTAATTTTGGAGTAGTTGCGCTTGCACACTTCAAAGTCATCTTCAATGTTAGGCTAGAAATCTGTTGAAATGCACAAGACAATTGAGAGGGGGGATGAATCATTTGTTACCAATCACATTCACAAATCTCAAACAATTAATAACTCCATACCCACTTTAATCTATTATTAAGTATGAGCATGAAGTGCATATAATAGAAAGCAATAACAACACAAGAAACACCATATTTATGTGGAAAAAATTATAAGGGAAAAATCACAACGAGAATTAACTCACAATATAATAGTAATACAAAACCGGATACAAAGGCTCACTACCAAAAGGCTCAATGCCCAAGATAGGACTCACTGTCCAGATACAAGGCTCACTGCCTATAGAAAGAATGCATTGTTCGGAAGGGAGGCTCACTACCTACAGATAAAGAAAGATAACAAAAAATCCACCACAACAACTTTCACACATTTACAACTTTAATCAAAGAATTGCAAACACCATCAACTGACTGTTTTTAGGAGTCAAACACATGAAGTACTGCTTCCTTAATTCACTTTTGCACATTCTTTCACATCTGCTTCACTTCTCACACTTTTTGCACTTCTATCTCTTAATTCACAACATCTTGACTTGTATTTATATCATCTTCAACCTTAGAAACTTTCTCCAGGGTCAGCTACACATTCAATTCATTCTTCATTTTACAAATTCAAATTAGGTCGACGACTCAACATTCCTACGGTGGATAAAAATGAGTGGACCAAATAAATACTTAACTAAGACCCAAAACAACATCTTTGATCAATCACATGCTTCCTTAATTGATACTTATCCTTCGTGTAACTTGTAGACACTAGGTCGGCCAAACCTAATGAAAACACCAATGAATATTGAAATACGCACGTTCACAACAAGATGATCACATATGGACCTCATAACATGCTTCACCATACAATGGAACACCTCTTAGAATCCTTCAGATTCATCTGCAACAACTTCCATACAAAGAACACTTTCCAATAGTCCAACTGAACTATATAGACACTCAAGGTGACTTTGGAACAAGTCTTTTGGAGCACCAAACCACGGGCACTTTTTCCAGAACATAGATAACATCATTACAAGACTTCTTCCAAAGACGCAAGATATGAGACAAACCAACAAAGGATTGCAGAGCAGAAACATTTCTCCCAGTCCACAAACAAATAGCTCTGCTAGACCAGTTTCAGGTGAACACAACTCACTCTTCATCAACCCATAAACAACACTAAATTTTTTCACAAGCATATGATCAACATAGAAGAAATGCAAAGCATAGTATCAGAGCACATGCATAATACACACACAACTTTGTCTTCATTGTTCATTAATTTTTTCAAAATCACTTTATATTAGCGCACCTAAAATACCATAAGGATAGCTCCATGTACTCACAACATCTCTACAGTATCTCAACCATACATGTACCACCTATAATCACTTGATCAACCTGTATTATGTTGACATCAATGACAACACCACCATACTCATTCATACTCGTAACAAAATCTTCAATTGTAGGCACATGTGCATGATTTTGACCAAAACGAACTATGAAGACACCACGAGGATTGTATGACTGTCTCCTTTAAAATATTGAGACCAAACCTTTACATTTCATTGCTCATTAACTTGGCATTGGCTGCTGATTTGAATCTATATATGCTCATCTCAAATGGGAAACTCAATGCAAGCTTGTGTCTATTACACAAATGAGAGTGTACTTCATGTGTTGATGTTATTTGCAGCTTCGGTCTGCACTTCCCAAGAAAGTCAAATTAAATATAAAGAGCCGACCCTCATAGTGCGCCTATCCTTGTCTCAACTTGAGCCGACTTTTCAAGCTATGTTAATTGTTTATTATTAATTATTATGAAAGGCCGACCTTAAATGAAGAGGCGCCTATGATGTATAAATGAAAGGTCATTTTTCATTGTAAAGGGAATCAGAAAAAGAAAGAAGTTCGCACTTTATCCTTCAAGAAGCAGAAGTTCGCTATTATCACCAAGAGCAGAAATTCGCATTCCTAGAAGAAGTTCATACTTGAGTAGCAGATCAAATTCGCATTCCTAGAAGAAGTTCATACTTGAGCAGCAAATCATCAATTCTGTAGCAGCAAATTGATTTCAAGGAAGAACAGATTCATTTGTACTTAGTGCAAAATCATTGTTAGCCACTGTTGGGCTGTGTTGTAAGCAGAATTTTGTCTCTATGTTATCTTATATATAAGAAAATCATTTGCTGGGTTTTTCTCCCTCACGAGGGTTTTCCTAGGGTATCTTGTTGTGTTCATTGTCTTATGTGTTGCGTTTCTTTTGAACAATCTATTATCTAATCTGATCTAAGAAACACTAACATGGTATCAGAGCGGGTGTGAAAAGATTGTGATCAGATTCAGATCTGTTGTTTGCAATCTTCATTATCTCTTCTTTTCAGTCTATATTCTAAATTTCTCAAGATGGTGAACGGTCTGAAAATCAAGGATAAACTCGAAGGGATCTCGAACTAGACATCATGAAGGTTCAGGTTCATGCTGACCTTGGAAGAAAATGATTTGGCTGAGTTTGTGAAAACAAAAGTTCCCGAACCTGAAGGGGAAGAAGAGAAGCTGCGATGGAGGAAGAAAGACACTAGGGCAAAGAAAGCATTGGTTGATTCCGTCAAGGATCATATTGTACCAATTATTTTCAAGTTAGATACAGCAAGAGAGATGTTCAAAACATTGGAAAAAATGTACGAAATCAACAACACCAGTCGTGTCCTAACCTTGAAGCAACAACTACTTCACATTAAGATGGCGGAAGAAGAGTTTGTCATCACCTACTTCATGAAGATTTCCGAACTGAGAGATCAACTCTCTACCATTGGTCATGTTGTTGATGACAAGGATTTGACCATGATTGCTCTCAATGGTCTTCCGCTTTCATGGGAAGCGTTCATTCAAGGAATCAGTGCAAGATCTGAACTTCCCAAGTTTGATCGATTGAGGATTGACTGCATTCAAGAGGAGTCACGACTAACAGCAAGGGGGATTGGTCAAAGTTCTAAGAATGAAGATCTACATGTTCTCGCCTCTCATTCATCTAAGAAAGGAGAAGTTTGGAAGAAAGGATTCTTTAAAAGGAATCGAGATAATGGGTTAGATGGTGCTCGTGCATTCAAGAAGAAGTGGGACCTCTCTCGTGTTCAATGCTTTACATGTGAAAAATTTGGTCACTATGCGAGGGATTGTCCTACCAAGCCTAATCAGCATGCTTCATTTGCAGATATGATTGAGATCTCTCCCCAAAATGATTCTAGTGAATTTCTACTCTAGTCATGGGCCTATGTTCAAGCTGTGAAGGTTGTGTACTAAGCGCAAGAGCAACATATCATATGGTGTCCACCCTTCAGATTACTTAAGAGATAAGTACTCCTTGTTTTTTTTGTATTCTAGGCTAAAATTCAAATTTGTTGAGTTATGCATTTCTGATATTATTTACTTAGGATTATGTGTGACCAGTAAATAGTGATCACTGTAAGTAGGATCATGTTAATTGTCTTTTGGCTTTGCTGAGATTAGCTCTTCTGAGAAATTGAAAGAAAGACATGTCATGATTGATGAATTAATTATCTATTACTCAGGAGATTTTGAAATCCATGAGATAAGTATTACATGGTTGAATAATGTTCATAAATTGTTTTGTAGTTATTAATTCATGCTCTAACATTGAGACAACTTGAGCATCAAGCAATCTGCATCTGGAAAGATTGGATATCGAAGTCATACTGAATGGAGAAATGATCAAGCTTGGAGTCATAGCTTGCAATCATTGGGCTACATTGATGACTGAAGATATCTCTCGAAGACTAAGTACCTTTTAGGTCGTCATTGTGTTTAAACTGTGAAGGGTACAGATTGATTTGAAGTACAACGTATCACACTATGTCCAACTTTTGGACCTATTAGAATAGTTAAAAAGATAAGTGTTCCTTGGTTTCTTAGTCATATCATTTATTTATTGGATCTTGTAATTAAGAGAGATAGTAGACTCTCTTGAATTGTGTTGTGTTCACTAGCATAAGATCTTATTGTCTCTCATGATATAACTTGTATGATTCTAATCTCGATATTTCTTTGGATAATTATGGATTGTTAGTAATCTCTATCTAAAATTGCTTCTTGGACAGGTTTAGGGGGAAGAAGATGATAAGAGAATTACTTAAGTGATGAAAAGCTTGAGGCATCTTGTGAAGAAGTCATGTCAACCAAAGAAATGATCAAGAGGGTGTAAACACTAGAGGGACTGAGTTGATGGCTAGAGGGAGTGCATCTCCAGAAGTCTCCTTCGCAATCTCTGAAGCCAGGATCGAGAGGGAGTCTCAGTATCAGTCCATACTCAAGAACGATGTTTGGGATATAGTTCCTAGACCCAAAGACAAATCTGTGGTGTCTTCTAAATGGCTCTTCAAGATCAAGCATGCAGCTGATGGGAGCATTGAGAAACACAAGGCTAGATTTGTGGCTAGAGGATTCTCACAAAAAAAGGGAGTTGACTATGAAGAAACTTTTGCTCCTGTGGCTCGTTATACGTCTGTTAGAACCATCATTGCTATTGCTGCAGCTAGTTCAGAACCAGTGGATTCTACGATGTATAGACAGTTGATTGGTTCATTGATGTATCTAGTTAACACTAGACCTGATATCTGCTATGTAGTAAGTGCACTTAGCCAGTTTATGTGTGAACCAAAGCAAATACATCTTGTAGCAGCTAAACATATCCTGAGATACTTATGTGGCACAATTGGATATGGGTTGAGATATTCTTCAAATGTGGATTTGGAGTTGCATGGTTTTACTGATTCTGATTGGGCAGGATGTGTCTCAGATCGGAAGAGTACTTCTGGTTGTTGCTTCAGTTTGGGGACTGCTATGATCTCCTGGTACATAGTATGTTAGTTTGGTAGCAGGAAACAGTTTTCAGTGGCCTTGAGTACAACTGAAGCAGAGTATATTGCAGCTTGTGTGGGAGCTCGTGAGGCAGTGTGGCTTCATAAGATTGTTTGGACAATCAATGGAGCCTACTATCATTCACTGAGATAATCAAAACTGTGTGAAGCCTTCTGTCAATCCTGTGTTTCATGACAGAACATGTTGAGATCAAGTACCACTATATTAGAGATATGGTGCAAAGGAAAGCTATACAGTTGAGGTATATCAGCACTGAAGAGCAAACGACAGACATTCTCACCAAGCCTCTCGCCAGGATTAAGTTTGTATACTTCTGAGAGAAACTTGGTATGGTGGAGAATGTAGCCTTGACTGAGAAAGAGTCTCAGTAATCAGTGATCCTTGATTGATAATGCAATTCTCTGTTGAGAGAGAGTTGAGGTGTAAGCCCTTGATAATGCAATTCTCTGATGAGAGAGAGTTGAGGTGAAAGCCCTTGTTATTGCAAATCTCTATTGAGAGAGATTTAAGGTGAAAGCCCTTGTTTCCATATTCTATCTTGTTTTTCATTCTAATTTGATGTGTCTAGTGCAGATGGAAGTTCATCCCTAGCTGAGAGGGAGTGTTGATGTTATTTGCAGCTTCGGTCTGCACTTCCCAAGAAAGTCAAATTAAATATAAAGAGCCGACCCTCATAGTGCGCCTATCCTTGTCTCAACTTGAGCCGACTTTTCAAGCTATGTTAATTGTTTATTATTAATTATTATGAAAGGCCAACCTTAAATGAAGAGGCGCCTATGATGTATAAATGAAAGGTCATTTTTCATTGTAAGGGAATCAGAAAAAGAAAGAAGTTCGCACTTTATCCTTCAAGAAGCAGAAGTTCGCTATTATCACGAAGAGCATAAATTCGCATTCCTAGAAGAAGTTCATACTTGAGCAGCAGATCAAATTCGCATTCCTAGAAGAAGTTCATACTTGAGCAGCAGATCATCAATTATGTAGCAGCAGACTGATTTCAAGGAAGAACAAATTCATTTGTACTTAGTGCAAAATCATTGTTAGCCACTGTTGGGCTGTGTTGTAAGCAGAATTTTGTCTCTATGTTATCTTATATATAAGAGAATCATTTGCTGGGTTTTTCTCCCTCATGAGGAGGGTTTTCCTAGGGTATCTTGTTGTGTTCATTGTCTTATGTGTTGCATTTCTTTTGAACAATCTATTATCTAATCTGATCTAAGAAACATTAACATCATGTGCTTTCCTTAGAGACTCCATGAACACAATCTCATTCATTGGATATCTAGTAAGCATGACTAGATCGCCTAAGAAGCCATATACTCTTATGTAGGAGAATGTGGGGAATTGGATAAACCAATCAACCCCCTTCACCATTGCCAATCTGACATCTGCTAAAATCCGTATATGCAACTCATGATCATGATCTCACCGTATGCATCAAGAATAGATCATTCACCTGCTTGTAACGCTGTAGAGATTCTGAAAACTGTAGTTGTGGGTAATTATAATACACATGCTGAACACCCATGGTTCCAATGACAATCAAACCTCTAAACTTGCCTTGAAAGGCCATTAGATACATGAGGTATGATGTCATGTGGAATTCATGGGCTTTGAAGAATTCTATCATTTGTCGGTGGAGACAATCACTGATCAATGCTAGCTACTCATAGTGTTCTATTATGTCAGCAATCTGAGAAATGACGTAAAACATCCAAGATTGAAATTTATTAGCTTCTACTTGACCTACGACTCAATTAAGCAAAGTAATCATGACTTCAAGTTCATCCTTGAACTCACTGTGCCCAACATTTCTTGGCAAAGTATTATGCTTTTCTTTCAACCATTTTTAAGCCATTCTTTTTCGATACTAGTCCTTTTACGCAACCACACCTTTTCAACATATATGATGAAATTTTCCTTCCATAGTGGTATTGCAAAAAAATTCTCAATATCTTTCGGCTTAAGGCTGCAAATAACATGCCCATCTGTTGATATGATTTCTTGTGAAGTTGAATTGTAATAATTGACACAAACAATTATGAATTCAAGGCTTTGCACCAAGATGGGAATAGAAGCTACTACAAGCAACCCAAAATGATTGAGATTTTTGACTGCGGTGTTTCCCGTGCCTTCAAAAGCATGCAAATCAAACACTAGATGTACATGATGTAAGTTGGTTTCTAATGTTCTTAGGAAATCATGGAGCAACATAGATTTGGTTTTGATTTCGATTGGAGAGTATTGCCTGTTGAAGATCTTGACTTTTGACTGTGAACACACTTATGTTTGGACAAGTTCTACACATATGCTAAAAATAACTTCACTTATTTTTCTTCAAAAAAAGGTAGAATTTTTTGAAAAAAAAGTTGAGGTGTGGGTTTCGTAGAGAATCTTATTTTGAAGAGACCTAGATCGTCAGATTTTGAAAAAGTTGATTTTTTCAAGAAGATGCAAGATTCCCTAAAAAGTAGAAGTCGTGTAGCAAATTTTTGGAAAAAGGCTAAGGTATGGGTTTTGTAGACAATGTCGTTTTGAAAAGACCTACATCGTCAAAATTTTAAAAATTCAAGGATTTCTTGGACATGCATGAAAAATTAGATTCTTTTGAAAATTATAAAATTTTCCAATCTTCAAGAGGAGCGAAGAACAAGTAGACCTAGATTGATGAAAATTGAAAATTTTGAACAACCGTTTCTTAAAAGTGATGCCCTAGAAAAATAGACCATGAAAAAGTGAGCTCCTCTGCTTGCCGATCTTGAATCCACGAAAAACGTTGAAAAATATCTTCATTTAAGCCTCCAAATCTTGATGAGAAGAAAAAAATATGTTTCTTCCTGCGAAAGCCGACCTCTAAATTATGAAAATGAATGCTCAAAGCTTTCTTAAATAGAATTTGGAGTTAAAAGGCATTTTCATGCAAAAACCCTAAAATTTAGCAATTATCATGCAAAAATATTTAACTTGGTTTGCATCAACTTGAAGAATTCCTAAAAAATAGCAAAGCATTCATATGAGATGTTTTTCAAAAAATATTCTAAGTCAAGTTGAATTGGGTGCCTTCCATGAAATAAGGTGCCCAACTTCAATAGTGTTAGAATATTTTATGAATTTTTAAAATTTCGCTCCCCTCTGCCTCCGTTGAAGCCTACCTCTGACTTTGACGATCCATCAAATTGGCTCTGTTGACTGATAATCTTTGTTTGACCATGGCAATATGATCTTTGACCACTACTGAAGTGATCCCTAGCTTTGTTTTGGCATTTGACAATGTTTGATCGTATTTGCAAACCCTTGAATTTGTTGATGAAGATCGAAATGAAAGAAAGCAAGGTGAGAATAAAAAAGTTTCTAAGTGTTAGGATGTTGGGTGCCCTCCTTGAAATAAGGCGCCCAACATTTCTAGTGTGTGTTTATTTTTTAAGATTTTCAACTTTTTGCATCCTCCATTTCACATGAAGCCGACTACCCCTGTTTGGACATCGTTTTTTGTCAGCTGGTGAATGGAAGAGACTGAAAGTTAGTTATTTTGGCAAGCCTGATCAAATCTGAGAAGAATGATACCTCATATGAGCCTTTGTTACGTCATCTGACTAAATTTGCAAAAGCCGGAACTGGGCTGACAAAGAGGGTTTGACGTTTTCTAAAAAAATGTAAGAAAAAGTCTACGTTGATGTCTTGGGTGCCCTCTTTGAAATAAGGTACACCAATTTACCAGTGTTAACCATTTTTTTGAAGATTTTCAACTTCCCTTGCTAGTCGTTTCACATGTTCGTTGATTGCGTCGATTGTCGTTATTGACATGTTGACTACGTTCACCGTTGTACGTGCATGATCAACATAAGTGATAAAATTTACTACGGCATTGAAGCCTAGGCACCTTCCTTGAAATAAGGCACCTAGGTTTACCATACTTAGTTTATGTTTTGCAAATTTTGCTATTTTTAGATTTTCCTTCCCCGTTCATCGTTTTCTGAGCATCTTCCGCCATAGATTGATCTATGCAACATTTGAGACTTTGATTCTAACACCTACCAGCTGGCCATCCTTCATTGATGACCTTAGAGGTCCTAATTTATCTTCTAAAAAAGAGAAATAAACCCACCAAAGAAAAATCACTTTTTGATGATTTTGATTGGACCAACGTGATCAAGATGTAAAATCAATAATCAAAATCATTTTGAGCCCTTTTTGCAAAGATTCAATTTTTGGCCATTTTCCCAAAAAGTAGGGCCAAAAAACTAAATTGTGGGTTTTGTAGATAATTTCATTCTAAAGAGATCCAAATTGTCGGATTTTGAAAAAGATGAGTTTTCACCACCATGCGCTATTTTCTAAAAATTGTTATTTTTAGAAATTTCGACTTTTTTTGATTTATAACAACCATTTTTACAAGACTTTAACCATTTTACAAAATACCTTACTAAAACAAAAAAAAATAATTTTGGGTACAACACTATAAGAAAGATCGCCATTGGGCCACTTGCAACCCAAAACTTCTACCTTCCAAAAAATCAATCAAATGCAACAAGTACTGTATACACCTAAAATTGATCTGGAGAATCCGATTAATTAAATACGAATTATTTGATTAATTATCCTATTTTTCTTCTAATTTTGAATAAATAGAATTATTTATTTATATAGTTCACGTTCACATTCACATTCACATTTAAATTCTTCTAATATCTCATCTTAATTAAATAAATAAAATTAAATACTTTGTTTGATTTAATTATCATTTCCCTATTTTATTTTATCACATCAATCTTAAATTAATTAAATAAATTTTAAACACTTTATTGATGAATTGCCATTATTCTTCTGTTTAATTTAATAAACAACTTCTATAGTTTGTTTTATTAAATTATTTATCTCTCTTTTGCTAATTTATAAATCAAAAATATTTAAATAAAAGCATAAGGAATATTCTTCTATATTTTTTCTCAAAATCAAATTAGATATCATGTCTAATTTATGTCAAAATCATGTCAAAATTAATTGATTGAAACTTCATGAGAAGAATTGGAGACAAATTACAATTTTATGTCTTAATCCTCTTCCATCAATCTTTCCTTTTCTCTTGCCTGGTGTTTTCATGGGTAGAGACTATTTCCAAATTTCTCTCAATCTCTTCCATCTTTCACCATTCAATCCTCGAGATTGGATCCAAGCTTTTTTTTGCCATTCTTGCGCATTTCTACAGTCAAGAAATCTATAAATAAAGCTTCATTCAATCAAAAAAAGGATCCCAGATTATCAAGTTTACTTTGCAGGAATTTCATCAAGCATCCAACATCCAAGCATCTAGCATCTAACATCCAACATCAAACTTTTTACAACCATGGCTGCCTCCTATAGTTGCATTTATCAATTTTTATATCAATTCATGTCATCTTAGTTTCTTTTATCATCTAGTCTTTATCATATTAGTTTCATATCGTTTGCATCAACATCATTCCATTCTTTAGATTGTTATTTTAACAGTTAATAGTGTTATTTAAATCTGAGAGCACATAGCTTAATAAATATTTAAATATAGGAGACAATGAGATGATTTCAATTGGTTATTAGCTTAATCTTTGATGCAATGTTTTATTAAGAAGTGTTTTATTGCTTTGTTACCTTATTCACACTTACAATTTGGTGCCCATCGTGGGGCCCGACCCTATATTTTTATCAATTTTTTTAAGAAGTGTTGCGCAGGTTTTCGGCGTGTTTTGTTTTAGTGCTTTCGCCAAAAACTATAGCGCATCCGTGGCAAACTATGGCGCTTCCATGATACTATAGTGCATCCGTAAAAAAATTTAGTGTTTTCAACTCTAGTGCTTTCGTGACTTGTTTTAGCGCATCGGTCTCCCATTCTGAGAAAAGCTGATTTAGTGCTTCCATGGCAAAATCTAGCGCTTCAATGTCCTGTTTCGGCACTTTCGATTTTAGTGCATCAGGTAAAAACTATAGCGCTTTGGTGGACTATTTTAGCGCTTTTGTAAATTCGATCTGGATCTGACGCGATCACGGCTAGATATATATATATATATATTTTTCACAATTAGACTAAAATTTATCAATCTTAGGGTAACCATTGTTGTTCTAAAATTTATCAATCCTAGGGTAGCCATTGCTGTTTTAAAATTTATCAATTCTAAGGTAGCCACTTCTGGTTTTAAATTTTTATCAATCCTAGGGTAGCCATTGCAGTTTTGCAGTATTAGTTAAAAAGAACATCATGATTTTTGTGAAGCAAAATCTTCACACAGATTAGAAAATTTGTCTTTTTGGGCTTAAAACAAAACAACTTATCTGTTGTGCTTGTGTGGTGATTAAGCTTATGCTTTGCCCTTAACTGGGTGATCAAAGTGCTAGATTCATCCTTATTTCATGCAATTTACACTTTATTAAATCTTTTAGAAAGCCTGCCGTAGTGGGAAAAAGTACTCACCCTACGAGAACGACCTAAGTGGGAATGCCTAAGCCAAGGATTCCAACCCACTATAATCAAAATGCAAGTTGTTGATGAAAGTCCAACTTGACGGTAGTGAGCAAAATAACCAACCCCAAAATCTTTGTTCTAAAGATTGAGTGATCTCTTGAGGGAGTTTATCAATTGCCGCACCGCATGAAAGCCCTATCTACGAACCATAGAGTAGTATCTCGCCAAATCAATAACCAAACATTGTCATACTCACGGTGCAAGGGGAGGGAAAAATCTGCCCCCGAGACACTCACCATATAATTGCTAAGGACCATTTTCTCAGAGGACGAGAAATCCAACTGAGTATGTGCCTGGAAACGACAAAAACATGGGCGCCCTCTAGGGGGTGACACGGTTGTGTGCGTCAACACAATTTTAAGATGTGGGCTGTTGAGTATAACGATGACCTATTTGACCTTAAGTGTGAGTTTGTTTGATTTGTGTATATTTGTGAAAACAACAAGTGAAAATCAATAAGGACCATTCGTGGTTCTTGAACATACACGATCTATTCAGATTAAACAATTATTCCACAATTGCTTGCTGTGTTTTCACAAAAATCATTAAAATCAGATTAAAGATCATCCGAAAAATGACAAGTCAAATCAAGTCAATAAATTCATGATTCGAAAGTGGAAGTCCACCACATTTGTCAAGAGAGCAATCAAAATCACCAAACCTAAGAAACCACTTAGTTATCGGGATAATTTAAGAAGGCGGCATTTTCTATATCAGAATTGATTTTTTTTTGTAACATAGAAGCTTCATCCATAGATATGACAACTTTGCTAGGGGTCATAGTCTTGATTACGTTGTAGAAAAAAAATTATTCAAGAGCTTTCTTCCAAAGGAGAGCTCTCACACAATATCACAACCATAGTCAACACATACGTCAGTCCTATTTTTCACAACCCATGATAGAATATGCCACAAGGCTAGATCAAATTTTACAATAGAGAGTTTGAAAAATCCCATTTTTAGCGCTCTAGAAACCTGTTTAAGTGCTTCGGGTCACTGTTTTAGGGCTTTTATAAAATAGTGCTTCCGAGCACTGTTTTAGCGCTTACAGTCATTGTTCTAGCGCTTCCATCAAACAACGCTTTCATCATCTTTTTCAGCACTTTCGGGCACTGCTTTAGCGCATCTGTCAAGATAGCGCTTCCATGACTTTCTACAACGCTTTCGAACACTGTTTTAGCGCTTTCAAAACAAAGAGTTCCAAAATCATACTAGTCAGTCTGTCAGTCATTTATCCACAGTTTTTATCAGAACACAAGTATCTTTTTATCAAAATAACTGTCTAGAGATCGAAATTAGATAAGTTCATACAAGTTCCCAATCTTATCAACTGAAACGCAGATCTTGCACATCAAAAGTGTCAAATCAAATACACAATCGGTTACTACACTGAAGTTTCATCATCAGGATATTATCATCCTTTATCACGAAACAAGGTATAGTAATCCAATTTTTAACCTAGTCTTATCAATAAGATCAGTCATCTTATTCGACTTTGTTAAAAATTCACTTGACATTTCTAACATAGAAGATCAAAATTTTGGAAGGAACAAAAACTTGTATGCCAATCTTCACTAGGTTGCAAAAACAGAGACTCTTAGAGCAAGAACTTGAAACATCACATACAATGGCAGAAGAATATCCCTGGAATGGTCTGCATCAAAGCGACAAGAACGAAATAACTCCAGAGGACATTCAAACAGCCCAAGAAGATCCCAAATTCCATAAATTTATGGAAAAGATCTTAGAACAAGACATGGAGAAATACCTCTTGATGTTGGTTGAATCAGGTGCTAAGCTTCCTAAGGACTTTGACGTAAATCATTTAAAAGAAGCACCTGGAACAATTGAAACCGAAATACCACAACCCACACAAGGTATAGATCCAGTTGCTGCTTTGACATCCCAAATGCATATCTTACAACAACAGATACATGATATGACAAAAGGGAGTACCAAAAGGTATGCAATACAGGACATTTGTCCTTATCCTTTCGACTCAACAATCGATATGATACCTTTTTCTAGGCACTGTGAATTCCCCAAATACGACAAGTACAATGGAAGATCAGATCCAATCGATTATATTTGGGAATTTAAAACCATGAGCCTAGAGTTTTCCCAAGAGGAAACTTACCTAATGAGATTATTCCCAAGAAGCTTGGGAGGTGCATGTATGGAATGGTTTTCAAAATTACAACCAGGAATCAAGACTTTTGAGGAACTTGTTAATAGGTTCATCTCCCAGTATTCTTTTAACATCCAACACGATGTTACGATAAAGGATCTATATAACCTTAAACAAAACAAAGGGGAGACATTCTTGTCCTTTCTACAAAGATGGCAACGATTGTTCGTTAGATATCCTTGATCCAATCTTGAAAAAGAGAAGATGGAGTTGTTTATTGACAACTTGACGGAAGAGATGAGTTATAGACTTGAATTGCAATGTCCTCCCACATTCGAAAAGGTGATAGAAAACAACCTTAAGATTGAAGAAGCGCTAGTCAAAAGAGGGGTTATTAAACATTTCAATGACAAATCAAATAACACAAACTCTGCAGATCAATACCCCAGTAGTGATAAACCAAAATTTTGGCAAAAGAACCGAAATACGACTACAAATGAAATGACAAGTGATTTACAAAATGCCAAACCAGTTTTTAACTTGACAAGATCTACTTCAAAAACAAATCAAAACAACGATCAAATCGTCAAGTCAAATGCCATTCAAAATAATGAAATCACAAATCGCAATCATACCGAAAACCATCTAACCAGCGTAGGTTTACACCTTTAGGCCAAACATTGGAATCAACGATGAAAGAACCAGGCACAAGTGGTCTTATCACCGCGCGAGAAGCAAGATTCTGGGATCCAAAGGTCAAACCACCATGGTGGAATGACTCAGATTATTGCAACTTCCACAACAATAAAGGCCACAAAACTAATGATTGTATGGAGTTAAAACACGCAGTTCAAGATCTGATCGAAAATAACAAGGTGTATATAGAGGGACCCCAAAACAATAATGATCATTCATCCTTCAAGGACCCTTTACCAAACTATGACAAAGGAGCATCATCTTCTATGAACAACAAAGGTAAACATATCATCATATCTACGATAAAACAATCCGTTGTCTTACCGAAGTAGAGAGTGATCATACCAATGGGAAAAACATGGATAAACACGAAGCCAACAACACTACCCCTTTGGATTTGCTCCCAAGCATACAAGTCCCTGAAAATCAAATAAACGTCATAAAAATTAGAGAACGACAGGACTATCAACCAACAAATGTAATGACAAGGGGGCAATCCAAGGTAGTATTAAAGGGAGTTGGGTCTAAAAATGCATATCCACCTCCATCTCATTACAACATTGTCGATTAGCTTCAAAAAATTCTAGCCCCTATATCAATCATCTTCTATGAACAACAAAGGTAAAAATGTCATCATATCTACGATAAAACAATCCTTTGTCTTACCGAAGTAGAGAGTGGTCATACCAATGGGAAAAACATGGATAAACATGAATCCAACAACACCACCGCTTTGGATTGCTCCCAAGGATACAAGTCCCTGAAAATCAAATAAACGTCATAAAAATCGGAGAACGACAAGACTATCAACCAACAAATGTAATGACAAGGGGGCAATCCAAGGTAGTATTAAAGGGAGTTGGGTCTAAAAATGCATATCCACCTCCATCTTATTACAACATTGTCGATCAACTTCAAAAAATTTTAGCCCAGATATCAATACTAGATTTCCTCAAACTATCTCCATCACATAAGGAGGTTCTAGAACAAGCATTAGTTGCCACTACGGTACCAAAAAATCTAGATGTTTGCCAATTCCAAGCTATGGTGGGGCATTTGACTACCCACATTGTCTATCATTCTTTGAATAAGATTATGTCTCACTCAACCATCCCCATAACACCACACTCCATATCGAAGTCTTGATCCACAATCATCATGTTAAAAGAGTCTTAATAGATGGGGGAGTTGGTTTGAACATTTGCACTCTAAAGTTAATCCATGCACTAGGGTATTCCAATGATGCTATTGATGCCCGAAGGAAAACGACCATAAAAGCATATGATGAGGAAGAGAAATCTTCAAAGGGACTAATTGTGTTACCAATTCAAGTGGGACCAATGACGAAACACATAGCATTTCAAGTGCTGGAAAAAGAGTTGACTTACAACATACTCTTAAGACATCCTTGGATCCATGAAATGCAGGTAGTACCTTCCACATATCACCGATGCTTAAAGTTCCCTGTAAATGGACAAGAGGTGACTATATCTGCCGATTATAATCATCCTCAGCATTGTGACACACTTAGAAACTCTCAAGATACCTTTGTGCCTCACAATCGGGAAGCATCCAGTTCAAAGTCATCAAATGAAGAAAAACGTCCAAATATCATCACCAAATGGGTAGAGAAGAAGGATAAAGAAAAAGATAAAAATCTTGTTGAGACTCAAGTAACAGACAATTCAGATCCCCAAACTTCTTTATCACAGAAATCTCAAGAGCAAGTCCAATTGACAGACAAGAGAATGGGGCAATATTCTATGGAGCAATCGCTTAATCTTTCACAGTTAATGCCATCTCCTAAGACATATGGCCAACCATCAATGATCAAACATCAACCATCACTACTTGTCACAACTGTAGAAGAAATGTTTGTAAAAACCGGTACCATAGAGGATGAATCAGACAATAAAATAATCCTTGATTGGTTATACAAAGATGAAGAACCATCGACATCAAATAGCAGTATCAAGAATGTCAATATCAATACAGACAAATACGACAAAGGGAAAACTATCCTAGAAAAAATGGGTTACGAGGGACAAGGACCTGTTGGTTTAAGAAAGGAATGAATAATTGAGCCTATTCAGCCCCTCATTCTCGAATCAAAAGAGAAGACAGGACTGGGATACTCTGGAGAAGAAAAACATGAGCTGACAAGGAAGGCTGTAGAAAGAATCCTTCAGCTTAGAGATAACTCTGAAACGGATTCAAATGAATATGAGTGGGATCTGTGTTCTGATTTATCTTGCACCGATATTCAAATTGATGTAATACAACAATATGCACCTACGCGTGAGGAGGGACAAGGCTCTGGGTCTAGACCATTTGTAGCAGGATCACTAAATATCGATGACTCAAGTGGGGATGAACAAACATCAAGTGAACTAGATGATCTTGAAGAAGGTACCATCATTGACCTCGATATTCCAATTAACAACTACAATGAAATGGCTGTCCAAACCCTTACATCCATCATCCTAAATGAATCCGATGACCTCATGCCATTAATCCATCCAGAACTTATTGATTGGGAACCTGTTGAACCTCTAATTGTACCAATATTTGCAGACGATGATGCCATCGCGAATTTCCTATGTCATGATGAACTTGGTACGAGTTATATCTGTAATACTCATAACAACGCAAATCAGTAGGAGGGTGTCAAATCTCTCAGTTGCAAAAGTAAAAACAAGGATAATAGATCTAATGGTGAAAACCATTCTATGACAACATTAGATCTGGAAAAAGATAAAATAAAGAACGTATCTAACGGTGAAAACCTCTCTAAGGCACCGAAAGATGGGAAATTTGACACTCTTCCAAAACATTATCATGAGCGGTCATCAGTTCTGGTAGAACCAACACAGTCTGTTAACATTGACATTGAAGAAAAAACACAAATTCTACATCTGGCAAAATCCATGATAGCTCAAGAGAGACCAGAATTCATCAATTTCTTTAAGGAAAAAAACATCAACTTTGTTTGGTCATATTCCGATATGCCAGGCTTGGATCCAAATCTACTAATGCATCATTTGTCTTTGTTTGCAAGAATCAAGCTTGTGAAGCAAAAATTGAAAAAAAAGCATCCTCTCATGCATTAATGGTAAAGAATGAGTTAAAGAAATTACTAGATGCTAGATTCATAAGGTCTATCAGCTACACTGAGTGGATATCAAAAATTGTACCTGTTTCAAAATCGGACAATAGCATCATGATATGTACGGATTTCAGAGAC
Source organism: Sequoiadendron giganteum (assembly GCA_007115665.2). Lineage (NCBI taxonomy): Eukaryota > Viridiplantae > Streptophyta > Pinopsida > Cupressales > Cupressaceae > Sequoiadendron > Sequoiadendron giganteum. The sequence continues at coordinate 170,368,328 of CM021104.1, read as the reverse complement.
CTAAATAAAGCATGCCCAAAGGATGATTTTCCATTACCAAATATAAACATCATTGTGTACTTGACGATAGGGCATGCCATGTCAATCATGGACGGTTTTTCAAGATATAATCAAATTAAAATAGCTCCAGAGGATCAGGAAAATACTGCATTTACATGTCCATGGGGAACCTTCTACTGGAATGTCATGCCATTTGGTCTGAAAAACGTAGGAGCCACCTATCAAAGAGAAATGTCGACAATCTTTCATGATATGATGCACACCTTCATGGAGGATTACGTGGATGATATTTTGGAAAAATCTTGTACAAGTGAAGGACATCTACATATCCTGAGAAAAATCTTCACATGGCTAGAGAAATTCAATGTCAGGCTAAACCCCAAGAAGTGTGTCTTTGGGGTCACATCAATGAAACTGTTGGGGTACATTGTCTCGGAAAAGGGCATTGAAGTGGATCCAACGAAAGTCAAGGCAATAATGGAAATGCTGCCTCCCATCAATATTAGTCAACTCAAATCACTACAGGGAAGGCTCCAATCGATCAGCAGATATAACTCCCAACTGGTGGATAAGAGTCATCCTTTTAATCACCTATTGCATAAAAATGTAGTTTTCAAATGGGGTGAGGGGTGTGAGACAACGTTTGACCAAATAAAACAGTATCTAATGTCATCGCCTATTCTCATGCCACCAACCGAAGGAAGGTCTCTGATATTGTACATTGCAATAACATATATATCTTTAGGAGCATTATTGGCACATGAGGATTATGAAGGAAAGGAACTCGCCATCTACTATATCAATATGACATTAAATGGCTATGAAATAAACTACACTTTCATAGAGAAATCATGCTTAGCAGTGGTGTTTGCTACTCAACAACTGAGACATTATATGTTGACCCATACAATCAGGTTAATAGCAAAGATCAACCCCTTAAAATATTTACTTAGTAAGGTTGCCTTAGCAGGTAGACTAGATCAAGTGGGTCATGCTATTAAGTGAATTTGATATTCAATATGTGGATAGAAAGGCCATCAAGGGTCAAGTAATCGCCGAATAATTGGCAAAGGCTCCTTTACCAAATGACCGACCCATTACCATGGAGTTTCCAGATCCTAACATTCTAACAGTGATGCCACAACAATGGATATTATATTTTGATGGATCATACACAGATCGAGGATCTGGAGCAGAAATTTTGTTCATAAATCCCTAGGGACACACCATTCCAAAATCTTATAGACTGATGTTTCAGTGTACAAATAATGTGGTAGAATATGAAGCATTGATCATTGGGGTCAAGATAGCAATTGAATGGAGAATCACAGACCTACAAGTATATGGAGACTCTCAACTAGTCATTTATCAAGTAAATGATGAGTATTAGACCAAGGATGAAAAGTTGATGCCTTACAAGCAGCAAATAGATGATCTAAAGCAGTTTTTTGTCAACATCAAATTTGATCAAATTCCAAAGGTAGAGAACAAAGCTGCGAATGCCATGGCCACAATCGCTTCACTATTACAATTGCCAGATAAATGAGGTTGTTATGAGTTTATGGTGGAACAAGTACCATGTCCTTCTCACAATAATTCAGAATCCATTACCATATGCCATCTAGAGACCATTGAAACCTCCATATATGAGAAAACCTATGCGTACCTGAAAGACAATATCCTTCCTCTCGATCTTTCCAAGAACCAAAAACGTAATTTTATCCGCCAATCTGTCCGACATACTTTAATTGATGACATCCTATATCGTCGAGGTCTTGATGATACCTTACTTCGATGTTTAGAACACAAAGAATCTGAGACGACCCTACGCAAAGTTCACGAGGGTATTTGTGGCACTCATTCGAGTGGGATAACTCTAGCTAAGAAACTCCTCCGTTTGGGATATTATTGGCCATGCATGGAGAAATAATCTTATTGGTTTGTAAAAAAATGTCAAAAGTGTCAGATTCATAGTAATCTAATTCATGCACCAACACAAGAACTGCATCCCTTCACATCAACATGGCCCTTTTGTCAATGGGGCGTGGATCTGGTAGGAAAAATAAATCCCTCTTCATCCAATGGACACAAATTCATTATAACAACCACAAAATATTTCACAAAATGGATAGAAGCAGTGCCCCTTACAACGATCACAGGGAAGCAGATCTCGTCTTTTATCTTGAATTACATAATATGTCAGTATGGCATTCCTCAATCTATTATCACTAATAATGGACGACCTTTCAAAAATCAAGATGTTAAAGAATTGTGTGAAAAGTTCCATATCCAACATCGTTTCTCAATGCCGTACTATCCACAAGGAAATGGCCAAGCAGAGGCTTGTAACAAAACAATTCTAAAAATCTTCAAGAAGACGATAAATGATGTTGGACGTGATTGGCATGTTCAACTCAATCCTGCATTGTGGGCCTACAGAACCAGTATCAGAACACCAACAGGAGCAACACCATACACCTTGGTGTATGGATCAAAGGCCATACTACCTATTGAAGTTGAGATTCCATCGCTTCGTGTATCACTCAGAGGAATCATTTCAAATGAAGACTATAGCGTATCCAAACTGCAAGAACTAGAATTGTTGGATGAGCATCGTCAACAAGCTATTAATCATCTCACAACATATCAACAACAAATATCAAGGAGTTACAATCATAGGGTAAAACCTAGGATTTTTCAAGCTGGCAATTTGGTACTAAAAGAAAACTCGAGAAATCAACAAGACAGGGAAAAGAAAAGGAAATTTGAGCCTAATTGGCTAGGTCCTTTTGTTGTCATATCAGTGTACTGATCAAGGGCTTATTAACTATCAACGTTAGAAGGGGATCTGCTTGATGAACCTATCAACAATATCCATCTCAAAAAGTTCTACACCTGAATTTCCAAGTGCACAGGTTAAACTTTTGAAAAGGGGTTTCCGTGATGAAAACTTGACAAACAGGCGTCTTGGCAACAAAAAATAGAAAAAAAAAGAAAAATATACAAAACAAAGAGTGTAATCAAAACATATGGTGAAAACCTAGAAACAAGCATCATATGTGATTCTAAATCAGCTTTCCCATCTATTTTGAAACACATCGGAATCATTAGTCTGGCAGTCATCACCATTTCATATCATGTCATTAGTGTTGCCATCATTATATCCATTATCAAATCATGTCACATGGTTAGGTCTCACTCTAGCTTGGGGGCAACATCTGGATATCATTGGGGGCAACAAAAACATCAGTCTCACCAAATGGAAAAACAATAGTACGATAGGAAAAACGAAAACAAGATCAAAGTGCAACATCAATCACCATCGGAAAAGCATCAAACATCCGTATCATATCTGAAAATCCAAAAACATGTCAAAAAGTCAGTCTAGAAAAGCAAAACCAAAATCACGAGTCTGTGTCAGTCGAACTATGTGGTCTCTGTGTGTGTAACGTAGGCAAGGCTAATCTTTGATCAGCCCCTGAGACCCTTAGGATAGGTTAGTAAGTTAGGTCTTTGGTCAAAATATCAAAAAATAACAAAAGCATCAAAAAGTCAAGATGCATGATCTAACATGAATAATGATTTGAAACACTCTCAGTAAAAGGTGGATTTAAGTTGTATTTTTGATTGATATTATCATTTCTTTGGAGTAACTCGATGATGTATTGCACTAGAGAAACAAGGAAGAAGAATGATATTTTTATTTGTCTTCTATCTGTAAGTTAATTATATGAATGTGCGAATTGTCGGGGGATGTGCTATGCAAATGTATCGCCAATGACATTCAAAATTCACACATTAAAATGATTAATCACTGCCTGTCTATGCAATGAATGCTCAAGTCATCTCGGTTCAATTATACCTAGATGCTTGTGTTCACTTGCAATATCAAAATCATGAAAGAAGTACTCAGGTCGTCATTGGTTTAACACATACCATTAACGCTTGTACTCACTTTCAACATCCAATAAAAACTCTATGATGATACCAAAAACAAAGTACTGTTAAAATGACAATGGTTTTGCATATAGTTGCATGTTAAAATTAGATTGCATTCATCATAAATTCTATTCCTACAGAGTAAACTTGTTGCATAAAGGGATCCAATTAATGATTATTTTATATGACTGAGTATACTTGACATATATCAAAAATAATCAAAAACATGTAGAAGTCATCTCATCATTAAGTTTTCATCATTTCATCATTCATTCATTTTACATCAAATAAATTATGCATTTAATTGTACCATTATTTTTTCACATCAAATCATAAATAAATACATCATGTTCATTTTACCATGACATTCAAAGCATTATTGCCATTATCCATACATCATATATCCATACATCCATTATAATACATCATAAATCATCATTTAGGTCATTATTTTCATTACATCATACATCATAAATCATCGTTTAGGTCATCATTTAACATCACATATCCATACATTTCATTACATTGAAATAATACATGTCATGTCATTATTATCTACATTCATACATCATAGATCGTCATTTAGAACATCAAACATTATTAACATCCATACATCATATATTCTGCACATGCAATCATCATAGAATCATCATTGAAATAAAAGCATTCATCACATAATAAATGCATCCATCATAGAAATCATAAACCATCATAAGATCGAATCAACCGCATCTCATATATATCATCAATATCAAGTATACAATGAATTCTGGAAATAAGAAAATATACATCATAAAAAATGAGCTAAATTGGAGCATACATCATATCTCAAAAGGAATGTGTCAAAATAAAAAAATAGCATCTATGATATGCTACTGCCAGAATGTGCAGGTCCAATTGGACCAGTACCACCACCACCCCTAGAAGGACCAGGTTCTCTGGGATCTCCCTGAGGAGGCTATGTCACACCCTCACTCACTGTCCGAGTACACGTCCGACTAGATCTTGATGGGGCATAGCTAACTCTACGCTTGGCATACACTGCATCATTAGTATCTATTCCTTTAAAACTCTGCCTCACAGCCAACTTGCAAAACCTCCCTCATGTAATCTGCCATAGAGGTACCATCAATGACTCTCTGTAGGGTCTCGATCGTCCCCTATACCCTCTCAACAATCTGTTTGGCACTGTCTCGCTCAACTGTAAAGGTAGCAACCTGAGTATGAACAATGACCGACTGTCCCTGTACCTGCGCTAATGCCTGAGCATGGGTCTGTGCCTGAGCTTGCATCTGGGTCTGCGTCTGTACCAATAAACCCTGGGCCTATACCAACTGTCCCTGTAAGGTCTGTACCTGTGCCTGTAAACCAACAATCTATCTGTGGTGATCAACTGACGGTACTGCCATTGCTCGCCTCTTTGAGGCCTACTGGATGATGGACCAAGACTGACTGGTCCAACCCCTCTGCTAGCCCCTCCGCCACCATCACTATCATCATTGCTACTGTCACCGTTGCTGCTCTCAATACTGCTGCCTGATGTAATATCACCCCCACTGCTCTCCTCGGAACCCTCGACAACATCATCCTCCACGAGTAACGGTGCTGACTCATCGGGAATTGTGATGCGAGGATGTGGAGTCAATGCCAAAAAAGCGGCATACTCCTCTATCACAGGTGCCTCAGAAATATCCCTACGCATATCCCAGGTAGATGGTTGCAGAGCCCTATACCCCTCTACTATGGTCTCATATGATAGACATGGCCCCCAATCAGGTACATCACTCCGTCGCCAGGCATAATGGGCTACCCCCTGTGGCATACACTGAACAATGCCGTATTGCCTGTACACCCGTCGTAACAAAAATCTCTCCAAAACAAAAGGTGTCCTGCCAATCAAGGTACATAGAATCACAAAGATACCCAAGCACGACGTCATCCTCGTCCCACTGCTCATAGCTTAAGTACGGCCACCAAACAACACTCTATATCATCCAACACTCGTCTCCAATGCTCCAACTTACCCATTCGAGCCTAGGTAAGTCAACCTCTATATCTAAAAATATACGGTCTGCCTACTGGTCTATCCAAAACTGGAAATGGTCGAGCAATAGAGAAATGCTCCCATGCCCACACCTATAGACGTGTCATCCCAGCTGATAAACTGCGTGCCCCCAAATATACCACTGAATGTAAGTCATGGTAGAGATGTGCCAGCATACACATCCCCCATGCATATCTCGTACCATGTACGACCATCCTCTCTAGAATCCGACCCCAATCCATAGAGAATCCCTTTGACCTGTGATCAGGACAAAGGAAATCTCCAATGAATCCAACAAGCACTACTGGTAGTGAAGCATACGCATCAACAATCGTCCTCCATCGGACATTCGGACCTGCAATATGCTGATCCTGAAACACTCTATGGAGAGCGTCTCTCCCACCAGCCTCATGTGAATCATAGACCACAATCTCGTCCATAAATGGAATCCGCAAAATCTGCCACACATCCTCGGGTGTGACTATCATCTCACCAGTGGGTAAATGAAAGGTGTTATGGTCACTGTGCCACCTCTCGACTAAAAGAGTAAGGAGACCCCGATTAATCCTAATTTGGGGCATGTCAAGAAGACTCGTAAGGCGACATCGACCTATGACCTGAATCTCATCCGGAGTCAGATGAGGAATCAAATCGGTGGTCCAGGGAAACCGATCTCACATTTGGAGAGTACCCAGATCCTCCTATCATCATAAAAAAATTTAAAATCAGTGAACTATGTCAAGAATCAAAAGTCAATCTACTATCAGATCCAGTCAAAATTTGGTATGGATTTTCGATCAAAATTCATGAACCAACATCAACAAACCTCACCTATCATGAGGTTCATCAACATTATCTAATCTCGCCTATCATGAGGTTTATCAAATATGAATCAGTCCTCGCCTATCATGAGGATCATCATAAATAGGATTATTTCTCGCCTACCATGAGAGTAAGTTTTATTTAAAATCATCAAAATTAGTTATCAAGGAATTTGGATAATCAAATCATACAAAAACTGAAGAATGGACATGATCGAAATTGACAAAAATCAAAGTTAACTATGTCAAAATTTGAAAATCTGATATGGATGCACTAAAACAGGCATCCAAAGCGCTAAAAAACCAAAGCGCCACTTTATCATTCAGATGCACTAAAACAAATTTTCAAAGCTTACTTTATCGGAAGTGCTATTTCAGCACATGAATGCGCTAAAACAGGCACCCGAAGTGCCACTTTACCCAAAGCGCTGTTTTACCGGATCGGTGCACTAAAACAGTCCATCAAAGCGTTGCTTTACCAGAAGCGCTATAACAAACCATCGATGTGCTAATTCACCACATCAAAGCGTTAGAACATTCTAGGCTCTAAGATTCGACATCAAAGTGATAAACCTAACTACCTAAGCACTAAATCATGAAAGCACTACACTATCCTATGAAAACGCTACACCGAAGTGCAAAGCTCTACAACACGACTTGGATGCGCTAAACTAAGCAAAAAACGTAAAAGCATAAACAAAGCACAAAAAACAAGAAAAATCGAAAAACAAGGTGGATTATGGGTACATATCGGAGGTTCGTATGCGATCGGCCTCTGGTGATGTCGCATGCGCTCGAAACGGTGAGTGTGGTAGGGGATTGGCATCTTGCTCCAACTGGCTGAAATGTTTCTCTCACAAGAATTTGAAAGTCAAAAAGTGCAAATGACTTTGAAAATGACTTTTTGGACTATATATAACTTTTTGAAAAGGGATTTTGGTGGGTTTTATTTTATTTTAATTAATTTTATTCACGAAATTAATTGAAATTGAACACGGGCTACAATTTTCTTCATCAATGTCGGGAGATAAATTATTTTTTTCATCAGATCTTCGTCAAATCATTAATTTATCTCCCGAGGGGGCATATTATCGACAGTCATTTGAAAATCAATATCTGGGGCATGTCTGAGACACACTGATTATTTTTTCATCAATACTGGCAGTAGCAGCAAAATTTTCTTCAAAGCAACACGTAAACACATCACTTCAAAGAGGGGAAAAATGTATACACCTAAAATTGGTCTAGAGAATCTGATTAATTAAATACGAATTATTTGACTAATTATCCTATTTTTCCTCTACTATTGAATAAATATAATTATTTATTTATATAGTTCACGTTCACATTCACATTTAAATTCTTCTAATATCTCATCTTAATTAAATAAACAAAATTAAATACTTTGTTTGATTTAATTATTGTTTCCCTATTTTATTCTATCACATCGATCTTAAATTAATTAAATAAAGATTAAACACTTTATTGATTAATTGCCATTATTCTTTTGTTTAATTTAATAAACAACTTCTATAGTTTGTTTTATTAAATTATTTATCCCTCTTTTGCTAATTTAAATAAATCAAAAATATTTAAATAAAGGCATAAAGAATATTCCTCTATATTTTTCCTCAAAATCAAATTAGATATCCTATGTCTAATTTATGTCAAAATAATGTCAAAATTAATTGATTGAAACTTCACTGAAAGAATTAGAGACAAATTGAAAATTTATCTCTCAATCCTCCTCCATCAATCTTTCCTCTTCTCTTGCCTAGTGTTTTCATGGGTAGAGACTATCTCCAAATTTCTCTCAATCTCTTCCATCTTTCACCATTCAATCCTCGAGATTGGATCCAAGCCTCTTTTTGCCATCCCTCTGCATTTCTATAGCCAGAAAATCTATAAATAAAGCTTCATTCAACCAAGAAAAGGATCCCAGATTATCAAGTTTACTCTTTAGGAATTTCATCAAGCATCCAGCATCCAACATCAAGCTTTTTACAATTATGGCTGCCTCCTGTAGCTACATTTATCAATTTTTATATCAATTCATGTCATCTTAGTTTTTTTATCATCTAGTCTTTATCATATTAGTTTCATATCATTTGCATCAACATCATTCCATTCTTTAAACTGTTGTTTTAACAGTTAGAAGTGTTATTTAAATATGAGAGCACATAGCTTAATAAATCTTTAAAGATAGGAGACAATGAGACGATTTCAATTGGTTATTAGCTTAATCTTTGATGCAATGTTTCATTAAGAAATGTTTTATTGCTTTATTACCTTATTCACACTTACAAGTACAATAATCTAATTTGATTGTATGTTGATTGGTCTCCTCTTGCATAGAGTTTATTCCCAATAAAAAATACTAAAGCCTTTAGCATTGCATACCAAGCTGGCATCCCACTTGACAACAACCTAAAAATAACTTTGCCTTTATCAATCTTCATATAGATTCAAATGAAATTTTTAAGAGGTAGTGATATGTGTCTTAATGTTATATAGAATACGACCAGATGTAAGAAGATTAAGATGATTTTTTGCATCCAACTATAACTCAAAATTTTAGCATATCCATTATAAGTAGGCTATGAACAGGCTCAATCCAACTATTGGTGAGAATAAATTCTATGCACCTCGAGGAAGTATCAACCCACAAGATAATGCCGAGATATGCCATAGCATAGTTATAGGTTTGGAGGTAGAGCTTAGAATAATGGAGTAGTTTTCATGATAAAGACTCACTTATGCAATCTAAGCAATTTTTGAAAGTGCTCACTAAATTATCCCAACAGTTACAAATCTCATTGTTAGAATCAACATATTATTTGTTCATTAGAGATACATGCCATTACAAAAACATTCTAATCCACATACATGCTCATTCAAATTTGGATCGATAATTTATGCCATAATTTTCTTTGGTACATAATTCAATATATATGTCTACGTCCTATCAACTTTGAAAGGCTTGTTGCTAGTTAGAGAAGATTACAATGATGGGTGTTGGCATCATTATCACCTGTAAACTCTAATTTGTTGATTTTTCTCTTGAATTTCCTTGTGTTGAATAGAAATATCAACTTATAAGCAACACCACCTTTCTAGCCAATGTGGAAATATGTAATTGAGTGTCACCTTTAGGAGACATGACTCGTGATGCAAGAGTTCTCAACTTTTAGAAATGAGCATGCGTTTCATTAGGAAAGGGGCCTATAAAATATATACAATTGTTCAAAGATTTGGACATCAAGTAATATGAACTTGAACCTTAAAGTCTACACTAATCTAGGGAGACATGCCATCCAAAATTTTAAATTATATAAAATCAAAGTGTGTGCAAGTTATTGTCAAGTTTTAAGAAAATAAAGCACACAAAATTGTTATAGTAATATGAAATTTAAAAATATATTGGAGTAATTTTCAACCATACCTATTTAAGAATCACTCAATACAAGGCCTTAATGGAACATATAAGCTATAACAAATGAAAAACTTATGTAAAGGAGTTTTTTTGCTCATTCCACAAGGTGTGATACATAAAGGTGATGAATGATGATGTTAATACATTATATTATAATAGATAACAACTAGGATGAAAAAGTGTTTTATGGGCATATGTATCCACTCTCTAAAACTCAAAGAATTGATTTTTTTGTCATTAAAATGTAAACAAAATTACCTAACACTTTATTATTATTGAAAAATAACCACAAAGATTTAAAACAAATGAACCTATGATATAAAATGAAAATTTCTTAGGGTTTTGACCATGTATCTAACACTCAAGTAGGGTATAAGAATAACTATGCAGATCAATATCTTACTTGAAAGAACATAGAGAAAACCTAATGATTGGCTATGGACATGGTGTCTTACGATGAACCTTGGTGTAAATAGGGAGTTGTTCAAGGTAATGTTTGTTAAATGCAAATGATAATTGAGAGGGGAGGTGAATCAATTTTATTCTTAAAACATTCAAACCCTATATATCTTAGTGATAATAGATTTACACAATCCATGAAATTGTTGCTAAAAGTTTCTGGATTCGATTATGTTTCAAGTTTTTTGCATCAACATTTCGGATCACAATCCGTGATCCATCATCATTCTATTCCTTATGCTCTCTTCTATCCTGATGATGGATCACAGAGTGTGATTCGAAACATTGATGCAAAAAAATTCAAACACAATCAAATCCAAAAAATCTCACCAACAACCTCAATATCTTTTCAAACCCCTATCAACCATTAAATCCTTATCATGCATTAGCATAATGTAAACATATAAAATAGTAATGCAAATACATCCTAACACATAAGAACACTAGATTTACATGGAAAACCCACAAAGGAAAAAACCATAGTGAGGATTAGTTCACATATATATGAATTGGAACACCAAATACAATTGAGTTGACTTACCAGAAAATGAAGAAAGGCTCATTACTAGAAGGAATCACTCTATAAAATGAAAAATAGAACAAGACTATTACAAAGAGATTCACTATCTCAAGACAATAGGGGAAATCCACCATTGCAATTTTGCACCATCCACAACCTTTGGCTCACTACCTCTAGTAAATTCAAGCACACTGAAAAGGTAGAAACCTTTTGCTCACTGCATTTAGACTCATAGGAATTAAAATCACACTCAGATCACCACACTTAATCAAATTTACATCTTTCACACACCACCTATATATCCACACACATCTCCAACAATTAACCTTGCTTTTATACCATCCACGACCTAAACAATCTCAATTAGGTAAGCCTTAATGAAACGCATGCACCTAAAACACGCAACACCGAAATAGGTCAACACCAAATACCTATGTTGTGGAAATAAGTGAAGGATGAGCACACCAAGGGTTAAATAGGACCCAAATACAGATCACCACACTACACAACACATCCACAATCCATGAGGTACCTCCGCAAATAGTGCTAGCATGCCAGGTTGGCCAAACCTGGACTAACACTACAAGTGAACACATACATACTTCTCCACAACATGTGGACCATACAACAAAACTTTACAACATCCATACAACATATCAAAATATTCTAGCATCATCTGGATATTCTACAACACTACCACAACCACATAAAACAAGGAATACTTTGATTCTATGCAACCAAACACACTGACACAAACATACAACTTAATAACCAACCTTGCAAAACACCTCAACACCTGAAACCTCAAAGGGAGGAAGTTATAGATAATATAAGAATGTTCCCAAATCCACAAGGAAAGAAACCTCACCATGGTGAAATGCAGAGGAATCTCATTTCTCCCAGATAACCTTCTTCATAGACAGACAAACTGTCAAACACAACTTTTACTATAGATCAGTCTAAAATCTGAAACTATGGATATAACACCTTTGAACACCTCTGATTATCACATCCATACCACACAATCATATATTCAACCATGAAGAAGTGCAAAGCACAACACTGGACACACCTCTATCCCACTGTACATTCTTTTATTCAATTTTTCTCAAAAGCACTTGGGAACCAAGTGAACCAACTGCATCAACAACACTAATAACACCTCTTCAACATATATAAAACATTTGTAACACTTATCATCAGCTCCAACACTCACCAAACCATAAACATACTACCAAAAATATCCCCAACTATATTGGAGGTTGACATCATCAACACCAATAGTCTTTCAACACTCTCTACATAGAAGAGGTTGACATCAATGACAACACCCAAACAACTCAAGCTTCCAATAATGTTAACTTTGGACAAAATTTTAAATATGAATATGAAAACACATATATGGTCTAGGATTTTTAGTAATGCCAAAATTATGCTAATTAACAAATGTAGAAACAAAATTAGTATATGGAAAAATTCTATAAGTTACATCTTATAACTGTTACCAATTTTCACTTCAACTCAATTGGCAAAGATGATTAGTTTGTTTCATTTTAAAAATAAAAGTTCAGTTAGTTGATGCATATGTTTAGTTGTTGTTTTGCATCAGATTTATGAAGTTTTAGTTATGCAAATGTTTTTAGTGAACAAAATTTCAAGAGTTATTGCTCAGTGCTTTGCAATACAAATTAAGTACAAGACAAAATATACAAATGATTAAGCATAACAATTTCTTTCATTTATTTCACAATGCTTATTCACATTACAATATTTCATTTGTTTGCAAGTACAAATGATTGTACAATTTTTCTTTTTGACGCATTTATTTTTAGAATGGAAAGGAAAAGATAAATTAAAGGATCCACACAAGCCGTGGAGATAGGAAAAACAATTTATGGCAAGAAATGAATTATACAATTGAAGGTTAAAAAGTAAGAAGTAAATAACGTAAGACATATCCATCATTTCTTGTTTCTCAATCTTTGGTTGGTGTGCTTGCAACTTGCTCTGTCTTGCTTCCGATTCTGAGTGTACATGCAGAAGATTGGGAAAGTCCTATTAGAGCTCCGGATATGAGTTACACTACATTCTCTACCAACAGAGATACAATTAATTCCTTGAAATGCATGAAATTAGCTTAGAATAAAGAGAGCAGTAATGAGAGCCTGAAAATGAAATGCCACATCATGGAAGCTCTTAAACTTCATTGTTTTTTGCTAACATTGTTTGTTTCCTGTGCAGGTATAGGAAAAGTCATGTAGCCGATCATTTCACGAAGACATAAAAGCATGTGGAGTAAAATGGGCTCCCACTAGGGTAGAGCTCGGCATGCTGCCCCTAAACATTCAAATGGGGCTCAGTAAGGAAATAAAGTTGTGATGTTCATATGGGCCAATCATGAAGGGTGAAACAAATTTCAATCATCAAAACAATCAAGAATATCGTTCACTAATAACAATCAAATATGAGAGCAACGAAGTGAAAATTACAAGTGAACAATGAGCTCAATTCAGATACAAAATCAATTGAAATGCATCAATTTCCATACTGAAAAGTTTTAATACTGACAAATTGATTGCATCTTTGCTGCCATGTGATTTGTTCATGTTTATTCATGCTGTTTCATGGTGTTCTTTTCTAATGCAACAAGTGTTTCATGTTCATAATGGTGATAGTGAACAAGCATACATAATGCCTCATCAAAAAAAATTAATAAATAACAAAGGTACATAGAGAAGCTTCAGACAGAGAAGCCAAATCTGGTTATGATCAAGAACAAGTTGTGAATACATGGACATAGGAAAAAAAAATTGCTTTATACCATGAAAGTTTTGAGTTGAGAATGCATATTTTCTAAAGCATTTAAGTATATGGAATGAATGATAGTAAGCATCAAAGTAACCTACAAGAACATCATAATGGCCAAATGCAAAAGTTACATAAACTAAAGTGAAAGCATCAATTTAAAATGTATTTGAAAGAGACAAGTACATGGAGCAACCACACATAAGTTGTTATTGCCAGGGTCCTTTAATGATTATTGTTGATATAGTGTTTTAACAAAAGGGTGTTTGTAACAAAGAATCCTAAGAAGATTTATCCGTGGTTGTGAGTAAAACAAAGAGCCATCATATGCCATAAGTAGTCAATGAGTATATAGGTGTGTGGAATGAAAAGAAAAGCTTGCAAGTTATCTATCTAAGAATTGTACATTTTGACTTGACTATTTTCTTTGTGTCATTTGAGGGTTGCTACATGAGGAGCATTATGAAGGAAAAATGGTGTTGTTTCATTCAATTTAAAACAACAATAGAACAATGGAGCATTATTTTTCTGTCAAGGATGATACCCATTTGAGACCTTATCCATAAGTGCAAGATAACAGTGATCTTGAATGAATAAACTGAGAAGATCATTTCCTTTATGAGGGGTTTCATTAATTTCATCATATGCCAAATAATGGTAGTTTGCTACAGGAAAACAAGCAGTTGCATACATGATGCAGCTAAATGTATATTTTCTCTTAAAATACAGAGTACCCATTTTGGGGTTTTAACTCAAAATATAGAATACAATCAAGATGCAAAATTTTGAGCTTCTAAGCTCTTCAAAATGGTGGATACAGTAAGTATTTTCCATGGCCATGAAGTCCTGCAAATTCATTCCTGAATCTAAGTGTTCTTATCTATGAAGAAAATGAGTGTTATTTGATATCATGGGTCGAGCCCAAAAATTAGAGAAGTTTTTCCTTCTATTTTCTAGATACCCACATAGGGGTTTCAACTATAAATGCAAAAGAATTGCAGGAAAATGTAACAAGAGTATTCTTAATAAGAAAGAAAGTATTATTTTTGAGTGCATACCAAGGAATGAAAAATACAGTGGTTTGCAAAATACCTAGAACATAAGAAGGATGGCCGCGATCTGGAGGAAGCTTTTGGATCACGAATATTCACCAAAGTCAAAAAACCATTTGAGTTTTCCATCAAAATCTAGAAATCAGAACAAACAATGCATAAAATGCAAGTTTCCTTATGTAAATTCGTTAGAAAAACATGTAATAGCTATGACATATAATGGAGAAAGGCACATAAATTTCCAGTTGGTCTTCCATAATAATAGCTTCTTTTTCTATCAAAAATCTCTGAGTTTGTTTACAAAAGTGCTCTAAGACGATCAAATAAGATTCAGAGATGAAGAACATAACTATGAAGAAAAATCAGAAGAATACATGCCATGGCTGCGACCTTGAGGCCAAGTTCTGCTTTCAAAATGAATGGGAAAAGCCACGAAGTGGTTTGAAACCAACTTACCTTGTTTGCTCATGAAGAATTGACCCACAAAGAGCTCAAGTGGTGGCTTCAAGCTGCAAAAACCTAAGTCATGGTGGTGGCACCATTACTTCAGTAGAGAGCAAGCTCTTCAAAATTACAAGTGTAAAATGATGGCCGAAAAGCTAGGGTTGAAGAGTTTTGTTATTAGGGTTTCCCTATTTTGCCCTAATTCAAACTTAGGTAGTTTTCCTTTTGTTTTTTGGAAATATCAAACTATTAATGCCAAGTATATCATTTGATAATACATACATGTCTTAGGTCGACCATTTGACTAGGAATCATTTGCCTAAGTCTTTAAGATAGGTTTTGATTTATTTCAAAGTCCAAATACCTTGTGGTATTTTAATTATGCCTATGCATTGGGAAAAGATGAAATATTCATATGTGCCTTAGGTTTATTTTTGATTGATTTTATAGAAATCAATTAAAACTCATTGATAAAAGTTACCTTTATTTTAATGATTTTTTAGAAGAAAAATCAAGTTGAAATGGAGATATAAAAGTTTGTACTATTTTGCAAAGATTTCCAAAAATATTAATTGCAAAATTAGGTCAACTTGAGAAATTAAAACTGCAAATATCTTGTAAAGCAAAGAGAAATAGTTTTATTCTTTTGCTATTTTTAGCAATTCTGTGAAAGCAGCGGTGGTTGAATTTTACTTGGGCGAAATTGAGTTGCATGGGGTGAAGATGATGTGTTTGTTTTTGATTTTAAAGCAGAATGGACCTATTTTTAGATGCTTTTTGGGATGGACATGCAAAAAGTGTGAGTTTTCCACTTTTATTACACATTATGATGCAATTCTGAATGCTTTTTACTAGGATTTCTTCTTGAGCTCGGATTAGGGTTTGGAGAGATTTATTTAGGAGAAAAACTTAGGATTTTTCTCAGTTCAGATAATTGTTTCTTCCTCTCCTGTTCATATAGAGAGTTTTGTAAGCAATTTTGCACTCAGATTTTTGAGAGTTTTCACTCCATTCAATAAAACAACAAAGTTTCCTTTTTCACTTCTTATTTATGCTTTGCAGTAGTAATTTGATATTTCTTGTGATTCAAATTTGTTGAATCCTTTTCTTGTCTTACTATTGTTAAGTGATTTGCAAGAGTTGCATGCTAATTCAAGTTTTGCCTTGTGTTTATTTTAAACCTTTGCACAATTCACTTTTGGATTATATGTGTTGTGAGATTGTGAGAATCAAGTTATAAAGAGGTGGTGAGAGTGAGTTATCAGAAGTTTCTTAAAGTTGGTCAATAATTTTAGGTGATATAATTTCATTCATAAGTTTTAATCTAGTTTATCCTTATAACTCTTTACCTCAAAAAACATTTTGAATAGGAATTAGCATTCAAAGAACCAACTCACTCTGGAGATTCCTTCTTCAATCAGATCACCAACATCTGAAGAAGGTTTCCATGTGTCAACATACAGTTAAGTTTTTCTGCAAGCTCAACATAGGGTGCATATCTGATTGATAAAAATAACGTTAAATATAATGTCTTAAAGATTAATGTAAATGTATAATGCTAGATATACACAAGGATCATTTAGAAGACTAGTTAATATAAAATTGAAAGCATAAAGAAAATTTCAAAGATATGAAGGCTTTATCATTAGGCTCTGATACCAAATGTAATGCTACTTTTCTCTAAGTATAAACAATTCAACTAGTCACAAGACAAATTAGTAAATAAAATTCAAACCAATCTAACATCTCCACCATTTATTCCTATACTACATCTTTAATATTAGCCATTAACATAAAGATAGCCTAAAAAAAACCTTAACAGTTAACATCTAATAGAGTAATCTCAATCAATCTCATCCATCCACTTGTAATCAATCTTGACCATTCATTTATTAAGTCATTTTAAAAATTAACTAGTTTTAGAAGTCAATGTATCTCAACCATCAATCCTCATACTACAGCTTAAAATTTAAATAATTAATATTCTCAACCAAGAATGTATAAATCAAATCTTCATTTATCAAATCATGAATGATAAATATAGAGGTACTAGACATGTTACAAATTTTTTGCATGTCTCTTTGAGCAACCGCATCAACCACGTCTTGAGAAATTAAATTTAACAAAGAGGGTTTATATTGGTAAGAGCATTCACAATTTATTTTGTTTGAATCTCTTGTTTACCTCAATCAAAGGTATAATTTAACTTAAAATAAAGGGTTTGATATTGTTTTAATCTATTTTCATTTTGTTTCAAATTAGGCATATATAGATAGAAACCATTCTTTGTAAATGCACTATTAAATTTATTAGCTACACTCAATGAAGGTGTTTTAGAGGTGGTGTTATTATTGTTAATGCTACCACAAATTTAATAAAACAATTGTAGGGAGGTTTTAGGGCTTGTTTTTTTTACATCAAGTCAAATTATATTACCATTTACTCTTTATTTTATTAAAAACAATATATGGTTTATGATATTGCTATCAGGATTCAACCATGTAGTTTTTGAGTCAAACTCATTGACCCATGTTTCATGAGTAGTGGTTCACAAGAACCTATATCTCATGATAATGAATGGTCCACTTAGCACTCATTGCATCTAGGTGATGCTCTCAAAGGTGAAGCACTGGGCCTTCTTGGGAGGTCACCCATCCCAATACTACTCCAACTCAAGCACACTTAACCAAGGATTTTCCCCCAAGGTTAATCCCACTTAGCTTGCAACCCCATTTGCAAAACCTTCAACAAGTGTTGTGCCTTATGAACCATTCATTATAGAGCCCCTTTAGCTCATCAATTGATAAGTAGGACGTATTTTCCACAATGTGTCAAATTATGATATTTCTATCAGGATTCAACCTTATAGTTTTTGAGTCAAACTCATTGACCCATGTTTCATGAGTAGTGGTTCACAAGAACCCATATCTCATGATAATGAATGATCCAATCAACACTCATTGCATCTAGGTTATGTTCACAGAGGTGAAGCACTAGGCCTTCCCAGGAGGTCACCCATCCTAGTACTACTGTAGCTCCAACACACTTAACCCATCCGGGGTTGCAAGCTAAGTGGGCTTAACCTTGGGTGACCTCCTGAGAAGGCCCAATGCTTCACTTCTGTGAGCATCACTTAGATGCAATGAGTGCTAAGTGGACCATTCATTATCATGAGATATGGGTTCTTGTGAACCACTACTCATGAAACATGGGTCAATGAGTTTGACTCGAAAACTACATGGTTGAATCCTGATAGCAATATCATAATTTGACACGCTATGGAAAATACCTCCTACTTATCAATTGATGAGCTAAAGGGGATCTATAATGAATGGTTCATAAGGCACAACACTTGCTGAAGGTTTTGCAAATGGGGTTACAAGCTAAGTGAGCTTAACCTTGGGGAAAAATCCTTGGTTAAGCGTGCTTGAGCTAGAGTAGTATTGGGTTGGGTGACCTCCCGGGAAGGCCCAATGCTTCACCTCTATGAGAATCACTAGATGCAATGAGTGCTAAGTGGACCATTCATTATCATGAGATAAAGGTTCTTGTGAACCAATACTCATGAAACATGGGTTAATGAGTTTGATTCGAAAACTACACAAGTGAATCTTGATAGCAATATCATAATTTGACACATTGTGGAAAATACCTCCTACTATCAATATATGGTTTACTTTCTAGTTCCAAATTTTCATATTGGAGTCCATGAACTTATAAAACTTTTATTCTTGTTTTGTTTATTCTATATTTATTATGTAGTTATTTAAATTTAATTTCTATTTTCAAGGCTATGAAATTTCCAAATAAACATGTTTTTAAAATTTTGAATTAAGATCATAAATGGATTTGAAGATATTAAAGTTTATTTTTAGAAGTTTTAAAGTCAATTTTAAGGAACTTAGAGGATATTTTTGGGCGGGAAAGTGGTCATAACTAGCAATGTGGTCTATATATTGATATAAACTTCACGATATTTTCAATTTTAATTTTTTTTTATCAATCGACCTCCTATGTCATAATTTATGGCCTCCATAAGTTGGGCGCCACTTTTTGGGTGGTTTTAGCTCATGGTTTTTGTAACATCGTAAATTGTCACCCTTGACAATTTCACACTAGATTTTTCTCCCCGTGTGCATGTACCTAATTATGTTTTTAATCTCCTAAATTATATATTCCATAGACCATTTAATTATTTATCAAGAAATCACATATACAAAACCAAGGTAAACATTTAATATTTTGCCTTGATGCTTAACAACTTGCAAAATAGGGCGTAGACAAGGGTGCCTTTGTCGACCTTGTCCGCCTATTTTGGCTCCAAACTTAATACATGTCGGGGATGGAAATTTATTATTTGAATTTTAAATTCTAAATGTTAGCCATTGGGATATAATTTTTGGGAAATTAGATTAATTGAATATAAATACCTAGTCATTTTGTGACACCCCACTGTGCAAACCCCAAAGGACAACTACAATTGACAAATTGCCACACAATATTTTTTTTTTTAAAGAACAATGCATAAGATGAACATGAACATATATTACATATAAGAAAATTATACAATTAGAGAGACCATTACATCCTCTGGGGTACACGAGATAGCATCATGAAATCCTAAACTAATACCATATTGATAACGAACAAAATAAGATTACATAAAGATAACATACAACCATCCATAATAAAAAAAAGAAGAAGATGAAAAAGATACATATAACATTTAATTAATAGTTCAATATGAAAATTGTGGAGTATATTTCCACAGATACAAGACCTCAGATAACGGGTACCACATAAGGTTTACAAAGGTAAAATAATACATTATAGTCATTTCAGGAGCACATTACATCACTTCAGGAGTACATTACATTATCTCAGGAGTACATTATATTACTTCCGAAGTACATATGCATCCTGTCATGTAGAGGTAAAGATACATCAAAAATAATAATGTTACATAATTGAACATGATATAATAGAACCGAGGTAGAGTCTTGGATCAACAACATTGGCACAAACTTAGACTGGGGACCCGATGGGGTGTATGACACGTTCCACCTTACCGCGTGGACCTGAAAGACCACCCCCCGTGCCAGAAATTGACAAGAAAGATCCTCATTCCTCCACCAAAACAACCAAATGAACCAATAGAAAAACATACTCCACAAAAAGGATAACAACCATATAAGATAACAACCCATGAAATTGCCATCACATAGCCACAACAAAATAATGAAAAAGTCTAACAAGACCAAATGCCAATATTATAGATCAACACTCAATCACCATAAGAGGTGCCAACAACAATAGAATCGAAAGCCTTCAAATGAAGTCGCAATATCAACCAACGATAAATATCAAGGGCACCTTTCATTAACATCAATCAAGTTACCATGGGGCATGAATGCAACACTAAAAGATAGAATGTGGAGGCTTCAACAAAAAATACCAAGAACCAATTGCCTCAACAACATCAACAACTCAAACAACACTCCCAGAGGAAACCAAACAAGAGAAATAAATGTTTACTATAGGAGAGTGTCATCACATGGCCTTACATGGTTTATCTAGACAACCTATCATAAGGTTTTGTCTCCATCTATGGTTCTCCTGACTATCTATCTCAAGGCGGCGCTCCATAGGGTGACTCATGCATAACCACTTACCTTTCGTGAAGACAAGGCAACAATCTTACCAACCAGGTCTTCTCATCCCATCCTTAGCCTGTGAAAGAACTAATGGTATGGTGATGCACATAATTAATCTTGTTTAATGTTTAATTACCCAAAACCCACCAATTCATTAATTAAATTATCACTTGTTAACGATACTCTTCCATGGGTTACCCTAATAGCCCCTTTGTGTGCTAGCCCCCATGAAGAGCCACTCTCCCTATGTGCACCCAAACCGAAAACATGCAAGGGGTGTACCTCATCTCACATAAAAATCAAGGAGTACATATCATGCAACATGCGAGGCAAGAACCATCTCACAAACCCATTCCATATCATTGAAACCAGAACAAAGGAGGTACCACCCACAAGAACTCAAAATCAGAAATAGGATCAATGAATCACAAAGGTCCAACCATGGAGGAATCAATAAAATTCAAGTTTCTCCATTGCCTTTGGAAGCCTAAAATACCAAAAATCCACAAACTCCCACTAAGGGGAATTCAAACTCTTTGGGTTCCCAACCATCTCAAAATATGACTACAAGAAAGTCATTGCATAAAGTTTCCTCAAACAAAATTAACACAAAAGGAAGATTCACATCATGGGATCACAAAATGACTATATAAGTTTCATAATCACAATTCAACGAGTGCAGAGTAAGAAGACAATATCACAATGAAATTAGAATCCAACACTTTTAAAAGATTATCATCTTCATAAAAGATCGAACACAATAACTAATAGCTAAGTCTATTGACAGTTCATCCAAGAGAGACATGGCGGGCAATCAAATAAGCAATAGCAATTTTATCCATGATCTCAAACTAAAGGTTACAATGAGTTCGACTTTAAAATAAGCTATTTACTTGATCAAAATAAAATATTATATACCGATACTTTAAAAAATTTCTATTATCCAAGAAGCAACCATTCCAAATCCCTAGGGTTAAAGCTTCACTATACAATATTACTGCAAGGGCTATACAAAAGTAAAGTTCACAAGGATTATTTATGGTGTACCCTAATGCTACCTATGGCAACACTCTAATTACTTGTAATGATTGCTAAACTGACAAAAGTTATACCAACTAATAGACAAATATCCAGGGATTAAAAAGAGCAAAGATAATACTATCTCAAGCTCTATCTTAAACACTAATTTCTTTATGAATTATTATTATTATTATTTCAACATAATTCCCAATATAATCGAAATGATAAGAAAATCTCCTAAATGATCCTTATATGCTTTCAAACACATATTAGTATACAACCATATATGGTTGAATAAATGAATGTGTTAGTTTATTAAACTTCTAGTGTTAACTCTATCCATGTTATTTATTTCGCATAAAATTATCTTATTAGGAAGTTAATGAGCAAATTAATGGCTTTGAAAGATCTCCATGGTATGGGTTCTCATGTGGTACAAACGTATATTTATCATCACCTTGGTCTATTAATCTTAAGGATCAATTTATGAAATTTTGTTTAACTAGATAGCTCTACCCCTTTTTCCATTTTGATACTAACGTTGAACATCACCCACAACAATTCCACATGATATTTAAATATAAGAACAATTAAAATATTATTTAAACCTTTAAACTTCCTATTATGTTCAAGCGTTGCCGTTGAAACGTTCATTTAAACAGAGAGATTATTTAAACCTCTACAACATTCTATTTCCAAGTGCTGCAGATGTGACAGGTTCACAACGGAATGAGGAAGGCTATTTTCATCCCCTACAGTCTTCTATGTTACGCAAAATGAGGAACCCAGACAAGGCACACGACTGTTTTCAGAGAAATATGGTCATATGGAATGCAATGATCGCAGAATTTGTTCAAAATGGATTTGTTGAACGGCTTTAGACACTTTTAAGCAAATGTAATTGGCAGTGTAACCCAGAATTCCACAAACTTTTCCAGCGTACTCCCTATTTGGAAATGCTCTCGCAGAAATAAATGCAAAAATTTGGAAGCACGGCCCACACCAGTACTTTTTACCAGTTGCCTCTGCCGTTCCCCGTTCTTGTTCACGCACACCGTTTCTGTTTCCGTTTCCATTTCCGCATTTGTTTTTTCCATTCTTATTCATGTTCATGTCCACCGTTTGTAAAGATTTACTCTGTCGTTCCCACCATCAAGAGCTACAAAATCTGCAGTTCTCCACTGTGCCTGGAAAATTTTAGTCGCGATGTGGAGGGTAACTAGATCACTTCGTTTCCATCTTTTGATTCAAATTATTTTTAGTCCCGTACACCGTTTCTGTTTCCGTTTCCATTTCCGCATTTGTTTTTTCCGTTCTTATTCATGTTCATGTCCACCGTTTGTAAAGATTTACTCTGTCGTTCCCACCATCAAGAGCTACAAAATCTGCAGTTCTCCACTGTGCCTGGAAAATTTTAGTCGCAACTGTGGAGGGTAACTAGATCACTTCGTTTCCATCTTTTGATTCAAATTATTTTTAGTCCCACATGCTTGCGGTGAGAAATAGTAAGGGAGAAGGGCTTTATAAGTGAGAGGCCTAAAACTGTAGAGCTCAGTATTTTTTCCGCTATGACATCTCTGTCTTCAAATTTCGGTTGAGAGATAAAAGTAAAATTATGGAAATGTTCAAATTTCTAGAGCAAATTTGAATGCAAAATATAAAAAATATTGTTTTATATTTTGTTTATATTAAATTGCAATGTTTTTAATTGTTTGATTTTACAGTTATATGTATAATTATGAATTTTTAAATATTTTTTAAAATTACAATATTGTGGTTTAATTAATTATTTTTAATATAATTTACAAATATTTTATTTGTGTGTAGAATTTTAAAATCCAAAGAAGCTTTTGTGACCATTTAGCTTAATTAATTTTTCAAAACATAGATTTATAAACAAAACAAATTATTCAAAGTCATTTATTTTTAAATATAAAATCATTAAAAATTTAAAATATAAATATTAATGTCTACAAATGAAATTATTAAAAAGTTATATGTGTTATAATATTATTGTACTTTTCAAAATAGAAACAAAATAAAAGAATTACCAAAATAGTAGAAACAAGTGTAGTAAAAATTAAAAAATAACTCTTAAGTAAATAAATTAACCTTACATTAGAGTGACCATAACTCTGCTTAGGTTGGATCTAAGGAAGTATCCATATTTGATATATATTATTCCTTGAATTTTTTTATACTTTAACCTTTTCATTCATGTCATGGTTGTGGTGCCTTTTTACTCTTATTTCACCTTTTATATTATTATTTATGTTTTTTATTTTATTTGGAGACATCTTTCATTTTACTCATCCCATGATTCATCAAATGCCATTATTGATTTTTGTGCTTTCCTATGTTTCTTTATTACTCTTCCTTACTTTTTTTACATGTCTTTTATTATTATCTTGATTTCTTAAATGTTTTTCATCTTATACATATGGTGTATGAAACTTATCATATCTATGATCCCTATCGGTTGTTTAGATATTATAATTACATATTATGATCCCTATCATACCTACATATTTTACTTCTTATTGATATTCACTATCTTTACCTTTCCTATTCTCACTTTTCCACATTGAGTAGCCAACATTATAAAGATATTTTTATGATTGATCTTTTTGCAAGATCCTTATCTAGATATGGCTCTTCTTGTCATTTTCCTATTCTAGGAGCAACCTTTGTGTATTCCTTAATGATTATCTACAATTTATGTGCTTACATATTTATCACACAACGATGCTTCTTAATATGATATGCTTTAAATAATGCTTATCAATTTATTCCAAGGATTTTTTTTCTTGAACTAAACCCTTGAGGTACCAATGCATCTCCTTGAGATCACCTAAGTTGATATTCACAACATTCAAAGAATTCATTTACTCATCTATTATTTACATTCTCTTTGTCACCTTTAATTCTTAAATAGAATAATTGAGTTCTTACATTCTTTATGGAATCCTTGATTATTGAGGTAAGGTCATGGAGATTTGATGTAGTCATAGATGAAGGATTAAATCAAGGACTATGCAATCATGCAATTAAATGAAATAAATCACAATTAAAAAGTGAAAATCTCAATGATATAAAATTATCTAATTTAAAAAGTAATATCATTCAATATATCCATACCTTTCTTCACCAAGAAAATTACCAAATCTTGATTTGTTGCACTATATAATTATGAACATGACATATTATGATATTAAAGCCTTTAAAACAAATAATACATAGTAGTATGAAAGGAAGGATTACCCTCCATCCATAGTGCCATATACTCAAATAAATCTTGATCCCAAAGCCACAAAATAATACATGAATGGTCTTTTTAAGGATTAAAAAAAGAGATGAAGAAAACTTAATTGACACACTCTAAGTAGTCAGATATAACATTTTAGGCTTTTGGGAAAACCAAACAACAAGCTTTTCAAAAAATATAACATTTACATCTTCTTAATGATATTGCTCCCCCTTTCAATCACCCAAGTCTTTTCTTAATAAGATTTTTTAGTATTAGTGAAAATAATACCAATTGGCGAAAACATAAGAATCTCCTTTCTAATCCATTTTTTAAATTACTTTGGTAGTGTTTGCATAGGATGGTTTTGCACTTGGTGAACCATCACATTCTGAGTCATAATCCATGTAGTAATTTTCTTGGCATGAAACACTAGTTTTTTTTATAACATTGGCTTATTTTCCTACTATAGTGGAACAAATGAAAGGTATGCTTTGCTTAATCATTTTTTTGCTTCTTATTGCCTTTGATACATATCATAAATATCATTTTCACTTTCATATGAACTTGGAAATGAGAATATAAGTACATTCAAAGTAAAATGGATCAATTTCATAAGAAGCTAATATGAATCTTGTGTAATTTTTACAACTCTACATTCATAAAAAAAGTCCAACTAAAGTCTACCAAATAGTATAAAAGATATATTAGTACAAGGAATAACATATATCAAATATCTATAGTTCCTTAGATCCAACCTAAGCAGTTATGATCACTCTAGTCTAAGATTTTTTTTTTTTTTTGAGTTATTTTTTAATTTTTATTCCACTTGTTTTTACTATTTAGATATTTCTTTTATTTTGTTTCTATTTTGAAAAGTGAATAATATTATAACACATTAATTTTTAATAATTTTATTTGTAGGTAATAATTATATTTTAAATCTTTAATAATTTTATATTTAAAAACAAATGTAGACTGAAAATAATTTGTCGTATTTATAAATCTATTTTGAAAACTTAATTAAACTAAATGCTCACAAAAGCTTGTGTTGACTTTAAAATTCTATACACAAATAAAATATTTGTACTTTATATTGAAAAATAATTAATTAAACCATAATATCACAATTTTAAAAAATATTTAAAAATTCATAATTATACATAACACTTTAAAATCAAATAATTAAAAACATTGAATATTTATTATTATATTATAAAATATTATGCAATTTAATATAAACAAAATATAAAACAATATTTTAATATTTTGCATTCAAATTAAATATTATATTTAATTTAATATATGAATTTTATTTAAAAAATATTTTATAATATTTATTATTTTAACTTATTATGTAATTTAATATAAACAATATTTAATTTTATATTTCACATAATTTTATATAATATTTTAAAATTTTAATATTTATATTTTAAAGAAACAATATTTAAAATATTGTGTGTTTAAACACAATATTATGGAAACAATATTTAATTTTATTTAAAAGAAAGGTAATCAATCTATACTGCATAAAAAGCTAATAAATAAATTACTATCAAAATCATTTGTTTTTATCTTCATTTTGCTATATTTCCATAATTTTACTTTTATTCCACAACCGAAATTTGAAGAGAGAGACATCTTAGCGCGAAAAGCAATACAATCGTAGGTTTTAAGCCTCTAATTTATAAAGCCCTTCTCCCTTATTTTTTGCCACTGCAAGTATGTGGGACTAAAAATAATTTGAATAAAAAAAATATTTACTCTTTCAGACATCTTAAAACGAAGTGATCTGATTACCCTTCACAGTCGCAGCTAAAATTTTCCAGGCATAGTGGAGAACTGCAAATTTTGTAGCTCTTAATGGTGGGAATGACAGAGTAAATCCTTACAAACGGTGGACATGAACATGAATAAGAATGAAAAAAATGGGTGAGGAAATGGAAATGAAAACAGTGTGCGTGTACATGAACAAAAATGACAGAGGCAAATGAGAAAAAGTACTATTGTGGGCCCGACCACTTGAGCAGTCAGATGCTTAGAGTGTGCCGGTTAAGCCCGACCAAAAAGATTGCAGGAAATGTACACGATGGCCTTGTTGAAAAGGCTTAAGAAAATTGCGAGCAAATAAGATTGGTTGGTGTATAGCCAAATTCCACTGTATGTTTTAACTACGCAGAGTAATGGATGCCGTTAAAGTGAAAACCTAAATGTGCGCATTAAAGAATCTTGGCTATAATTTTCATTTTAACAAACATACCCTAAAACCATTAGTGAAACCTTATTTTCAGATTGCAATCCGCCAATTAGAGAAGTGGAAGGTAAATACCAGAAAGGACGTGAATTGGGAGTAGCAAAACCTTTGCCAATTTTATGACCTACCTGTGCCATCCCCCATATCGTTCACCTCCTGTGCCAGCATATAACTTGCCTTTGCCAACCTCCTCTTTCTGCAAAAATGGAAGCTTTGAAATAGGGCGTAGATATCCCTAAAAAAGAATGTACCACCCCCCAGATTATGGTACAAAGAAATGTATATGCAATCACAATGCGAATCCCCTCAAAAAGGCAGAGTTTGTGAGAAAGAATACCACGTTTAGGGCATGCAAGAAGAGGAAGCCAAGACCAAGCACGTGGAATGCATGAAGCCAGGTGGAGAAATAGGCAAAGATGGGTGCAAAATTTAGCTTCTAGCAAAGTTTATTTTTATTTTTATGTCAATTTTATATGTGTATATATATTTAGTTATTTATTTTTATTTATCATTTATCTAATTGATTATTAAGTAATCGAACAATTAACAACATATTTATCCTTTTTAACATTATACTCACTTTTAAGAAATAAGACTTATATATATATATTACGTCGAAGGCGTGTCCTATTTGAGAATGGCAAGCTAATTAGTGAAATCAACGATGAAAAGTTCACTAAAACTAATGCAATACGGTTAGTTAGATCTCCTCCATTGAATATTTTTAAAAGATTAGTATAAGAATAATAAAAAAACATGCAATGTAGGTTCCTTATTAAAGTCATTAGTGAAGTGCACCACTTGCATATGTTCGGCTTCACTAGCACATTCTCTCCAACATTACAGTTGGGGAGCTCTGTACCGAAGAATGTGGCCGCTTTCCCAGTTCTATAGTTTTTTCATTGAACAGTTCTTGAAGTAAATATAAGCATCATTTATTGTCTCCAATAGAGGCTCTACACTTGCTGAAAGATCGCCCTAAAATTCTCGCACTTTCAGAAGGAGACCGCCCTTCAGTTGCAGCTGTTACCGATCTTTAAATTGTACATAGCTTAGATTTTTCTGAGTTAAGCACACTGTAAGTTCAATTATTTGAATTTACATGTGCTTTTATCACATTCTTTTCACTAGCTTTTGAGAATCATGGTGAAAGGTACAGGGATGAATTCAATTTAGTGTTTTAAGCTTTCGTGAATTGTTTGTTGATACTGTTCTTTTTGGCTTGTCTTTTTAGTTGGTACTGTTTGGGTTGGATGTGGTTTAGTTTTCTACGTCTCGACAGGGTATTTGGATTGATTAAACCTTCTTTGTGTATGTTAGAGGAGACAAAATTTATGCTTTGAAGAGATTGCTATGCGTGAGGATATCATAATTAGATAACCTTATACCTAAAGTAGTTTAAATTTGAAAATGGATATGTGCATATTGTGATTCTACTGGTGGGCCATGCATGTTTCTTGTGATGGTTGAGGGCAACATGATGAATTTATTGAATCAATATTTAATATCTTTACATACTGTTTAGATTTATTATTGCCATCTACATAAAACAATGTTTGTGTCAAAGACTGATTTCTTGATCTTGATATGTTTAGCCCCTACGTTGTACCATTCCAGAGTATTGCAATTCATCTAGAGCTTCCTTGGAGACCAAAGCTTGAGGTCTACCTAGAGCTATAGAAAACCAAATCTCCTATTATTTCATAAAGGAAAAATAAGGATAAAAGAGAGCAATAAAAAGAAAAGAAGATGTATCTGTGTTGAAATAGCATGATTTAGACATGCAAACGCAAAGTGAAACATTGAAAAGAACCAAAAATGCCAACAAAGCAGAAGCTCCTAGAGACTACCAATGTTTCCTTGAGTAGATGCCATGGTTCTCTATCATTGCTACACCCAAATTTGTGGCATAATCTGCACTCTAAAAGAGAACAACATTCCAAGAAAAGTTATTTTGAGGCAAGCATGGGAAAAGAATCCATGTAGCTTAAAATTCACTTCAAGGAGGATCATGTTTTTTTGATTTGCATCCTTTGTAGCTCAATATTCCATCCAAGCATAATAGGGTAGAATTTTGTTCTATGATTCTAGCCACCAATAGGGAGTTCTTAATACATAAAACTGATGGTCCTGAAAAATGTACAATTTTCCATCTAAGCATCTCATTAATAGTTATAGCATCTTTGCATACATCAAAGGTGAACACTATTAGTCCCATATCCACCAGTTTGGAATGCTCTCTGCATTAGGAATAGATCATGTAGTTAATCTTAATGTTGCTCTCTTGTATAAGACTATGCCCTGCTTAATACAAGCGGGCTCAATGTTGCTCTGCTATATAAAACTATTGTGATTCTACTGGTGGGCCATGCATGTTTCTAGGGCTACTTAGACGAGGGGCTCAAATTTTAACCCATCCTTGTCAGGATGCCTCAATCAAAAGCTTGGGTGTGAAGAAGTCTTTTCGCAAGCTGTAGGAGAGCCGGTGATTGCCCCTAATTGCATTCCGAACCATCCATGTAAAATATCAGTAGTTGGAACTTTGGAATTAGGAAAGCCCTCTTGCCCCACTTGAGATAATTTGTGCTTGATGTCAAGTATGTGAGTGCACTTTCTTAATGACAGTTTGTAATTGTCTTAATTCAGTCCCATTTTTATTAAAATTGCTGTAGAGTTCAATTAATTACAATTGCATTTTGTATATTTTACATGCAAGTGAATTGAAACCACGTTTATGATATTAACTATTCATCGTGGGCCCAACTTATTTGATATAAGTCTTACAACTATACATTGGCGACAACATCGAGCTTTAAAGTGTTATCCCCACTCTATTATGACTGAAGGGTATTTTTTATGGAGGCAGCTTCAGTTGTAGGGAAATCAGCTTTGGTGTGCCAAGATATTTCTTCTTGTTTTGTTGGTCATTACTGGGGCCTTTATGTTCTCATCTGTAA
Source organism: Sequoiadendron giganteum (assembly GCA_007115665.2). Lineage (NCBI taxonomy): Eukaryota > Viridiplantae > Streptophyta > Pinopsida > Cupressales > Cupressaceae > Sequoiadendron > Sequoiadendron giganteum. The sequence goes on along the minus strand of CM021104.1, from coordinate 170,337,679 downwards.
TAATTTTCTGGCTCCTATTTTTTATGAGCGAGGATCTGCATTAAAAGTAAAGCCTCTTTATTATTCTAAGAAGCCATCAAGGAGGGGTTGATGGGGAAACTCTCTCTAAAGACTTGCTATGCTGCTTGTACATAGTTTACCAAGAAATAATTAGAATACACAATAATAGGTAGTTGGAAGAGAATGGAAGAGAGCATAGTTTAGTGGAAACAATAAAAAAATATTTCCTATATGCCTCAAGTTTCCTGGTAGAATGGTACAGTTTTATAAACTATTCATTAAAAGTTGAAAGTTCTGTGAAGGCAGAGAATAACTAATATCGAGTTAACATTATTATTAGATCTATGTGTGAAATACAGGTTGAATATGTGAACATTCTTCTAGGAATGTCACCTATTTGGATGACATGCTTGATGTTTGGTGTTGTCTTTGCACAGTCCTCAACAATTTTCACAAAAAAAGATAGCACAATGGATAGAGAATTGGGTCAACATTTTTAGATCCCTCCTGCAAGTCTCCAATGTTTTATTGACATATCTATTATTTTTTTGGCCTTGTCTATGATCGCTTCTTTGTTCCCATTGCCAAAAGATTGACAAGGAATGAGAGAGGAATAATATAGCTCCAAATGATATGCACCAGTATGTTTGTTTATGCAATTTCAATGATTATCGTTGCAGTGATAAAAATTAAAAGACTAAAGGTAGCATATACATGTCCCATGCAACAATCCCAATGAGTTTATTTTCATGACTTCCACAATATTTATTTATTGACACTGCTCATGTATTTCCAAAGGTAGGAATGAAAGATTACTTTTATGATCATATACAAGACACAATGAAAATTTTGTGTATTGCTATCTATTTGAGTGTTTTATGAGTTAGTAGTTTCCTCAGTAGTATCCTAATTTTAGTCATTGAGAAGGTTACTTGTAGAATGGAGGACCAATGCTAGTTTGCAGATAATATGAACAAAGCTCATTTACATTAATTTTATTGACTTGTAGCTTCTTTGAGTGAACTCAACCTGGGCATGTTCATCGCCTTAGCCAGTTGCTACAAGTACACAAAAAAAATTAGACTTCTTGCTAATGATTTATGACTAGGTGCCAATTCCTTAAGATTTACAAGTTATCCACAACTGAAAGAGATTCTGTGTGACATAAGAACTTTATGTTTTACCTGTTTGAAAGCCACTTGTCCCAACTTTATCTGTTTTACTATTTTAATTTGTTATTTAGTCTCTAGATATATTGTCTAGTCGTTGAGGTACGTCCCACATTGATGAATCGGGTTAAAAATTCGTATATATTGTAAGTGGAGGGAATGAAACTCTCATATTTTACTAGACAACACATATTCCACATGAAAGACCATAGCTACACATTTCTCATATTTTACTAGACAACACATATTCCATATGAAAGACCATAGCTGCATCTTGCTTCAATAAATTGTATTTATTTAACTAAAAATTAAAATTTATTTTTAAATTCCCATTTAATGTGAAGGATGGAAGCAGGAGGAGAAAATGAAACAAACATAAATAAAAAACATGCAAGAAAAAGTTTATATTAATCAAAATGAAACATCTTTCGAGCTTCAACTCACCATTACTTTATTTTGATACAAAACTTTTTAACTCACACCATTGCATAACTTTGAGTTACTATTCTAGACATCAAATTTGCATTCAACTGTTTCAACTTATTACAGCGCTTGCAGAGTTGGAATCCATTTGGGAGTACATATAAAATCAAACTCATTCAATATGTAGAAACCTAAACAACTATTGAGGATATAAAATAATATATTTCTAAACACCCAAAAAGCGTTGTAGGAGTTAATACACAATATATATATATATTAATTTGTCTTCAATGTTGATTCAATGCTAATACAAAGGCTGAGATGGACATTACAAGACAAGTAGGAGTAGTTGGGATTATATTTCCAACATAATGAAAGTGTTTTTTTTTGTCTATGATAGATCTATACCATCTTCATCAATTCTTTGTATGGTGAAAAAATTATGAATGGGATTCCTATTTCATGATGATTCAAAAGAGAATTTCAACTAGAGAGATGGATTGCCTAATATTCATCTGTAGCATTCTAAAAGGATGGTTTTTTTTTTAAATTTTCAGTTGTGGCTTTATTTGCTATCAATAGTTTTTCTATTTACTTGGACAAAAATTTCTCGACTTCCCATCATTGCACTTGATATTTGGACATCTCTAACATCAATTGTCAAATTTGTTTAGTTCAACTAGATCATATTATTTTACTTCATCAAAATAATCTTGCACCACTTTCTTTACTGAATAAAAATAGTACTATTAACTACATCTTTTGCAAATTTAATTCTCTTTCTAAATAATGACTCAATTCTGCTTTACTTGAAAAAACCAAGGGTTGTTAATGTCCATGATCAAATAGGACATGAACCTAGGATTTTCCATTAGCATACTATGATGTTGACTTCATCGTTTGATTTTATTAAACTTCCTTTTTAAAGAGAATTTATTAATATATATTTTTCATTAAATTTGTAATTATGAAGATATAAAATACACTTGATAGTAGAAAAAATTCCTACATACATTGAATAGGAGATACATGTATGCAAGATTTAACAATTTAAGAATATGTAAAAATAAATGCACAAGAATTGATCATAATGACACCATAGTTTACATGAAAATTCTTTTGAAAAATGCCCGACCTCTAAAAACTCGAATCAATAATCTTGAGTAATACAAGAAAAAAAAATACAAATTTGAATTTCTTATTGAAGAAAAAGATGGAGATGGAGATTGTTTGCTAAATGGCCCGATAATTACCACATGTACTAAACAAATATATCAAAAAAATAGATCAATATTTTCCCTAATTGACCTTATACACATCTTTGGCATATCCATTGCACACCAAGGTGCGATTGCTAGTTTATTTTTACTTAGTAATTAAGTATATATATATATTACATATGCAAATTTTATGTTTTATTTACAAAATAATATCACTTATTAAATACATATATATACAATTATACATTTAAGACATATTTAAATCGTAATATTGAAATTACAACTTAACATATCTAATATCGATATTCCAAATTATTAATTGCATAGTAAATTTCCAATATAACCAAATTTTACCTTCATATATTCTTATACATATATAATTATATACATACAAATAGAATAGATTGAGTTTCAGTTCTAACAATGTAAAATCAGATATTAAAGACAGTCACTAATTTTGAAAACAACATATAACAATATATATATATATATATATATATATATATATATATGCATACATATAACTATGTAGATATATATATATACACACACAAGTATACCAAATTTAATCAATAATAAAATACCATATGAACAATTCAAATGTAGCTTTAAGGAACTATTGTTTTACTATACTTTTACCTCTATTTAACTTCTCAATAAATTCTTACACCCCAAGCTATGCATTTTAATTAGATTCTCAGCACAACATAACCCCTTTGGTAACCATTCCCTAAGCAAGTACATCGAGATAAATATATGCAAGGTTATATAACTATGTTCCAAGGCACATATAATCCATTTCTATGTAACAAAACCAATATAATTCTATGTGCTCTAAACTTCAATGAATGGCCGGATTCCTCTCGACACCGCAATTTAATTGAATTAGCTAATTGAACAAGGCATAATTATCAACAAAATCACAAATAACACTTACGCCAACAATCCAGAAAGATCGATTCAGAGGGGCACTACACATTTCATCATTTGAAAACTAAGCAAGAATAAGAGAACAAGCAAGAACTAGGATCATTTGATGATCAAAAACTTTTGAGAGAAATTATAATACTTTAAGATCAATTCAAGATAAATATTATTGCAACACTTCATTGTCAAAACATAATCTCAAGTTTTATGTGAGTTTGTTCATGTTTATGCATACATTTTATTTGTGAGGACTAACACTTGTAGGTCTTCAAGAAAAATTGCAGTCAAGACTTGAGGAGATGTGCATGACTTTAGTCCTTCAAGGAATTATATTTGAGTGGTGAGTTACCTCTGGATCTCTAGTTTTCAATACTCTTGTGAAAACTTGCTTTGCAAGTATATTGTGATCTTGTTGATTTTTGAGTGATATATCATACAACTTTGGAGTGTGGGATTTTTCTCGCAAAATAGTTTTCCACATGTAAATCATTGTGTTTAGGTATGAATGATTTATGTTTATTTTTGTTTAGTTTTTATAACTATTATAACTATTTTTTTTTACATAACCCTCCTCTCAAGATTAGTGTAGGAAGTTACATTTCACCACCTTAAATTTCTTACAAGTGGTATTAGAGTTTGATCGCTTTTAATTTTAGTTATGGGTTGTTGGGTTTTTTGAGCTGATAGAGTTTTGAGTGAGATCTTGAATAAAAATACTTGTTGATCTTGTTGCCAAAATTTTAAGATGTAAAAAACATAAGGGAGAATAAAGGTAAAGAAGTTTTGGTAAAAATTTTGAGATGTAGAAGCTAAAAATGGAGGATCTGTTAATTGATCTACATTTGTGGGATATTGTTGATGAGAAAGTTTCAAGGCTTACATGTGCTACTTTGGTTGCTCAATATGATGTTATGGACTACATATCAAAGTTTCTAATTAAATTGTGGCCGATAGAGTCTATTTTAATCAATGTCAATGAAGAGTCCTCTGCAAAGAAACTATAGAAGAAATTTTGTGAGATATATCAAGCCAAATATTAAGTGAAAAATACTTTCTTGAGGAAGAAATTGCATTCCTTGAGAATTGAAGAGGAGGATGAATTTTAGACCACTTATGATCATTCGATATGTGTATGACTTAATTAGTATTATTTGGTGTAAAAATAAACGAGGAGGAGACATCTCAAATCTTGTTTTGTTCTTTACATGATTCATGAGATTCTTTGGTTATGGTTATTAGGAGTACTTTTATTGTCTTGAAAGTTGAAGATATTGTGGGTCTTTTGTTTTTGAAGAGATGATGAGGAAGGTATTAATCAGTTCCAAGGAGACCCTAGATATTCATGCAAGACCTAAGGAAAAAGGAAAGAATGTTTAGAAGTGTGATAAATCCAAGTCCAAGGGAGATGCAAATCGCCTAGAAATTCTAAAGCTATTTTTTGAAACTATGACAATCTTGGACACTTATTCACTTATTTAAAAAGTACAAAGAAGAAGAAAAAGAAGAAACTTGATTTTGATTCTTCCTCCAATATAAGGAAGCTTAGGTAACATAACAACTTCCTACACTAATCTTAAGAGGAGGGTAATGCAAAACTTTACAGATCGTTATTAGTTACAAAAACTTAAAAAGAAATAAACATAAATATCATGCATACCATAACACCATGATTTACATGGGGAAAACCTTTTTTGGAGAAAAACCCCAAAATCCATAATTCGCCCAATATATTATTCAAAAATCATAAAGATTACAATATAATTGCAAAGAAAGCTTCTTACATGACTATCACCACCAGATATCTAGAGACACCACAATAGCTATTAGACTCTCAAAATGCATCACCGTCTATAGTCATAGTACAAAACCCTCATAAAATAGGGTTACATTTTAGGGAAAGATAAGCCAACAAATCTAAAACCTAACAATGAACAGTCCATATCTACAATATATCATTAATTTAATGTATGTCAATTATTTAAGAGTTTTTGTTAACAAAAAAATGTTAACATTAACACACATCCCACTCCTCCCCTCCGCCCTGTGCTCCCATTGTATATTACACCTATTGGTGTAACTTGGATATATGTTAAATACATCCTATCAATACTAAACCTTATATAATTGCAAGGTTGAGACACATTTTCCTAATAAATCTCCCACTTGTCGAAAAAGTTGTAAGAGCAACGAGAGGGAGTAAAAAATTGTATCTTAATTGCTAGGGTCCGAAAGGCCCATAGTATCTGAACACCATCTAAACTTCTTTGTGCTCACAAGCTTAGTTAAAGAATCAACAATATTCATTAAAGTCTCTACCTTAAATAGCTTCACCTTGCCATATTAGACCATATCTCCAAAAAATGATATTTTACATCAATGTGATTGGCCTTGGCATGAAATGACGAGTTCTTAACTAGACATATCATGCTCTGATTGTCACAAAAAATTGTCACTATACCTTGTTTTATTCCAATATCTAAACATAGTCTCTTAATCCAAATGACTTCTTTATAAGCTTGAGTAGCTTCCATATACTTAGATTTAGTAGTGGAGAAAGCAACCACAAATTATTGCTTATTCATACAACTAATTGCACCACCAAATAAAGTAAACACATAAACACTAGTGGATCCTTTGCTATCAACATCAACTGCCCAGTCTGAATCCACATAACCATAAATATCAAGTGAAATCTTGTCTGCATTCAAATTACTATGATAAAACAAGGAATATGCTGAGGTATTGCACAAATATTTGAACACTCTTTTAATTGCATCCTAGTGAAATCTACTAGAATTAGACATATATATGGGAAGAACTCCCACTACTTGGAAAATGTCTAGTCTAGTGCAAACCATAGTATACATCAAACTTCCAACTACACTTTGGTAAGGCACTTTTGTCATCTCTTCCGTCTCTGATGGGGATGTCGGATAATATAAAATAGATAACTTTGTTCCAACTGAAAAAGGAACACACAATGGTCTCCAATCCTGCATGTTTAACCTCTGTAAAATTTAATTGACATGCTTTGGCCAAGCCATAGATTTCTATTCACTCTATCTCTTCTAATTTACATCCCAAGAATGTGCCTAGTTGCACCAAGGTCTTTCATTTCAAATTTAGCATCAATTTGATACATCAGTTATGAAATATTACCTTTCCCTTTGCCAATAAATAACATTTCATCAACATATAATGCAATAAATAGGAAATGATCACCATCAGTTTTATAATAAACAAAATGGTTTGATCTAGAACACTCAAATCCCAAACTCAACATATATGTAACAAATTTATGGTACCACATCCTAGGACTCTATTTTAGGCCATACAAAGATTTACCAATTTACTTTTACCTTTCACCACGTAGTGCTGTGGTCGTGCCATATAAATATACCCCTCCAAGTCACCATGAAGGAAAGTAGTTTCACATCCATTTTATCAACCTCTAAATCATAAGAAGCATCAATAGAAAATAAAAATATAATGGATGTCATTTTTACAACAGGAGAAAATGTCTCACCATAATCAACACCCTCAACTTAAGAGTAACCTTTTGCAACCAACCTTGCTTTGTACTTCTCAATACCTCCATTTGAGCCAATATTTTTCTTGAACACCCATTTGGAACCAATTTGATTTCATCCTTCAGGAAATGGTATAAGATCCCATGTATCATTATTTTTCAAAGCTTCCATTTCTTCATCCATAACAATCTTCTAGGATTATGCATCATTCATACCTAATGATTTTTCTACTGATCTGGGTTCATCCATGTTAGTATTCAAAGCAAATATACATCTACAATCATCAGGTGAATAAATTTTAGGTGCTTTTCAAAGAAAAGATTCAAAGCTAGATGATCTCTCCTCAACTTCTTGTCTATCCATGGGCCTCAATTCAACTTTCTTAGGCGTAGAAGGAAATTTAATTACATCTTCTTGTTTACTTTGTTGTGACTCCAATGTAATACAATAAGTCTTAGTTTCTCTAACAATAACACATACTATATATTACCTTTTGCACAAAAAGATCCCAAATATTGCATCCTTTCACACCATAACTGTATTCAATGAAGATACATTTCACAACCTTTTTCTCCAACTTTGTTTGCTTCTCCTTTGGCACAAGTGCATATGCCTTGCAACCAAAATATCTAAGATGTCTTAATGAAGGATTGTGACCTGACCATGCCTCTATAGGAATATTATCAACAAGAGCTGATGTAGGAGACCTATTAATCAGGTATCAGGTAGTGGCAACAACTTCACCCCAAAACCTTTTTTCTAGACCAACACCTCTCAACACACTCCTAGCCTTTTTCATCAATGTCCTGTTCATTCTTTCTGCAACTCCATTTTTTTTTGGAGAATACAAAGTTGTCTTTTGTCTATGAATACCACAATATTTAGAAAATCTATCAAAATCATTAGAGAAAAATTCACTGCCATTATAAATCCTCAATCATTTTGTTTTGTTTCTAGTCTACAAATCAACCATTGCTTTAAATTATTTAAATCGATGGAAAAATTTAGATTTACTCTTTAGAAATTATACCAATATCCTACTATAATCATCGATAAATGAAACGTATGTGGATTTACCAATTGAAGGAAAATCTACAAGACCAAACACACTATAATAAATAAGATCCAATACAAGAAAATATTTATGAGAATTTGAGTAAAATTGAATGTGGTTTTATTTTCCTTAAATGAAATTCTCACATAAATCAAATTCAAGATTACAATAAAAAAACCTTCAAAAAGGTTTTTATTTTTCAAGGTCCTTAGACCCTTTTCTCTAATGTGGCCACGTCTTTGGTGCCATAACATAGTTTTCTCTCCAGGCAACTTTGATTCATAAGAAAGCGCACCCTTGGGTACCCAGAAGCCATAACCATTTGTTGAAGGTGAAACCTTCACCTCTTCCATTAGAGTAGCCACAAAATTACTTCACAAAAGTACTATTGCACTCAACAATGCATGCATCAAGCTTATATAATGTGCCATATCTGGCACCTGAAGCAATCACAATAGAACCTCTGACCATCTTACATCCTACATCAAAAAATAATACCTGTACACCTGCATCTATTAGTTTTCTCACATATAACAAATTTTGTGCTAATCCAAGGATATCCAACACATCATTAATCCTTTTTATTCTATTATCAGGAAAATTTATTCTAACTTTACCATAGCCAACAATATTTAAATTAAAATCATCACCCAAGTACACCTTACCTACATTAAATTCTTCATATTCAGAAAAACCAATCTCTATTAAAGGTCATATAGAAAGATTCACTTGATTCAATTGACAATGCATCATTACCTACATGAGTTACCAAAGATATAATGAATGCATCGCCATCTTCCTTCTCAAACTCATAATCAAAATCAAATATTTTCTTTTTCTTCTTCTTTTATTCTTTGTAGTCCTTACGAATATGCCTATGCTTACCGTAGTTCCAACAAATAACTTTGGAATTTCCAGGAGATTTAGATCTCCCCTTGGACTTGGATTTGTCACACTTCTCATTCTTCTTGCATTTTTCTTTAGGTCTTCCATGAATATTTAGAGCCTCCTTTTCACCGATGGATACCTTTCTCCTTATCTCTTCATTAAGAAAATAACCCACCACATCTTCAATCTTCAAAATAATATAAGCACTCCCAATATCCATAACAAGAGACTCCCGCAAATTAGGCAAAGAACAAAGCAAGATATGACATTTCTCCTCCTCATCCATTTTGAAACCAATTGATGCCAATTGAGCCACCAACATATTGAATGCTTCCATGTGGTCTGTGAATCATCCACCCTCTTCCATTCTCAAACAATTTCTTCCTCAAGAAAATGTTGTTCATTAAAGATTTGGTTTGATACATCTCACCGAGTTTCTTCCATAGTTTCTTTGTAGAGGTCTCTTCATGGATATTGATTAAAATAGAGTCCGCCAAGCACAATTTGATTAGACCTTTGGATTTACGGTCCATAACATCATATTGAGTAGAAAAAATAGGATGTGCAAGCCTTGAAAATTTTTCATGAACATCCCACAGATCTCAATCTATCAACATATCCTCCATCTTTAGCTTCCACATCTCAAAATCATTTCCAAAAAAATTATCCACCTCTATTCTCCCTAATGAACTTTCCATCTAAAAATTCTTGCAACAAGATCAAAAAGTATTTTATGCACAAGCTCCCACTCAAATCTAGTTTAGTTCAAAAAACTCAAAAACCCACAACTAAAACGAAAGGTGATCAGGGTTCGATACCACTTGTAAGGAAGCTTAGGTAGCATAAAAAATTACTACACTATTCTTGAGAGGAGGGTAATGCAAAAATTTATAGATATTTATCATTTAAATAGAAAATTAAATAGAAAATAAACATAAACATCATGCATACCATAACATAGTGATTTACACGGGGAAAACCCTCTCAGGAGAAAAACCCCACCACACTCCAAAAGTTGCCCAATATATTATTCAGAAATCACAAAGATTACAATATACTTGTAGAGCAAGCTTCTAATAGGAGCATCACCACCAAAGATCTAGAGACACCACAACCACTATCAGACTCTCAAAATACATCACTGTCTACAGTTGTAGTACAATACCCTCATAAAATAGGGTTACATTCTATGGCAAGACAATCCAACAAAATATCTACCATCAGATCTAAAACCTAATAATGAAGGATCTAGATTTAGAATATATCATTAATTTACTGTATTTCGACCATTTAAGAGTTTTTGTTAACAATTTTTTTTTTAAAATTAACACGCATCCCACTCCTCCCATCCACTCTATGCTCCCATTGCATATTACACCTACTAGTGTAAATAGGATATATATTAAATACATCCTATAAACAATAAACCTTATATAACTGCAAGGTTGAAACATATTTTCTCAACATCCAAGAAGGAAAATGGTGATGTGTTCATTGCAACTTTGGCTAATTGTATATGTATTGTTGCATGGTTAATTGAATTAGGTGCATATTTCTATATGACCTCTAATAGAGATTGGTTTTTTGAATATGAATAATTTGATGGATGTAAGGTGTACTTGGGTGATGATATTTATTTAAATATTATTGGGTGTGATCAAGTCATAATCAAGTTTTTTGATGATAAAGTATAATGGACTAATGGTGTGTTCCATATTATTGGATTAGCATTAAATTTATTATTTGTGAGGAAAATAATAGATGTAGGTGTGAAAATAGTATTTTTTATGCAAGATTCAAGATGGTTAGAGGTGTTATGGTGATCACTAGAGGTATTAAATTTGACACATATAAGCTTGACACATACAATATTGAGTGAAATTGTACTTATATGAAAAGTATGTGTTTAATTTATTGGAAAGGGTGAGGGTTTCCATTTTAGTGGATGGTCATGGATTTTGGGTACTCAAGATTGCTCTTTCTTTTGAATCAAAATTACCTACAAAGAAGACCATATTATGACACTAGAGACTTGGCTACATTAGAGAAAATGGTCTAAAGACAAAAAAAAAAAAACCTCATTGAAGGGTTGATTGATTGTAATATTTATTTTGATTTATGTGAGCATTGTATTTATGGTAAAAAACCATGCTCAATTTTACTTGATTTCTCATAAATATTGTGGTGTATTGGATCTTGTTCATTATGACATGTTTGGTCTTGTAGACATTCATTCCATTGAAAATATACATATTAAGTTTTATTTATTGATGATTATATAAAAAGGACATGGGTATATTTAATAAATAGTAAATATAAAGTTTTTATTTGATTTAAATAATTTAAAGCAATGTTTGAGGATTCAAAATGGTGGTGAATTTTTCTCTAATAATTTTGATAGATTATGTGAAAATTGTGGAACTCAAAGCCAATTTTTTTTTTGTATTCTCCACATTAGAATGGAGAAGGCTAGGAGTATGCTCTATGGTGTTAGTCTAGAAAAAATATTTTGGGTTGAATTTATTGCCACTATTTGCTACTTGATTAATATGTCTCCTACATCAACTCTTGTTGATAAAACGCCTATGGAGGTGTGGTTGAGTCGCAAGACTTCACTAAGATATCTTAGAGTTTTTGGTTTCAAGCCATATGCACATGTGCCAAAGGAGAAGTGAACAAAGTTGGAGAAAAAGGTTGTGAAATGTTTCTTCATCAGAAGAATTATGGTGTGAAAGGATACAAGCTTTAGGATCATGTTGCACATGAGGTAATATATAGTACAAGTGTAATTTTTAGAGAAGCTAAGCCTTCTTAGATTGTATTGTAGCAAACGAAAAGAATATAAATATGTGATTCAACTTCCTCTTACACCTAAGAAAGATGAATCAAGGCTCCTAAATAGACAAGAAGTTGATGAGAGCCCATCTAGCTCTGAATCTCCATAACAAGATGAAAAACATCCAAATCATTTTTTTTTGGAGGTCTATAAGGTGTAGAAAACCACCTAAAAGGTATTCACCTAATGAATGGAGATGCATTTTTTTGAATACTAATAGAGATGAATCTAGATATGTAGAAGAGGTATTAGGTATGAATGATGCAAAATCCTAGAAGATTGCTATTAATGAAGAAATGGTAGATTTAAAAAATAATTATACATGGGATATAGCACCATTTCCTAAAGGATGAAAAACCTATTGGTTGTGTAGACACCTAAATTTGACCACTTACATTTAGTCAAATTTATCCTTTTTCATCTAAATACCCTTTTATCCACATTAGTTAAATAATATTGCCATTATTTAATTAATACCCCTAAAGTCTTATAAATCCCTAAGGTATTTAGTTAAGTAATTAAATACCTTACCCCTTTATCCCTTTCTTCCAAGGAAATAAATAAATAACCCACTTATTTAATTACCTTTATGTCCCATCCACACTTAACATCTCCTAATCCCATCATTAGGGATGTGCACATTCCTAATCCATGATTAGGAGGTGTCACATCCTCCAAATTTTGCAAGTTGGTTCCTAATCATCATTAGCCACCTAAACCTCTTCTAATCCTTCATCAAATAGTCTAATCATCCCCCTTTAGTCAACTCTTCCCACATACCAATGGAATTTTTAATTCCATTTTATTCTTCCAACACCCTTAATGAAGTTTTTAATTCCATTTACAATCCCCATGTCCTTTCCAATGAAATTTTAGATTCCATTTATTCACCCAAGGTTTGTCAAAGAATATTTTATTCCTTTTGTCTTCCCCATGCATATTAAAAAGGAATTTTTAATTCCTTTTGGTCAAACTTTGATCTCCACCCTTGATCTCTTGTCCTTGGCCAATAATGAATCTAGACCATTCATTCATGTCTCCTTGGCTAAATGGCTAACACTTAGCCATTTAACAACCCTAACCACATGCAACCATACATTTAAGCAAAATTTTCAACTCTTCCCAAGCATTCAACTTCATTCATCTCCAGCCATCATCTTGCACTCAATCCACCATCTTCTTGCATCTAAATCAAACATTTACAAGCCGTCATGCTACCGAAATTGATCTAGGAGCACACAAATCAAACAATCTACAAGGAAAATCAACCAATCAAATTGCAAAAGGTAATATCACTCCTTTTCTTGAATTTTGTTCAAGTTCAACTTAGGCCAATCTCAAGGTGTTGTTGTGTTTCCTTTTCCTTTCATTTCATTTCATTTTGAACATTAGGCTGGGGGATTTACACTACACACATTTCTGGCACGCCGGGTGGGACCCACGTCATAGTTATTTTCTTTCACGTTCTTTGTTGTTTGACTTTTGCAGGTCCAAATTTTAGTTATAGAGGTGAAACTTCCCTAACGGGCGAGATTGCTCAGCATAGGGGCAAAGTTGTCTGACCAGACAAGCGAACTTGCCTCTAGGGGAAAACTTGACTTTGCACAGGGGTGAAGTTTCTCTCAAGGGAAAAATTGCCTCCCTTAAGAGGTGAACCTACTTGGCCCCCACAAAAAGGTGAACTTGCCTTAACTGACAGGTGAACTTGCCTTAATAGATAGGCAAAATTGCCTTAACAAACATGCGAACTTGCCTTAACAGACAAGAAAACTTGCCTTAACAAATAGGCGAACCTACCTTGATAGAAGGGTAAAGTTGAATTTACAGAGGGGTGAATGTGCTCAATAGAATGGGAGAACTTTCCTCACACAGAGGCGAATTTGAGGTGAATCCAAAACCCTAATATTCCATTTTTTGAGTCATTTCACTTTCATTTTTAGATACTAATCCGCTAACTCGTCTGTTTGCAAGTGTCCTTCCTTCCACCTAATAACTTGTGTAATTATTTCTCATTCGTCAAAGATTGATGATCTAAAACCACTAATGCATCTTCTGCAAAATGATCGGTCTGAGACCCTTAGTTAGTCTGTTTGTCATTTTTCGTACTAGCTAGGCACACCTAGCTTTAATTAAAGGGTCAATTTACACTTGTTTGCTGTGTTTGAGAGTAGCCTGTTGACGTATCCACTCCCCTTGCACCTTTAGGAAATCTTGGGTGATGAGAAATCACAAATTTCTCTAGTCCAATTGAGTCTTCCTAGGAGATGCTAGTGCATCTAAGCTCTCCCCTTGTGCTACGTACGAGCTTGGGAACCAACCAAAATGTCTAGTGTCTTCCTCGCTTAGCGAGACTTGCCTAAGATTTCATCACCTAGGGGATGATCCCAACCATGTGTTACCGACAGGGTCTATAAAGGGGGGAGAGAAAAAGCTATACCTCAATCCAGTCACGTCGAGTTTGGTAGAGTGTCGAAGCTAGGGTGATACTTAGATAAGACGTGAAGAGTTGGTCTGAGTTTCCAGTACCTCGTTGGGGCTCCCAACTCATGCTTGTGACAAGATGGTGTTCATGGTTGTGCTCCATGTACCGTGTGTATATCGAGGACTCATGAGATAGCCTTGTTCAACCTAGATAGAGACCCTTATCACTAATTCTAGGATCATGTTGTTTGGTGTGTCTTCTCTATGACATACCAGTACTTTTAATTTCAATTGAGTCAGTCCAGCCTTTTGTCTGCTATTTTCCATGCCTTTCATCCTTTACCATAGTTCTACCTTGCCTTTAGAGGTGATATTTCTTCTCAGTCTAGTCTAGGTCATCCGGTTAGGCGATTTTTCCTTTGTTAGAGGCAAGTTTGCCTATGGGTTCCTCTCTGAGGCGACCCTGCTTTTGCTCGTTCTCTTGAATAGGCGAGTCTTTCCATCTCTTAGGTGAGTCTAGTAGTCATCAAATTTTCCCATCCCCAGGGAATAGGTGAACTTTCTATCCTGTTGGGTGAATTTTCTTTCTTGTTGGGCGAATTTGCTTCTCTTAGGGGCGATTCTGCTTCCCCGTTCCAATCTTGGCCGACATCCCCCTTAGCAAATTTGCCCGTTCCTTGTACATGGGAAAATTTTCCACCTTCTTGGGTGAATTTTCTTAAGTACAGGGGTGAACTTGCTTAGTACAAGGGTAAATTTTCCTCCCATTCAGTTCTTTGTCATCTGTTTGGGACCCCGTTTGGGTCCGTTTTGGTGTTTATTTGACCATTTTCTGTCCTGTTCTCCATTTGAGTCCCCGTTCGAATCTCGTTAGGAGAATCTATTTATCTTTTGGTGTTCTTTTCCTTTGTCTCAGTCTTTATCTGGGTCTGTTTAGTTGAATCTGTTCCTCCATTTTGCTATCCCATTTTTCGTTTGGGTCCCAAGTTGGGTCCGTTTCAGCGTCCATTCTCCATCCTGCTCGAAAAATTCATCCATCCCCTTGTCATAGGAAAAATTTCCACTTGGTTGGGAAAATTTTCCTGTTATAGGAGCGACCTTGTCTCCTATTCAAGTCTGCTTTTCATTCGGGTGTCCGTTCAGGTCCATTTTGGTGTTTGTTTGGCAATTTTTTGACCCGTTCTTCATTTGAGTCCCCACTAGGATTTGTTTAGACGAATTCGGTTGTCCGTTAGTGGTCTTATCCTTCATTTGAGTCTCCGTCTAGATCTATTTAGGTGAATCTATTCTTTCCGTTGGCTATCCCGTTCTCTATTTGGGGCTCCATTTGGGTTCGTTTAGGTGTTTGTTTCCTCCGTTCTCATCCCGTTCTTTGGCCAAGTCTCCGTTCAAATCCATTTAGGTGAAGTTTTCATCCCATTAGGTAATCCTCAGAGTCACACTTTCCTATTTTTCAGTCACACTTGCCCGTTCTTCAGTTGTTTCTGCCTGTTCTTTAGTGTCTTTAGTTGTTTAGGCAAACTTGTAGTTGTTTAGGAAAAATTTCCAATTGTTTGGGTGAACTTGCAGTTGTTTAGGTGAACTTGTAGCTTTTTTGGGTGAATTTCCTCCTAGGGGCGATCTTGCTCTACTTTTTGGGCAAAATTGCAACTATTTAGGAGAACTTTTAGCTATTTTGGGTGAATTTTCTCTTAGGGGCGATCCTACTCTACTATTTGGGTGAAATTTTTTGCTGTTTTGGGTGAGCTTGCAACTATTTTGGGTGAACCCATAACTTTTTTGGGTGAACTTGCAGCTATTTAGGCAAATTTGACTGATGTTTTGGGTGAATTTTCTCCTAGGGGTGATCTTTCTCTACTTTTTGGGTGAAATTGTCTACTATTAGGTGAGCCTGCATCCTCAGATAGGCAAACTTGCCAAGCAGTTTCACCTATTTCCCCTGTCAACCAGTCCTTAGGAAATTTTTCCATTCAGAACAAGCGAGGTTGCTAAAGTACGTAGGAAAAATTGAAAACATGATAGGTGACCTTGCAACCTTCAGAGGTGACCTTGCTTCCTATACATTTTCTAGAACATGAATCCTTTCGACCACTGAAACCCTATCATTCTTCGAGTCGTTCGCCACAATCAAAATATTTTTGGCACAATTCATCCTCTTGTAATCATCCTTTTCATCCATATGCATCTCATAATTCTCATTGTTTGATCAATAAAATCATCTAGGAGTATCTTAAAGCATCCTTAGATTGCATAGCCACCATCGTTTCATCAATCCAAATCCCCTAGACTTCGTTTGTGAGGTTTTTATCCAGGTTAGCTTAGGTGTTTGATCCCAATTGTCATCATTTTCACCTACTCAGGGTTGTCACCCGTCCTGAGTTAGTTAATCATCATTACAACCCAATCAATCTACTTCCATCTTGAGGTAGATTCGATGTTGTAACCATTACGTTCACAATCCAATCCGACCGTCAACACCTTATCTCATCTAAGTCAAATCTCTGAACTAGGTTTAGAATCTGTTTCATCTTCTTTTTTAATCAATTATCCAATCCTATCACATCCCATCACATCCTCCAATCATCCTTATCTGAGCTTTTATCTAATCTGAATTTGAGCTTTAATCTAATCCCAATCTGAGCTTAACCTGAATCCCAATTTGAGCTTTAGTCCATCTACATCCAAGATCTTCTTATATCAAAATGAATCTTAAGATCGCTTCTCCTATCTTATTCCAATCCATCCTATTGATCTTTTCATTATCTATCCTTTTCTTCTAATAATCTATTCCCATCTTTTCCAACCATATTCGTTCCATCTAACATCATGAATCCTTATCCTTCATCAATGCAACCAAAAATAGTAGTCAAGGGGAATCCCAACTATGTTGTTGATGATAATGAAAGTCTTGTTGATCAAGATGAATATAATATAGATTCCCTTGATGCTGTCATTGCTAGAAAGCTTCTTATGATCCCCTCTCAAAATCCAACCACTCCAACGAGCTATACCCCCATGTCTTCATCCAAATCTAATAACAGTCCTTATGCTACCCTTGACAAGGGATATCATATATCCTCACCATCTACATATTCATCATGTCCTCCCACTACGTCTCTCTCCTATCCAACATACACATCCTCTTATATTAATCCACCATCCCCATACCCCATACCCCTATCCTTGTCATCATCAACCATCACAATATCTCTACCTTAATCCCACATCCACATCTTCCCATCCTAATCCAACCTCCACATACTCCTATGCAAACCCACTACCCATGTACTCTTATCCTAATCCATAATATCAATCTTCCCATCCTAATTCAGCCTCCAAACCCTCCTATCTTAATCCACCATTCCAATATTCCTACTATAATCCACCATTCCAATATTCCTACTATAATCCACCATCCCAATCTTCCCAACCTAATCTAGCATTCACATCCTCCTATCTTAGTTCATCATCCACATCCTCTTGTATCTCTCCACCCTCCATTCCATTATATTTAAATCGTTCTACTAATTCACCCTACTTCAATCCTCCATCTAATCTTAATCCACCCACCAAGCTTAATCCTTCACCTACTCCTATTCCTCCATCCAATTCCATCCACTCATCTAATCCTAATCCACCAATCCCCAAACCCAAAATTTCTCAAGATCCCATTCCAAATGTTTTCCAAGGAATCATAATAGAGGAGACATCTCAAAATCCACATCCAGATGTTTTGAAACCATTCCATCCCACTCTATCATGTACAATTATTTATGATAAGCCCCTTCTCCATCCCACAACTATCACCCCTCTTACTACTCCTAACACCATCCAAAATTTTGAAACCATTAAACCCATCAAATCCACTGAATCCCCATCCTCTACTCCTAGACCCACCTGATTCATTGGAGACACCAAAATCCAATCCCCACCTAGCTCTCCTAGCATCATCGAAATCCATTCCCATGAACCTCATGAATCCTCCATCCTTCCATCTCTCTCACTTGAGGAGTCATCCCAACACTCCTCCATCACCATGCCTCCCATACATAATGAGTCATGCCAAGAGCTTGATCCAAAGCATACAAGCATATCACCTCCTCCAAATCAAGATCCTACCATCCTATCTACCCCATCTCATGATCACACTAGCTCATCCGCTCCATCCCATGATCCCCTTTGCACTCAAGATCCAATCACTCCATATCATGAGCCCTTATCACCCATTGCCACAAATCTAGATCCTATCATATCACCTAACCCCTCTCTTGATCCCTTACCACTCATTCCTCTTGATCAATATCCTCTCATCCCATCATCTCCATCTCATGATCCTTCATCACCGCCAAGCCTTACCATCACAACAACACTTTTGTATCACCTTGGTAGCATTACACTTATCCATGGTGGTTTACTTGTAGAAGAAAAAAAAAGCATATGCACCACCCTTCCTCATCCACCTGCTAATGGAATCACATCATGCTTCAAAAATAATACACATCCTACCATAGATTGCATGCTCAAGATCATGAAATATCAAGGAAAAGGTTTAGGCCTTCATGAGCAAGGTATTTTAGAGCCCATCCAGGTCAAAGAACATCCAGGTGCACAAGGTCTTGGATATATCTCTGAAGAATCACACTCCAAAAATGTTGGTACAACCTCCATACATCCTAAGTGATCCTCTTCCAAAGGAATACGAGGCACTTCCCATTACTCCACCAAATCCTTTGTCTCTATCCCCCCCTCCATCATATTATCTCAAAACAATCATCCATCTTCCTCCTTCCTCCTCCAAGTCCATTCTAGGTCCTTATGTCCCTCCATGTGCCCTTGCTCATCCTCCATCTACTGCATCTATTTTTGGTCCTTATGTCCCTCCATTCACCATCACATGTCCTCCATATACATAGTCCATTTTGGGCCCTTATATCCCAAAACCACCTACTCCATCTTATTCTCCTTATCCTCTCATCCATCCATCACCTATCCCTAACACACATCATAAAAATCCTAAACTCATAATCCCTAATCAGGATCAACAAAGGTATCCCTCCATGCATGCTATCTCTCATCCTCCATCCACACATCACCTCCAGAATAATTCCTCTATCATTTCATCCCTGTCTCCTCTACATCATCCATTGCCTCATACCACTCCCATTGCTACTAAAAGCACTTTGGATGCCAAAGTAAAAATGCATCAATCCAAACATCCACATGAATCTAAAACTCATCATGTCCCCTTCAAAATACATGTTGAAGAAAAGAGAAATCCAATCCAAAAGCTAACTCAAACCCAAAGGCCACAAAGGCCCACTAAATAAAAAATCAAAACCATGTGGATCCCAAAGACAAAAGGTGCCATGCCTTCAACTGCAAAAGTCGTAACGACATCCAAATTTTCTAATCCAATAGCTAATCATCTGCATCCTCCATCTCCTAAATCTATTTTGGGTCCCTATGCCCCAAAATTCACTATCGCAACTCCTCCATTATCTCCACACTCTCCATCCATTCATCCCACTATCCTTTCACATCCACCACCACATGTGCCATTGTTGGTCCTGAACACATTCACCCATCACACATCCACTCCATCATTCCATCCATACACTTTCCAACATCCCATCCACTATCCCCCATATCTCCCCCATCAAATCCCTTTAATCCATTCTCTTGTATAATCCATCCATTCTAATAAGATTGTACCAACATTTGAATAGTCGCTTCAAACATGGGCTCCTATTACCTCATATGGAAATTGATGCTTGATTCCTTCATCCATCCCCTTATCACATGTCTTCTAAATCCATTTATCCATATCCCTCTCTTCATCCATCTCCACCCGCTTACTAGCCAAAAAATCCAAAAAAAAGTAAAAGATTGCCAAAAATACAAAAAAAGAATAAAAAAATCAAAAAAATAAAAAAATAGTAAAGAGAAATAACTTGTCCAATGGTGAAAACTTGGAAAAAAGCTCCTTAGATAAGTACCATGATGAAAACTTGGTAAAAAAAAAAATTCATAAATCCCCCATCCGGTTTACTTCCACAATTGGGGGCAACTTCCATCTATGCATCCCCTTCCTCCATCTTCTACATCCACCTATCTTTTGCATCCTATCCATCATATCTCATTTATCCTAGTTCACCCATATTTATAAAGACAGGGGCACATATATATACATTCTTTGGAAACCTCTTGGAATATATTCCCCTCATCCATACACTATCATATTCCTTATCCTCCCCATCTACCTTCATCATCCATCCATCATGCCAACACCCGACGCCCTTCCTTATCAATATCTCATATTTTTGTCTATCTCACTCCCTTATTCACCCATCCTACTATCTTCTATACCTCTTGGCTCGTCATGCTTGACACATCTAGGGTGGGGCATCTTCTTCTTTGTGACATAGTCATTGGCGCCATCATCCATCCATCCATCTAAGTAATCCCTTCCACCTCCCCATCCTTATCTTCCTATCCATCAATTATATCGTCTCTTCCATCTCCCCATCCTTATCTTCCTATCCATCAATCATATCATCCCATCACTCCATCCATTGATCCCTTTTCACACTACAACAAAACAGGCAATTAACACCTAAAATAGCACAAAATTTTAGTGCATTTGATTTCATGAATTGGGCACTTCTGTTGGTGCAAAAATTGGTGCAAACTGGCATGTTCACTTCGGTGCCAGATTTAACATCGGATTTAGCACCAAATTTAGCACTACGTTTAGCGTCGACTTTTGTTGCTTCCAATTTTGCTTTTGGTTTTGCTTCTTGTGTTGCTTCCATGTTTTCTTCTAGTTTTTCTTTCGATTTTGCTTCCAGGTTTTCTTCCGGTTTTGCTTCAAGTTTTGCTTTGGGTTTTGCTTCCAAGTTTGCTTCTGGTTTTGCTTCCAATTTTGCTTCTAGTTTTGCTTCCAATTTTGCTTCCAATTTTGCTTTCAATTTTGCTTCTGATATAATGTCACTTCTTGCATCTAGCTTTGCTTCCATTTTTGCATATTTTTTTGCTTCTAATATGGCTTCTATTATTGCATCTTTTGTTGCTTCTAAAATTTCTTCCATTATTACTTCTTTGTTTGCTACCTGAATTGCTTATGTTTTTGCTTCCTAGATAATGCCAAGTTTTGCTTCTAGTTTGGCTTCCATTGTTTCTTCCTTTTTTTCTTCTAGGAATGCTTCTTTCTTTGTTTCCATTTATTAATTTAATATGTTTTATTTCAATTTAATTAGTTAAATATATCACGCCTCTTAAATAACTCATATGATTAAATACAAAGATAATTACTATAACATGATCATCATTTATAATTAAAAAAAGTGATTCAAATATCTATATAAGTAGATCAAAACAAGTGATTAAAAAAAGTGAGTCAAATATGCCACTAGATTAATAACATGTCAAAATGATACATGTCCAACAGTTGACATAAGTCAAAATGATACATGTACAAATGATATAAGTAAAAATGATAAATTATATAGCTCAAAATGATACAAGTCAAAATGATACATGTTCAAATGATATAAGTCAAAATGATACATGTCAAAATGTTACAACTCAATAATATGGTACTACAAGCCAGGAAAAGAGGCATCATAATGATATATCAACAATGATCCATGATGCAGTCTATATGATCATGAATGTCACTAGCTACTACTAGCAATTACCTCATCATCATCATCACCATCATGATCATCATCGTCGTGATGATCATCATCATCGGCCTTAGTGTATTTTGTATCTACATCATCATCATCCTTTGCCATGTTATCTGTACTAGAACCAACATATTTTGGATCTATATCATGAGGATCATCTTAATCTTCTGGAAGACCCATTTTCTGCAAAAAAAATCATTTAAAATGAAAAGTTATTATTTATTTCATGCAATAATTTATTTTTCTGTTATATATCTAATATCACAACATGTGAAATGAAACCATAACCATATTACATCATATCAAAGTGCACATACCATAATAAAATTTCAAAAATGTTACAACTAATATGTCATTCCAATGATGTAAAACATGCAACAATTCTAATAAACGTTAGTAAAATATGCCAGCATTTGGTGGAAGAGGAAGAAAGATGTCTGGAACTCTGGAGGCCCACCATAATGAATTTCAATATTCAACCATGAGAGCAGAAGAGAGAGTTGATATCATTTATCAAAACATTAAGCATGCATTCTTCCAGTCAGTAGAGAAGGAGATGATTACTTTGCTTCATTTTCATTTGCATAACCATATCATGGTGTGAATCAAGAAGACCGAGGATGTCTAGTTTTATGGGGAGGTAATGGATGTGGTCCAAACTTTAGGAGGGGCAAGAAGTTCAATCTATGATCTTGATGAAATTGAGGAAGAACAACAAGAGAGGGACAAGAAAAATAAAATCAATACAGAATTTCAAAGATTTATCAAGCGAGTAATAGAGCTATGGGAGCAGCCTCATCTAAAATATTTTGAACTAGAGTTTGATATACCATTTAGGGAGCTTGGTTTTCATGGAGTTCTTTCAAAGCATCTGCTTTTATTGTTCCTATGGTAAATTTTTTGGTAGAGTTGGTGGAATTACCTTTCTTAGTAATCACTATTAGTGAGATTGAGATTGTTAACCTTGAGAGAGTACGACTTGGGAAAAAGGCATTTGATATGGCTATTTTTTTCATCCTATACATCCATTGCAAGAAAATTTAAGCTAGCATCAAATAACCAACACTTTTGAAAATAACATGAAATTTTTTAGTTGCTGCTATGTCAGGAATAAAATAAAAGGAAACAATGTTCCTTCCAGTGGCTTGATGATTGCAAATGAGGATTTATTGAATTTCAGTGGAGTAAAATGAAAATTAAAAGTAGTTGATTCATATAATATATGTACATTAAACAATTTATGGTGCAAAATTATTTCTGATGCCTTATATAGATAAATGCTACACTCATTTCAGGCATTAAGAAAATGCATCCCACCTAGAGTTTGTGTGACATTTTTTTGTAGAATCCTTTTCAAAATCATCACCCTCAGCTTGATTTAGGATAAAACATCAATAATGAGAAAATTAACAAAAAAAGTGAATAAAACATAATCTATGTTGTAAAGTTAAAAATTCTTATAAAAATACATATAAAACTTCAAAACATTTTCCATTTTTTCTCTAAAGTTTAGTCCAATCAACCAAAGCAAGAAACATATATCTTATTACTATTTAAATCAAAAGAATATATCTGATATACAATTCAAAACATCAACATATGAGATAATTTGTTAAAGTACCTGTTCTCCTTCAAGTAACGATTCCTTGATAAACTCAATCTGGTCCTCAAATGCATACCTATCACATGTTTCAAAGGAATCTATCATGAGAATCTGACCATGAATATATGTAACAATCTAAAAAATTCATAATGAGAGACAAGTGCTTTACAAATTCTACTACACATTGATGCATTCGTCATGTTGAAATGAGTGTTTAGAGCTATGATAACCACATTCATGTCTTGAGGGAATCTCACTGTCTAAGGAAGAAGTCAAAGTGCCTTGGAGAAACAATAGCATTCAACATCGACCATATGGTGTCTACATTTAAACAATTCAAAATGGTCAAGTTCACTAAAATGCACATTGTGATTGGAAAGAAACATACCATAACTCCCTATAAAATAGGAAATTGGCAAAAAAAGAGCAAACAATCCCTTACAAACTAATTACAAATTAGTAGCTTGAGAAGCTTATTAGAGGCTTACACAAGTGATCTTACAAAAAATCTGTGTTTGTGTCTTTGAAGACCTTTGAAGCGCACCATGCTCTACATCAATCATCTCCATTTTTGTCTTGTTCAGAGAAAAATGAACATACAAAAAAATAGTGCACTTGTCTTGTGAAGCGGGTTCTAAAAAATGAAAATGTAAAATACTTGCAAGAAAGGAGAAGGATATGCAGAATATTAGAAACCCATGGTTTAGGGTTTCTGGGCCGAGCCACAAATGTGGAAGGATTTATTTTGCTTTATGAGAAGTGAAAGATCGTTCCAAAAGGCTTGCACTCATTTTTCTGAGAGCTCATATCTGCACTAGGAGTCACAGGTTTTCGAAAAATCCTAGATCAAAGACAAACCCAATGCCATTGAATAGAGCCACAACCATAATCATGGAGCCATGAAGGAGGCTCAAAAATATAATAAAGAAAAGTTTACACTCTATTCTTTTCGGAAATAGGAAAAATATTCTAGAGAGGCCGCGACCAAGCTATCACCAGGAAAGAGAAAAAATACAAAAATAATAAATTATTTCATCGTTTGATCAAACCAAATATGGAGAGTATGATTTGTTTCATTTATTTTTCTAGTGAGCTAAGTCTAGAGAAGTCGAGCCAAGATGGAAGGGTTAAAAAATAAGGATGCATGGTAGAAATAAAACACCCATTCATTCGTATCTATTGAGTCCAAATCGAGGTTGTTTTGATAGAAAAAAAAGGTAAGATACAAAGAAATGGTGCATAGAAACTTACTCAACTTCTTGTTGTTCAAAGAAATGCGAGCTCCAAAAGTGCTTTGATGTTAGCCTCAATACAAGCAAGGCATCGACAGAGTAAAAGAAAATAAAAATGCATGAGAATTTGAGAAGGAATGTCTTTGAAAACACATTCAGATAAGTGGAAACAAATGATGAACCATGAAAGCTTTACCTGATTTGGCCTCAACAAAAAATTTTGTGAAGAAAAATCTCAAAATTAGTGAGAAAATTGATAGATACTCCTTCAGAAATCTCGAGGTTTCAAACTCTAATGATGGCAACATGTGTAGGGCAAGGGAGCTCGAAAAAACCGAGTGAAAATAAGAGTTACAAATTAGGGCATGGGTATTTTTTTCTAACTCATCATGGCGACAAAAAATATTGATTTGAAAAAACTCAAATATGTTTAATCATTAAATATTTTAATATTCAAACAAATTTAAAAACAAAATACATATATTTTATAATAAAAAATTACTATTATCTGTTAAATTCATAAGTGTTAAGTTCATGCTTTTACCTCTGTACCACTGGATGATTGTGAGAGAGGTGTGGTAGTGCGGTATACCACCATACTCTAGGAGATTTCTTACTTTCTGGTGGTAGTGCAGTGTATACCACCATACTGTGAGAGGCTTTTGACTATTTGGCGGTAGTGTGGTGTATAACACCATACGGTGAGAGGCTTCTTACTGTCTGGAGGTAGTGCGGTGTATACCTCCATACCGTGAGAGGCTTCTGATTGTTTGGCGATAGCGCGATATACCGCCACCCCACAAAATCCTTCTAGTAGCAGGGTCGCGGTGTATACCGGTCTACTGCATATGTTGCTCACCTTTCCGGTGGTATAGCAGTGTATGATTTTGATCATTACTTGAAGAGTTTCGATGAGAAAATCTTATTTGTCTTATCAATATCTCAATGTCATCAAAATTACCTCTGATTTTGGTTTCCAGTGTCGATAAGACAAGTTAATATCTCTTGCCGATATGCCACTGTCTAAATTCAGCGCTAAATCTGGTGCTGAACGCGACGCTAAATCTAGCGTCACTAAATTCAGTGCTAAACTCAGTGCTAAACATGGCGCTAAACCCGATGCTAAATACGATGCTGAATTCGGCACTAGATAGCACTTGATTTAGTGCCTACTTGTCCTGATTGACGCAAAAAATTCCAAAAATGGCACCGACTTGATAAATAGTGCTAACTTTTTCAAAAAATTAGAGAAAAATACATTAAAATAGTGGGTGGAAGCAGAAAATGGAGAAAAAAGGGAGCTAATCACAGGGATTTGTTATAGCATCATCTTTCCATCCATCCACCCATCCACTAGTACTTTTCCATCTTCCAAATCCTTATCTCCTTATCCACCCATCCACTAGTACTTTTCCATATTTTCATCCTTATCTCCCCATCCTTATCTTCCTATCTTTCCAAATCCTTATCCCTCTATCCATCCATCCAGGCACCTTTCTATCTCCCCATCTTTATCAATCCATCAATTTATCTCTATTTTCCTTCCATCTTATAATCCCTTGTCATTGGTATCTAGCTATAGGCTACCCCCATGTAATCCAATGCCATTCATCTCACTATCATCACTCCTATCTATTTCCAACATTTGTCTCACCTCCTATCACTCTTCATCATTCATCTATCCATCATACCATTGTCCCCATTCATCTTTTGATGATTTAGATAACTATCCCATCCTTGAGCTTCATGTGATCACCAACATCCTTTCCACAAGGTCTGTCTTGTGTCATCATTTCACCTCCATCATTGTATCTGCTTATCATCATCATCTCATCCTCCCTTGTCCATTGCCAATATTTGGCCTTGTGTCAAACTACGTTTCCCCTATGCATTCACATAGGCAAGGTCGATCATTTGATCCACCCCTGGGGATTTTCCTTTGTCTTGTCATCTTCCATCATTTGTCTTTGGAATTGTGTCGAACCACATTGCCCCTACGCTTTCATGTAGGCAAGGTCAATCATTTGATCCACCCTTGGGGATTTTCATTTGTCTTGTCATCTTCCATCGTCTATCTTTGGCCTTGTGTCGAACTACATTGCCCCTACGCTTTCATGTAGGCAAGGTCAATCATTTGATCCGCCCCCAGGGCATTTGTCCATCCAGTCTTTGTCACCCATCATGGTCTCCATCATCCTCTTTTTGATTTTATCCCTGGTCTTTTATTAAACTACGAGGGCTCTGCGCTTTCATGTAGGCAAGGCTAATATTTGATCAATCCCCGAGCCCCTAGGTCTTTAGGGTGTGTCGATTTGGTGACCCCTAGGTCTATAGGGTGTGTCTATCTTGTGTCTTGTCATCTTGTCATGTCATCAAGTATGTCTCTATCGTAACTGGCACTTACAAATAAAGGTAACTATTATCAGGAGGTTCCGTTGGTTTCAGGTATCTTGCGTCATGTCGATATTTTAGTCTAGTCTTCATCTTTGGTCTCAACAAGATGCATCCTTTCTAAAAAACCGCATCAATCCCATCCATCCTTTTGATCGTATGGAAAAGGATGTTTTAAATTGATTGTGATATTTTGATACTTTTGACATTTTGTTTATCATTTGAGCTTCCTATCATACCTCGTCAGGGTCAAGACTGTCCATCATATCATGGTGTGATTTGATTAGGTAAGCATAGGGGCGTATCTTGCTCTTTTTGTATTATTTTGTCTTCTTGGTTATCCTGCGTAGTACCCACCCAAATCCCCATGGTCTTGTGTTACGCTGGGGCATCCTTTGTGTTTTTGGTTATCTCAACATCAGGCCCAACCAAAGCTTCTGTGACTTTGGGATGTTGGACTAACCTTTTGTTTGTTGCGTCAGTCCTATGCATGTGATACAATGTCACCTTGGTTCCTTGTATCCTGGTGCATAGTATCTCATGCTATACCAAATTAAGTGCTCATTAAATGTCAGCATAACACATCGCAATTAACTTGCTTGATTTGGTTACTATACATTCATCTATCCAAACCCCCCATCCATCCACCCTAAATCTTTCTAATCCATTCATTCTTCATCTCTCTCCCCCATCTATCCATCCAATTTGATTTCATTATGTCTTCAATCTACTTAGGATAATAGATATTTGTTATTCTAAGCCTCTTTTCATCCATAATCTTAGGATAATATACAATATTTATTCTAAGAATCTTTCCCTCCATCATCTTCATTCATTTTAATAATCTTGCATCTCTATCCAATCCTTATCCATTCAATCTAGAACAAATAATCTAATCACATCCTTGGTCTTGTTCCTAGCCTTGCTACAAGCCTTGACCCAATCATCATCATCCTCATCATCATTGGGATGTATCCTTCCCTATCCTTTTGTGTTGTTTTGGGATGTATCTTTCCCTCGTCAACAACATTCTCATCATCAACAACGGGATGTATCCTTCCGTATAATTTTGTGTTGTTTTGGGATGTATCCTTCCCTCGCCAACAACACTCTCATCATCATCATCATTGAGATGTATCCTTCCCTATCATTTTTTTGTTTTGGGATATATCATTCCTTCATCAACAACACTCCATCCATCATTAGTCTATCTTGGCTTGTAGTTTGACTGGGGCAATATCATATTTATCCTTGAATCCATTTGTGCTTTCTTTCTTCTCATCTTATCCTCCCAATATCCTATTGCTTATCGTCCTCTCTTGTCCATAATTTTTTCTCATCTTCCCCATCTAATCTTTTGTCATCTCATCCATTTTGAGAGCACACCCGTGTTCTCTTGAACCCACATGTACTCCCGAGGGGGTATCCTCAATCCCTAATCTTCATCTTTGCTCCCATCATCTTTCCTCTCAGTCACTCCTTTGGATGACTGGGGCATCTTCCCCAATCTAATCATCTTCTTCCTAATGCTATCTTTTAATCTTCTTTGAAATGATGCTACTTTGTAACACCATATCAAAGAGGGGAAAAATGTAGACACCTAAATTTGACCACTTACATTTAGTCAAATTTATCCTTTTTCATCTAAATACCCTTTTATCCACATTAGTTAAATATTATTGCCATTATTTAATTAATACCCCTAAAGTCTTCTAAATCCCTAAGGTATTTAGTTAAATAATTAAATACCTTACCCTTTTATCCCTTTCTTCCAAGGAATTAAATAAATAACCCACTTATTTAATTCCTTTTATGTCCCATCCACACTTAATCCTAATTCATCTCCTAATCCCATCATTAGGGATGTGCACATTTCTAATCCATGATTAGGATGTGTCACATCCTTCAAATTTTGCAAGTTGGTTCCTAATAATCATTAGCCACCTAACCCTCTTCTAATCCTTCATCAACTAGTCTAATCAACCCCCTTTAGTCAACTCTTCCCACATACCAATCCAAAACCCTTAATGGAATTTTTAATTCCATTTACAATCCCCATGTCTTTTCCAATGGAATTTTAAAATCCATTTATTTACCCAAGGTTTGTTAAGGAATATTTTATTCCTTTTGTCTTCCCCATGCATATTAAAAAGGAAATTTTAATTCCTTTTGGTCAACCTTTGATCTCCACCCTTGATCTCTTGTCCTTGGCCAAGAATGAATCTGGACCATTCATTCATCTCTCCTTGGCTAAATGGCTAACACTTATCCATTTGACAACCCTAACCACATGCAACCATACATTCAAGAAAATTTTTCAACTCTTCTCAAGCATTCAACTTTCTTCATATCCAACCATCATCTTGCACTCAATCCACCATCTTCTTGCATCCAAATCAAGCATTTACAAGCTATCATGCTACCAAAATTGATATAGGAGCACACAAATCAAACGATCTAGAAGGCCAATTGACTTATCAACTTGGACAAGGTAATATCACTCCTTTTAGTTCATTTCATTCAAGTTCAACTTAGACGAATCTCAAGGTGTTGTGTTTCCTTTGTTTTGCATTTCGTTTCGTTTTGCACTTTAGGCTGGTGGATTTTCGCTACACACAAGTTGTATATGAATGCTCAAGAAATTTTTTGGTTCATATGGAGGTATTGAAAAGTATAAAGTTTAGTTTGTTGCAACAAGTTACTCTCAGGTTGAGGGTGTTGATTACATATATATTTTCTCTTGTTGCAAAAATAACATCCATTAGATTCTTATTTTCTATAACTATTGCTTATGATCTAGAGGTTGAGAAAATGGATGTGAATAATTTTCCTTCATGGTGATTTAGAGGAGGATATTTATATGAAACAACTAGATCATTAAGTGGTGAAAGGTATTTGGTTTTTGAATTAAAGAAATATTTGTATGACCTCAAACAAATTATGAGAATATGGTACCATAAATTTCATACATATATGTTGAGCTTTGGATCTAAGAATTCTAGGTCAAATTTTTGTGTTTATTATAAATATTATGGTGATAATTTCCTATTTATTGTACTATATGTTGATGATATTCTATTTATTGGTAAAGGAAAATGAATGATTTTAAAAACAAATTCTCAACTTGTAGTTAAATTTGAAATGAAAGATCTTGGTGCATTTAAATATATTATTGGGATGGAAATTAGAAGAGATAGAGTGAAAAAAACGGCTTGGACATAGTATGCTAATCTAGTTTTATAAAGGTTTAACATTCATGATCGAGTAGATCATTGTGTGTTCATCTTATAGTTGGAATGAAGTTATAAGATTCTTACAATCCAAAATCCTCATCAAGGAGTGCAATAATTTTTTTGATGTACATGTTATGATCTGCATTAGACTAGACATTTCCCAAGTAGTGAGAATTATTTCTAGATATATGTATAATCTTGGTAGAGTTCATTGAGATGTAGTTAAAAGAGTCTTGAGATATTTGTAGGGTACATCAGAGTATTCTTTTTTTTTATCATGATAATTTGATAGGAGACATGAATTCCATTGATATTCATGGTTATGTGGATTTAGATTGGTAGATGATGTTAATAGAAGACAATCCACTAGTTCTTACATGTTTACTTTATTTGGTGGTGGAATCAGCTAAATGAAGAAGAGATGAGATGTGGTTTTTTTGTCCACCATTGAAGCTAGGTATATGGTAGCTACTCATGCTTGTAAAGAATCCATTTAGCTTAAGACACCATGTTTAGATGAAAAATGAAACAAGGTGTTGTAACAACTTGTTGTGATAGTCAAAATATGATCTTTCTAGCTAAAAAATTAAGATTTTATGCCAAGAAAAATAAAATTAATGTACAATATCATTTTGTAAGAGATAGGGTCGAGGATGGTGGGGAAAATCTAGTTAAGGTAGGGATGTTGATGAATGTTGTAGATTATTTAACTAATCTTGTAAGAACAAAGAATTTCAAATGGTGTTTGGTGTTTATGGGGTACTCGATCCCTAACAATTAAATCATGGTGTTGATACTGAAGAAAACACACAAACACTTATACTGAGAGGGGAGTAAATTAGTATGAGACCAAAATTTTCAATTTTTAACTTTAGAAATCATAAATAAATAATCAAAGTATCCACACATTCAAGATATAATAATAGAGAGCACACGATGTACATACAATTTTATGTGGAAAACCTTGTAGGAGAAAACCATGACAAAATATTGCTTTTATAGGAAACTTCTTAAAACTTTATAGGCACCAACCCATAGGAGACACCAATCCCCACAACTAAGCACCAAATCAACAAAAGACACCAATATCTTTGAAGATGAGGCACCAACCTCCAAAATGATAAAGTGATAAGTGTTTGATCTTCTTCTTGAATTAGATCTGATCTAATTCCATAAATTTTCTAAAAAGACTTCTTGAAATCTGCTCCTAAACTTTAATATTTTCTTTTTCATAGTTCTGCAATAATACACTTTAGAATCTACTCGTATTCTTTGATAATTTCCATTCATAAGGTTTGTAATAATTTTCCAATAATATCTACTCATAGGTCTGTAATAATCTTCATTAATATTTTCTCATTTATGCTCCTTAGATTTTCTCTAAGGTTTGCTCATAAATTGCTTGAATGGGAATGATATTCAGTGAATTGCTTGATAAAAATACATTCAAATGATTTCTTATTTATACCACACATGCATCTCTTTAACCAAGAGATACATCTCTCTAAACTAGGTCAGCCAAGGAATATTTTTATTTATTCTATTTTCCTTTACCAAGGTAGGGTGATCTTCTCCATGAGGTCGGCCCAACTAAAAGGTTTTTATTTATTTAATTTTTATTTGTTTTAAAAATGTGGGCACTCAAACCAAGGGCGGGTAGTCCACAATAAGAAAATATTTTGTAAGAATTAAAACACTTAGAAGGGGTGACAAAGGCTAAGGGTCGACCAACATGACTCTATTTTATTTCAATTCCTTCCAAACTTGGGTTGACCCGAGTTGACCCATGTAGAGATAATTATGCAATTTAATATATTTAATTCCATCACTTATATTTGCATAATGTTGATAATGATTAGGCCTCCTTGATCATTCACTTTGACATCAATGACCACAAATTTCCAATAGATACTCCCTTTGCTCTTGCAAAGTGTTTGACAAGTAGGAGAATATTAGAAAAAATGTGTCTCAACCTTGTAATTACAAAAGGCTAATATTTATTGTATTTTTACAATTGAGAATGGATGGGTTTAATTTTTTTTCTAAAGCTAAAAAATTTCTGAATAAACATGTTAAATTTTTGACCCAAGATCATGTCTGAATTTCAAGATATTAAACTTCTTATTTTTAAAAATTTCGAAGTCAAGTTTGAGGAATTTAGAGGATATTTTTGAGAGAAAAAGTGGTTGTAACAAAAAACCATGTTATATATTGATAGAGCACTTCAAGAGCTTTCCAAAAATTCAAATGGTTCATCAATCAACCTCTTGAGTCAAAAGTTATGGCTTTCAAAAGTTGGATATCCCAAACTGGAAAATATGAAAAATAATGTTGGAAACAAAAAAGAACTCTAAGGGGGAGTTACAAGTGTTGGTGTGTGATTTGACACATAATAAGGCATATTCGATTGTCCAGTTAAGCTAGACACCACTTTTTGGGTGATTCTAGCTCATGGTGTTATAAATATCATTTGACAGTTTCATGTATCGTATCTACTATATATTAGGTAATTAAGATGGAGGTTGTGTTTGAGAGTCTTATAGATGTTGAGTTGCCTCTAGATATATAGTTGGTGATACTCCTATGAAGATTGATTTGCAAGGATATTGTAATCTTGTTGATTTTTGAATAATATATTAGATGAATTTTGGCATGTGGGTTTTTTAATCCCGAAAGAGTTTTCTCCACATAAATAATTATGTTGTGGTATGCATAGTATTTATATTTATTTCTATTTATTTTGTGTAACTATTGTATAGATCTATTTTTTTTTGCATAATAATCCTATCAAGATTATTGTAGGAAGTTGTTTCACTACCTTAGCTTCCTTATAGTAACTAGTTACCTATACCACACCAAAGACATCATTAGAGTGTGAAGAACTTAAGATTTAGGTTTAGTGGCTAGAATAAGTTCCTCTTGATATTTATCTTCCAAGTTTGGAAGTGATGTTGATGGTTGCAATGGGTAAAGGTTAATTTAATCAAGTGATAACTAAATAAACTCATGGATAATTAGAATGAACCAAGAGATAAATTTAGGTGAAATATTGGAGTGCTCGCAAAGACCCAACAAGGACATAATGTGGTGACATATCCAAAGTGCTTGTGTAGGATTGTTATGTGCACCAAGTATATGCCATAAATTTTTGGGTGTTTGGTGGTAGGAGTACTTCCACCTAAAGAAGTGTTCACATACCCTATCCCATAAATCTATGGAGCTATTGTGATGACACTCCTTATCTTCCTTTAGTATCCTCATCCTTAAATTTTCAAAATTTACATCTAATGTGTGAACCTCCTCTAGTCCCTATGTGTGATTGTATAAGTTTCATGGCTATTCATGTAATAAGACCTATGTTGTATGCACTATGTTGCTATGAGTACAAGCTTTTCTATATTTCTATTATGACTATGAAAAGGCCCTTGTCTCTATCTCCTAATATAGTGGGGTGCACCTAAAGGTACCACAATGTTGGGTGGTGTGGAACCACCATTGAGGACTACAAGCTTTACAGGAGTTGGGATGGTGTACCTATGGTAAATCCTTACTCTTGCACTCAAGCTTATCTTTATAAAATTTTCTAATATAACTCATTGTACTATGCCTCACATATAATAAAGTTAGTTGCATTGTGTATCAATGGAAGTACATTATCTCCTATCTTGTAAATTATATTATAATTCATTGGTTATAATTGAGTTGTTTTAAAAATGAATCATCTTTCTATCTCTTGAATATTATATGATGAGAAAAAATTATGAGGAAGGGGCATTGACGTCCTTATTGTATATGGTTTTTAAGAATTCTGATTGTTATTGTCATGCTAGAATAATAAAATATATTCTTCCTATTCTTATGTTGCGTCTATGAAAATGAAATGAAGTTTTTTCAAGTTTAGTTGTGTAGTTGTTTAAGTTAGAGTATATGATTTAAGTTTTCCTTCCAAGTAATAGAGTTATTGGAACCTTGATGTATTTTTTGGATATCATAGTTGTTTAAACTCTAGCACCTTAAGTGTGGTTTCCTTATCATTATTATCCTTGTGAAAATTTAGAGATTCAATGAATTGATAGTCAAAATAATTAAGAGGATAAGTATTTATTGACCTTGGACCTTAGTGTCCTTTATAGGGTTTGGTTTAAGTATCAAACTTGTCCATAAAAGGTCGATACCCTTCCATGCCTTAGTGTGTTTTCTTATATTGAAACATCATACTTTGTAGAAGTCTAATACCTTTTTCTTGTCTTGTTTTTTTTCTTGTTTTCTTATATTTGGGTCTTTGTTTTGGGTATCAGGCTTCCCTGAAGTTTAAAACCATTATTGGGGTATCAAAATTTCTTAATTTGTTAATAGGGTATCAAATTTCCTAGAATTATTCTACCATCCTTGGTACCTAATTAAAAACCTTCCACAAAGTTTGGTGCTAAAATTTGGATATTAGACTTCCTTAGGGTCCAATACTAAGGTATTAGGCCTCTGTGAAGATCAATACCTATATTTGGTGTTATTATAACTGGATAAGCTTTGATACTATATTAGACTCAGAAGTAGTTTGATACCCTACTAGAAGTCATGGGTTTAGTGCAACCTTTGGTGATGGTTAGGAGTTTGGAAATTTGGGCTGTCCCTCTCATTGTAACTCAGTGAGACTTTAAGGGTGGTTTAGTTGGGTTTCTAGTAAGGTGAAATAAGTGTTCTAGGAACCCTACACTTGCTTTGTACCTTGTGTTTGTGCCAACTTAACAATAATTTATCCCAAGATTTTTTAAGGCATCTACTTGCATTATCTCATACTATGTATTGGTACATGTGTCAAGTAAACTATCACATGTAGCTGGGAAAACCCATGCATGTAATAATATTATTTGAGCTACTTAATGCCACCTTTTATCATGAAATAAATTATTGGTTTGTGTTTGTCCATTGATGTCCTAGTGTGAAAGTGAGGACATCATAAATTATTTCAAATCTGAATTAGTAATTCACTTAGCCTAGGGTATTTTATTTTTCTATTGAAATTGCCAAAGTCAAGTGTCCGTTTCACATATCTCAACACCCTCTTCACTATAGTCCAATGTTATGTCTTTGGTGTTGTTATGAATTAAAAAATGAAGCTCACAATGTAACTCAAACAAGGTCTAGTGGTAGTAAGATATATTAGGCTCCCTACTATTTTTCCTTTAGAATGATTCATTAATTATTCTAGAGTCAATTTTGGTTTAAAACTTCAACCCTTTCTCCATAGGTTTAAAAAATATTTTAATACAATCTTTCATTCTAAAATTATTGGGAAAATTCTTAACATATTTGGAATGTGAGACAAAAATGTTGTCACCTATATTTCAAACATCTACACCTAGGTAGTAATATAAGAGGCTTAGATTATTGATGTCAAAAGGTTTATTTATACTAGGTTTGATGTATTAAATAACATATGCCTCACTACCTATAATAATGATGCCATCTACCTATATGACCAATAGAATGGGATCATTACTGATACATTTGACATACACATTAGAATTTTAAGGACACTTCTATAATCCTTGTTGAACCAAATACCTATCAATTTTGATGTGTCATGCCTTGGGTGCCCACTTTAGGCCATATTTAGGTCTCTTCAATAAAATACAAGATACTCCTTCCCTATAACCTAAAAACATTATGGTTGATACATGTGATATTATTTCTACAAATATCCATTGAGGAAGACACTCTTTACATCCATTTGGTGGATTGTCTAGCCAAACTAAGTTGCAATGGTTAGGAATAATTAGATGGTGCTCATCTTTATTGTAGGAGAAAATATATCCTCAAAGATAATGCCCTCTTTCTATGAGAATCATTTTGTAACCAATTAAGATTTATATTTTTCTAATGTATCATCTACTATAAGGCCCAACCTAGTAGTCACCCTCGTCATGATATCCATGCTTAGTGACTAGTAAAACTCTAGCCAAATTTGGGCCTTTCATTTAAATTGACACCTCAATACTCATGGATCCTAGGTAAAAAGTGTTGTCAACATAAATAGGCAATATATCATTGATTTATATTATGATGATGTTTAATTTGTTTACTGATAGTCCATATGCATAGATAGTAATTATAGAGTTAGATACTATGAATTTTATAATATAAAATGGTGGATTTTAACCTTACTAATATGTGATTGGTTTATTCCATGTTGATGATGCATGAGTTTTGGTTGGATTTAATTTCGAAGGTATGTGACTTAGTTGAGTTAAATAGTAGGTAATTTATTTATTTAAAATCCACCTACTTCAACCATATATTATTTGGACATGTTTTTGTTGCATCAAGTGTGCCGATGTATATTATTGCCAAGGGAAAAAAAGAGGATCATTGGGACCCAAATTTTTCATTTTCACTTCACCATGTGGATCCATGTGAGTTTCCATATATATATTGTTGATCCAAATGCCTTATTTTAGTGTGGGTTGAGACCCTTGAGTATGGACCATGTTATTGTATTAAGTATCTTCATTGTTGTACCTTATTTCAAAATGTTTAATGTGTATGTGTATTTCCATGTGTTTGGAGTGGGTGCTTAAGAGTAAATTTGTATGAGAGATTCTAGTCAAATTTTAATGGGTGTAGGAAGCAAATTTTTGTATTATCATGTCATTTTTTGGATCCCCACATAAATACCTATAGGTAGGGTACTTGGGAAAGGGTCTTTGGGGATATGTGGTATTCTCTAAAAGATCAAACATTTATGGAGACAAGAGTGGTTGGATGAAGAACATGAAGTCAACCTATGACCTTTTAGATGTCACATGGGTAGTCATGTTCACTCTATGTGATAGATGAATAGTTGATATATAGGTTGGATGGGTGAATAGTGTCTCCATCCTATAAAATGGAGAAGAGAGATATTCCACTCCCATATAAGCCTCTCCCTTGTCCTTTTTGGGGATTCCTTTTTTATTTTTAAAATACATTTTTAAATTTTTTTTGGAGAGGGAGAGGAAGATAATTTTATTTCAAGGTTGGGAGGGGTGAGTTGGAGAGGGGACTATAAGGATTTTGGTATGGGAAGAGTTTTGAAGAGTGGAGGAAATGTCCCTTTTGGAGGAGTTTTCAACTTCCTTGAGAAGTAAAGTTACTCCATTTATATTTCCTCCTCACTTGATACATATTGTTTTTTGAATGATCTTGAATAGATTGGTATTATTCTCTTAAGTGGTAGTGGCCAGGGTGTCAAAAGGGCAATGCCTTTCTTGTGTGGAGTAGGTTAGCCATGTTTAACCTAGGTTGCCTTATTCACCATTGTCTTATTCAATCATGATACATAACACAAATATTTTAGTCATGTTTTAGGATGTGTATGAGGTTTTGTTTGGGTCCTAGATTATTTTTCATAGCTCATACATACTGACCATTGTATTATTCTATAATTATGATACATAACACTTAAAGATTTTAGTCATGTTTTAGGATGTGTATGAAGTGTTGTTTGGGTCCTAAATGGTTTTTATAGCTCATATAGGTGTATTGATTAGGAAATTATTATGATTGAGAGGTGAAAATTACCCTTGGAAAGCTTTGGTTTCTCCATAGAGCTTATGAAAACAAGGCTAAGATTCGGTCATTGATTTTTTTTTTGGATAGATTTAAAATCTTTATTTGTATAGCTCAATGTAATTATAAATTTATAAATGTATTGAAGTGTATTTATGAATCTAATGAGACCATATAAATTATTAGAGCGATCATGCACTTTTGGAAACTTCCAAAGAAACTATTAAAAGAAGCTTATTATTGAAAGAGGATATGCTATGGTATTGGATAGACATTAAAATATTAATGTATTTTTTTTATCAGTTGGTTTCAGGGAACATGTAACCTTCCTGGTTCAAATTCTCAATTTGAAGGGAAACACAACATGCCTAAATTAAAAAAAATAGAGTATTTGAATTTTTTTGCAACTATAGGATTCTAGGAATCCACACTCTGAGAGGAATTTTGTCAAACAGACCATATACCATCTCCCTGCTTCTCAATCTTCTAAAGGAAATAGACATATACATACTATTAAACCAAAAAAAGGAAAGAAAAAATATAGTTAATTTGAAATTTTCTGCAACCCTAGGTTTCTAGGAATTCACATTCTTTGAGGAATTTTGTCAAACAAATCATATCCCATCTCCCTAGTTCTGTAAAGCCTGAAAAAATTAAATTCTAAACTTCGACATTTACTTTAAATAAATTCCATTATATTCCAAATTCAGTCGTCATCTCTTTCATTCATCCATCATAAAACAAGTCGATTACTAACAATGACATAGAAGTTGAAAATATATCTTTATTATAATTCAGTCTAAATCTTACAAGTGTCGAAATACACAATTCAAATAATAAATACAAAGGATGATAACATATCCAGTTTACAATTCGAGACTTAGGCATTCAGTCGCCATAAGCTCGTCATTACATACATCATGAATAATAAAGCATTAAAAAGAAGATTCAGTCTGTCGATCTTCCATCCATAAGCAAATCTTCAAAAGAAGACGAGAACAAGAATCAAGCGCTTTTCCGCCCAACCTCGAAGCTTACGCTTCCCCATAATTTCTTAGTCAATCAAGAAATACCCGACCCTGCACGAATTGTTTAGCAAAAAACAGCCTGCGAGCAAGATGGAATCTGGTGCATGCCTAGTACTACAAGTAAACCACAAGCATTTTCATTTTTCTAATTCAATTAAGAAAGAAGCAAGTTTGGTACTAGGATATGGTAGAGAGCTCAAATAATCCATCTATTTCAATGGTACAAAAATTACTTGGCCAAGTAAAATGTCATGCACGACAATAAAAGCAGTTTTGGAAAAAGAAAAACTACACTCTCTATTTACCCATATTCGGCACCCGTCCCAGAATGTAACTTTCCCAAAAACATCACATGTAGAATTATCTATCATTCATGCATGGTTCAAACAATCAAATGCAATCTTTCACAATCTTTCAAAACATTAACTGAAAATAGTGTTTAAAACGGAAATAGTTTAACAAGTACTTCTTTCCATTGTTCCAATTCATAAAAATCCATGAAATCCATATTTTAAATGTGGTGATTTAATAATCTAAAAAGATTTTAAATAAAGGTGTAAGTCCAGTATGTTAAATAATACATATAAAAATAGAAATTAAAAGAGTACACGTTCAATTGTTCATACTCTCATTTAATTTATGTTGTTTCAAAATCGTTCTAAATGTTTTCAATAATAAATAAAATCTAAATTTTGAATGTTTTATTTCAGTTTCATACATTCTCAGAAATTAAATAATAATCGTTCATTAAATTAAAAATAACTTCTCTATTTGTTTTCATTTTGATAGTTTCGAAGAAAAACTAGATTGGCAAGTTTCAGTAATTTTGATTTCTAAATAGTGTTAAAAATTCAAAGTTAAATTCTGCCATTAATTCTCATATCAACAACATTATTTTCTGTCAATAAAATTCCTCTATTTTCTGTTCAAGATCGTTTTAATTTCTAAAATAATAAAGATCGTTTCCAGATTTAAAGATTTTTTTCTAGATTCATTCTAATGTTTAATTCATGATTTCTAATCAAGATTTTTCCTAAATTCTTTTGTTTCTATTCAATACTATTATGAAAAATTTAGAGTGTGATATTTAAAAGTTGAACAAAATTTAAAATAACAGAAATTGTTTAATAGTTTTCAAGATTTCTACAATAAAATAGTTTCTCATTTAGTTGTTAATCTATTAGCAATTTGTTTATTTATTTCAAGATCCTACCTCGTAAGTTTGAAATCTGAAAATGATGGTTGTTAAGCTTCCTCTGTAACTTTCGGAAGCTTTTATCTCTCTGCCTCCTATCTTCTGTTCTTGAAATCTTCTTTTTAAATTGCTGTGTTGATTCTTTTATTTTTCCTGTGCCTTTTACCCTATGCTGTCATCCATGTCTTTTTCCTGAGTTTTATATATAATCTTAAAACTTCTTGCTTCCTGGGTACATGTGGAGAGTCTTAGTGACTGCCAGGGATGTGAGTGAAGATCCCTGCTTTATGCGCATTCACTCCTGCTATTGCTGTGTGTGGCAAGAGGAGGCCACGCCTTTCCCAAGGATCTCCCTATTGCCTCCCTGCTACACCTTCCTCTCAGCTGCGTGGGCAATGAAGGCAGCTCTTTCCTAGCTGCGTGGAGTGTATAGGGTGTGTGTTGTGGCCGCACCTATTTATAAACTCCCTAACAGGTCGTCCCCCCCTCTTTGCTTGCCACTGCGTGGAATGTGAGGACTCTCACTACTGCCAGTGCATGGGTGAACATTGTAGAAGGCTGTGCATGCCTTCCAAACAGGCTGCACCCTCCTCTAAGTCTTCCCTATGCGTGGGAGATAGGTGCATGTGGAGGCTAGCGTGCCTTTGTTTCTTACTGCGCCCCTTCTCAAAGCTGTCCCTCACTGCTGCGTGGGTCTTGGTGGCTTCTAGACTGGCGTCTCCTCATTGCCAAATTCTGTGTGTCTTTCTCAATTCGAAATTCATCCGTCTATATCTATTTTCTGTTTCCATGCATTCCTTTCAAAACTAGAGATTGAGATCCACCGTTTACTCTTTGATCTTCAGATCAAAATTCCAACTCCAAGTTTCAATTTTAGAATGTTTCTTGATTGATGATTTTAGATATTTTCTTTCTTCATGTTTAACTGAAGTTTCAATTTTGAATGAAAATCCAATTTTTAATTTTGAAAGAAACTTTGTTTCAATTTCTAAATTTTCACTAAGTTTAAATATGAGTTCTATTTCTAAATATTGAAATTCATTCATTTTCACAATTTCTAATTTAAATAATATTTTAAATTTCAAAATCACTTTATTTAACTAAATTTAATCAAATTCCGAATTTAAATCTATTGCATTTAAATTTCTAAATTTATAATTTCTTATTTCCAAATAATAATAAAATATTCAAACAAGCAATCTATTTTTTTTATTTACATTAAATTTCATGAATTTAACAAAATCATCATTTAATCAGATGCATTTTCGCAACACTTGAGAAATCACATTTAAACTAGATTTTCAATTTGCAAACATGATATACGCATAATACATTAAAATATTAATCTACGTGAGTGTGTGAGATCCCATTTATTCGTAAACGTGAATCGGCTAAACAACTCTACCTGATCGTTGTTCTCGCCTTCCATCACGTTCACCTGTTCCTGTGTTCACTTGCACTCGATTTATCATTAGAAATGACAAACCCCGAAATAAATATAAATACATTTCAAATAATAATAATTGCATTTCGATTTTAATTTGCATTTCGATTTCAATTTCATTTCGATTTCAATTTCAATTTAACTATCTTAAATAATCATTTAATTTCCATTTAAATTTTGACATAATAATTAATGTCTGCATATAATAAATCAATGAAAATCTATACGTGACAACTTCTCAATCTTCTAAGAAAATAGACATTAAACAAAAAAAAAAAAGAGGAAAGAAAAAATATAAAGCATTTGAAATTTTTTGCAACCATAGGTTTCTAGGAATCCACATTCTTTGAGGATTTTTGTCAAACTGATTATATCACATTTCCCTGCTTGTCAATCTTCTAAGGAAATAAACAAAATCAAAAAAACAAAAAAAGGAAAAAAATTAATACAAAACATTTGAAAATTTCTATGGCCTTAGGTTTCTAGGAGTCCACATTATTTGAGGAATTTTGTCAAATAGTTCACATTCCATCTCCCTGCTTCTCTATTTACATACGTCTCTACTTCTGTAGTTGCTTTGTTCCGATGCTTTATCATTCATGCTTGAAGGGATGACCAAACCTCCCACCTTGCCTCTCGTTGAAGGAAAGTTGGTGAAGCCTTTTTTCAGTTTGGTATGTCACCTGGAAATAGATTTGCCTGCAAGTTTCATTGCAATTAATGTATATTAATTTAATGATTAAAAAAAAAAGAAAAGAATAGAGAACAAATTAATAATAAAAGCAAGGAAATGAACAAGAGATTAGGGAGTGCATGACCACATGAAGTATGGAATTCAACAAAGATCCGATCCCCTTTTAAATCCTCCCCCTTCTCTATGACCTTCGCCACTCCCTCCTCATCATTAGACAAATATATTGATTCACCCACACTGCCATACCCTTACCTGCAACTACTGAGCAAACAATTTAGGGTTGCAAGATTTGAATAACAATATAAGTGCAAATTAAGAACATTTTTTTTGGGTTTATTTAATTTGATTAAAGAAACTTAATTTAGCGTAGTTATTATATATTTCTTTACATCATTTTATACTTGAATCTAAATTATATTTTCTAAAATATATGTATATAAATCAAATTGGAGACCAAAATATGAATCCCTATAATTTTTATTATAAAATTTGCAACTCACAAATCTTAAGTCATTTGGGTATGAGAATTCATAAGTAGAAACATATTTTTAGGATGTTAAAATGGTGGATTTTATAATATATAATATTTTTTATAA
Organism: Sequoiadendron giganteum; assembly: GCA_007115665.2. Taxonomy (NCBI): domain Eukaryota; kingdom Viridiplantae; phylum Streptophyta; class Pinopsida; order Cupressales; family Cupressaceae; genus Sequoiadendron; species Sequoiadendron giganteum. The sequence goes on along the minus strand of CM021104.1, from coordinate 170,294,559 downwards.
TAATAAGTATTTATTTTATTTAGATACATTTTAATATAAATTATTGTAATTACAAAAGAAGTTTATGAATTTAGTGTGTTGATGTTTTGTAATATCATTTAGATGTGGCAACATTTTAAGGTGTTTATTTTTATTTTTTAAGTTCACAGTAATAATTAAGATCTTTCTTTATTATAAGTATATGATTTGTTCCTGGTGATGGTGGTTGTGGAAATTTGTGATTAATTATGTACCTTAAACAATATATTTTTTGGTAGTGATGTTCTCTCTCCCTCACATTCAGAGTAAAAATTTAAGCAGAAATATTTTTAAAAATATAATGCCTATATGGAGCTCACAAAAAAATGAAAGAAAAAATTGTCTTCTTAGCAACATTGGCACACCAACCCTACATGAGAAGTTAAGAAAGTGGGTGGAATTCACATTCCCATGAGAGAAAAATCACATTTTTTTACAAGGTGAAAGTGGTATTTATCCTATGGAAACACCCTCTAACTCAAATTCACAATAAGAATACTTAGAATTTGAGAGGGTATTGCACCAAACTATCTACTAGGTAACTTGCATTCAAATCGTACCTACAAAACTCGTAAAGGTATAAGAGTTACTACAATAATATGAAACCAACCAACCATACCTTTGGCTCGTTGATTAGAGAATGATGAGAATTAAAATTCATTGTTTACAAAGGAGCAATACCCATCCACATTACACCCATTACATGGTATAACCAAAATGATGGTTCAATGGGAGAGATCTCACACTTGAATTCCCTTGTTATTTATTTATTCATTTCTTAGTTGTGCATAAAATTAAAGGTAAGCACTACATTTATACTTAAGTAAAACACAACCTTTCATATGTATTTTGATATAAAATATTTTTATTTTACTTTATTTATTACTAACTATATCTTAACATTATTATTAAGAGAAATGAACTATAATATTTCAACTTTCCCAATTTATTAGATACTAATAATGGATAATGTTGCCCATATTATCTAGTATTTTTTTTAAAGAAACTATATTTTTTAGTTAATATAGTAGGTAAAAAATTATGACATGTAAGGGGATTATAAACATGTCATTCATTATACTACCCATTAATGAAAGCCATATGAGTTACCCACCTTAATGAAAGCCATTTTTAAATTTTTAATTAAGAATATTTGAAGTGGCAAGAACTCAACTTTCTTATCTAGATTTACTTATCATTTGGGATTTTAGACCTGGTCTTCTTAATATGCTCAAGATCCTAATTTTCACACTACTTACACAAGTCTTTCAAATTCTTCAACTTTCAATTTTACACCTTTTCAAGATTTTTATATCAATGAAGGGTTGCTCTATAAGTTGGATAAAATTTGTGTTCCTCTAGATAATCAAAGTTATCTCCTCAAGGATGCACATTATACTCTTTTATGATGATCATTTTGGCAAGTAGAAAACATTTCATCATTTACAACAATTCTTATATTGAACTCATATGCAACGATATGTTCTCCATTTTCTCAAGAGATGTGCACTAGTTTATTATCATTCTAAACCTACCAATAGAAATATGGGCTTGATTATTCCTTATTATCCTTGGGATACAATTTCCATGGATTTGATTAGTCTTTCCATTGATTTTTCACCACCATGATTGTGATGTTGTGGATGCTGACCAATTCAACAAGATGGCTAAGTTAAGCCCATGCCACAAGACATGTTTTTCACATGACTTAGCCTAAATATTCTTCAAATATGTTTGGAGATGTTTTGGTTTACCAATTAGCAATATTTTTTAATCATGAATCATGTTTTTTGGGACATTTTTGTGATCTTGGTGGAATACTTTGGGAGTTTCCTCAACTTATCCATTACTTTTCATCCTCAGTTAGATGGTCAAATTAAAGTTGTGAATTGGAATCTCATATAGAGTTTGAGGATTTTTTACCATATTTCTCCTACTAAGTGGGATTTGAGCCTAACACATATTGAGCATGCATAAAATTAGGTAGTTCATTCATCTACAAGTCACTCACCTTTTGAGGCATGCCTTGGTTTTTAGTATTTGGCTCCATATGAGATGCCCTTAGCTTTTCCTTCTCCAACCATTATGTATATTTATAAGGAGAAAGATACGGCCCCAAACTTCATATAGAATTTTTATAATATTCAATCCAAAGTAGTTCAAATTATTCAAAAGACTCAAGAAAATAAGAAATAAGTTATGGAACATCATCGTGGTCCTCATAATTTTCAAGTTGGGGATATATTTTGTTTATACTTAGATAAACACCATTTCTAGGAAAAATCACATAGTAAGGTTAAGACACTCAAATATGGGCCTTAAACTATTCTTTAGAAGGTGTTTGATAATATTTTTGACTTGATCTTCTAGCTCAATTGGGAATCCACATTAGTTTCAATATTGATATTCTCAAGAACTACCATAAGTAATGTTCAATTTGAAATTGAGTTTCTTGTTTTCCATCCTATAAATTTTGTTCCTAATTTTTAGCTTATGCTCAATCGATTTTGATCAAGTTTTTGATACAAAGACTCGTCAAATCTGACATGGTTCTATCATTTCCTACCTTGTTTCCAAGCAAGGTCAACTTTCACATCAGGCTCGTTAGATCTCTCACCATTAGTTGTCTCAAGACTTTTCTTCTCATTTAAAATAATTGGAGTCTAATGCCACTATTGTTGGGAGAAATGATGAGGATTCATATGATATAATTTATTAGCATAGGAATATTATCATATTATTATATTATTTTTTATCCTATTTCAAATTTAAAAATAAAATTCAAAAGTTAAAGGTTAGTTGTTAGGATATTAGGAGGTTAGCATAAAATAGTTAAATGGATAATTTGAATCTTTATGAACTAATATTCAGAAAATATTTCCAAATCCTTTATTTTAGGCATATTCATGCCTATATATTTGTAGCTTTCTCCTCACATAGGTATGTCGGGTAATACAAGTTTTTGTAGTTTATTTTACATAGAATAATTCCCTTTGTTGAATATATTCTTTTATTGCTATGTCCATATCAAAGTGTTTGTGGTGATATAAGGATATAGTCTATCATCACTTTTCCAATTATTATTTTTATTTCCTTTCCTGACTATGGGATACATCTATATGGTGGTTGAAATAAATTCTTGGTGTGAATAAAAACCTAAAAAACTATTTCTATCTAATATTCTTATATTTATACATGACACCTATTTTCCAAATTTTCATCATGGTGAATACCCCAAGGTTCCATAAAATAGTTTTCTCTAGAGGGCAAGTTTTCTTTTCTTTTTTTTTGTATTTTTTATATTTTTTGAACGAGATATTCCTCTAACTAGGTATGGAAGTGCTTGAGGTGTAAAATTTTCATAGGTTCATTAATATCATAACCTTCAAGGTATCATAACCATTCATATATTTTCCTTGAAGATTTATCTAAATTTCCTTGAGGAAAAGATCTCCAATCAAAAATTCATGATCTCTAAGATTCTTGTTGTAATTATGGTAGAGACAATTATAACATTACTAAAAGTGGTTAATGGTGTTAAAATTCCATTCATCCAAAAAATATAACTCATATAGTCCCGTAACCCAATAACCATCATCATAAATGAGGTTTTGTAAGGAGAAATATAAAGATGAAAGTTTGATCTCAATTGCTAAGATGGATTAGGAGCCAAATATGAGGGAATATGAAGTCACACTAGTTGGAATATAGATTCTAGTATGGTATGCCAAGAGGAAAAGATTAAATTGTAGATTCTATTCATGGCCAATTTCATTAAATATCTTCTTTCAAGAATTTTAAGAGGTTTTTATTAGATTACTCTACTTGATTATTACTTTGTGGGTAATATGGGGTGGACCAATAATGTTAGATGTGAAATCACTTGCAAAGATTATAGAATTCATAATTTTTGAAAGATTTTCCAATGTTGGTGATAATGGTAGCAATAGATAATATAGTGAAGGATTAATGTAGATTTTTTTGGTCTAGTGGTATAGATAAGGGGAATAACTTTGACCCATTTGTGAAGTATTCAATAGCTATTGTTATGGATTTATGGCCATTGGAGGAAGTTGGATGGATCTTACCAATGAGATCAAGGCCCCATTATGAAAAGGGAAATGGAGTGGTGATAGGTTGAAATTATTTTAATGCTTCATGAATCAAATCTCTATTTTTCAAGATTGCAAGCTATACATTTCTTTATATACTAGTATGCATCCTACTCCATGGTGGGCTAGTAGGAGCCTATTCTCAAGAGTATTTTGGATAAGAAAATAATGATACTATGCTCCATAATTACTGTCATGAACCTCTTTCAATGCAAGAGAAACTTCTCCCATATTAAGGAATCTAAATAAGGTATTTTCAAAGATCCTTCAATATAATGTTTCATTAAAGATGGTGAAGTGATATGATTAATGAAGATTCACATATTGGCAAGAATTGTGTTCCATATCTGGCCCAAATTATCCAACTTTTAGCAATTTATTTGCAAGCGTAAAACTATTAGTATGGTCCCACAAAAAAAATATTCAAATGGGTACTTAAACCTAATTGTGGACCCTCCCTTACCATAATTATTGGTATGGATATTTAACATATGCTAGATGAATATGTGATAAATTATAACTCATGGTAAACTATCTTCTAATTGTATTTCTCATGTTTCATATGGGTAGTTTAGTAAGGTAGTAGTATAATTTATGAAGGCCCATATTTTCTCAAATTAAATATCTCTATGTCCTTAGTAGTTTAGGATTACATTATGGGTTCTATATTCTTTGATAACATAATATTATAACTCAAGAAACATCTTAATTAACCAAAATTTCTTATATAGTTAGAGGATCATGTTATGTATTTGCCTACAACTTGCCCTTATGTATGAATATTCAAATGGATCCACTCTAGGGATATTATACCACTATTACCTTAGGGTGTAGATGCAATTTTATAATCATCAGCTTAATAAGAGGGTTTTCAAGCAAATAGTTAGTCTTTATCCTAGTGATAAATGTTGAGGTCAGTGTACTTTAAGTTTTATTCTTATCATTCCTAATATAATTCATGTTGAGCATATCTTTGAGAAATTATCACCTAGATATATATATATATATATATATATATATATATATATATATATATATATATATATATATAAGCCCATTGACGAAGATGATCTTAACCACTTATAAACATTGGTCTATCCATGCCACTTTCTAGTTATAGGTCCTAGTCATCATCTATGTTGACACTCCTTGGCCTTAAGTTTTGGCACAATAATTTAGGATTTTTAGAGCCACATGTTCAAGCACCAACAACTCTGAATTAAGCTTGGTCTATAATTAGTCACTCAATTTCTCATTTGAGGGTGTTTGGATGCGTTGTGTATATAAAAATGCCAAAATATAAAGGTCTAAGTTGGATGATAAAGACCTCAAACTAATTTTCATTGGGTATGAATTTAAAAATAAAGAATATCAATTGCATTATGAAAGTAGCAAAAAAAATGGTGATAAGTTAATATGTGATATTTAATGAAGAAGAAGAATACACCAAGACAAAGAAAAAAAGGAAAAATAGATTTTGATTGATGTAGTTTATAAGAAAAAAGGTACTAATGCAATTGTGATTGCTACCAATCTTAAATCCCTTGAGTCTTGGAATAAGAAAATATCAGAAACTCCAAAGGAGTACAAAAAATAATCATGTAGCAAATCTTATGTTGTACATTTTTTTTTTTTGAGAAAATGACATCAAAATAACATATAAAATTGAATCATTCCTTTGAATTAATTCATGCAGACAAAAGAGTCACAAATTTTTGAAGAATATTATTATAAAGAAGAGTGGGTTGAAGCAATGAATAGTGAGATAAAAAGCATTGAAATGAATGACAAACATGAATAGCTCAATTTAGCTCTTGGTAAGGAATTTCATACAAAGTGGGTATACAAAAATAAGTATAAAACTGATGGAAACATTGGTAAGAATAAATCTAGATTGGTATCCCAAAGGTAAACTTAACAAGAAAGTATATATTACACTAAAATTGCTGCTCATGTTGCACAAATGGATACTATCAAACTAGTATTTCCTTTGGTAGCTCAACATGGTTGAATTTCTTATCAAATGGATGTTAATAATATCATTTTAAATGGTTATATTAATGAAGAGGTTTATGTAACACAACATCAAGAATTTAAAATATCTTACAAAGAACACTATGTTTTCATGATTGAAGAAGAGCTTGTATAGTCCTAAGTTGAAACTATGGGAAAAATATTATAAAATTGACACAGCTAGTGTTAAAGTAAAATGGTATTTTCCTAATTAAGGGTAAGTGCAAAAATATGGGGGGCCAAAAATGGGTCTTAAGTGGCCACTTTTTTTTATGAAATCAGGAAATACCGACCTTGGATGAGAAATTGAGGATAGTTACACTCAAATTTCTAAGATGCAACAAAAACAATGTAGCAAGTTCTCTGAGTCTTCTTTCTAAACTACTATTTTTTTCAAAAATGGTATAGATTAAGTGGTTGAAAAGAGGGAGCCACAAAAATTGGTGTTGTTTTTGTCAAAAAAACATAACATAGCGTCTTTTTTGGCTCCCTCGAAAGGTTAACTTTTTTTTAGTATTTTAAAAATCGCTTCAGAGAGAAATTAGCTAACAACATGTAGTTTATGCTGAATTTTTTAGATAGTTTTTTAATGAATATTTGATTTTTTACTATTTTTCAAAGTGGATACATACTGAAAAGTAGAATTTTGGTTGTGCTAACCCGATAAATTTTATAAACTAGTTGAAAATCATTTTTTTAATATGTGTAGAATGGAGTCTAGTTTCTAAAAATGTAATTTATTTGAAATTTCAATGAACGCTTAGTTTATAAAGAAACATACCAAACACTAGATTTTTCCAAAAAATGGACACACAAACAAAAGAAATTAAATATGAAAGGCTTAACATTGCCAAAATGTAAAAAATTAGATCATTAAATAGCTAAGAGAGAGCCTAACATTACCCAGGTGTTCGATTCCTTCGACCTTGAAACACATGCAAACCTGATGGTTAGCACAAACATGATTATGTGAAATCTTGTAGAATATGAAAAACATGTCTTTGGACACTAGGAAGGCACTCCAAGCCTTTACGTTGGTAATCCAAAGAAAATACCAAGCCTAAGGCTTGGGGATTCCCAAATCAAGCAATAACACAAGGACATTATAACACTCTCGCATATTTCATAGTTTTGATTGCATTTGTGCTTGAGTTGCCTAAGAAAGAAATAATGTGAGAAATTTCTAACACGCTTGTGTTATGTCTTTCTTTGTGTTAAATGATAGTTTGTTAAATTTATGTATATATATATTTATGTATGTATGTATGCATGCATGCATGCTTGTATGTATGCATGCATGCATGCATGCTTGTATGTATGAATGCATGCATGCTTGTATGTATGCATGTATACCTTTATGTATGTATGTTTATATGTATGCATGTATTCTTAGTGTATCTATGTAAGATTGTATGTACATATGTATGTATGTATGTATGTATTTATTTAGAGAGAGAGAGAGAGAGATGGTGTGGGAGGGAGAGACTAAGAGATAAGGAGAGAGGGAGTGGGAGATAGAGGGAGTGAGAGGTAGGGAGTGGGAGAGATAAAGAGGGAGAGAGAGTCCATGATTGAGGGTTTAGAATTTAAGATTTAAGGGTTGAGGGTTGAGGGTTGATGCTTTAGGGATAGGGTTTAGGGTTAAGTGAAACACCTAGATGGATAAGGAGGGATGGATAAATAGAAAATGAGTGACTAAGAGCCCTAGAGAGGGGAGAGGTAGAGAGATGAGGGAGAGAAAAAGGTGAGAGATAGAGAGGTGATGGGAGAGATAGAATAAAATGAGAGAGTGAAGTTTCCAACTTGAGGGAAAGATGGGTGAGGAGGGAGAGAGGTGGAGAGGTTCTAGAAATAACTAGAGATCCAATTGACAGATATAGAGGTGAGAGACCTATAGCTTATGGAGAGAGGGGTGAGATTCATAGGGCAAAGATAGGTGTGATAGAGATAGAGGTGGGAGAGGGGTGGGTAATGAGACAATGAGTTAGGAAACTTTTAGAAAATCAACATTTTCATAACGTGAGTGTATTTTAAAGAAGTTGAGATATAGCTGTTTTATATAGCAAGCCAAAATGAACTCGTGTTATAATGTGAGCACGTTATAATGTGAGGATGTTTTAGATTTCTCTAAAACAGGTAAAAAAGTCAGCACATCTATGATCCAAGACCACATGCTCTGTTATTCTATTGGTTATGCGCGTGTTTCAATAAAAAAATATTTTTGATGCTGTTGGGAAGTGCACATGCAAAGTTTTCACATTCTACCACCTTTACATCAAATTTCCACCACCTTTTTATGGCTTTCCAACTTAGGAAGGAGGAAATAACATATTTTTCACATTGAATTTGATATATATCAATTCAAGTCTCAATTTTTGTAGTGTTGCAATGTTAATTGTGATTGATTTGTAGGAATTTAACATTATATATTGGCTATTTGTATTGTTGTTAGTAATTATATTTAAGCGATATACAATTGAATGTTGAAAAGGAAGAAAGCTTGTGAAAAACTCAAATTTTTGAGTTTGATGAAAGCAGAAAAAAAGACTACATAATTGGGTAGTTCCTCCATTTTTTAGGTATGTCAAGTCTTTACATTTTCCTTAATTTTATTATGTTTCTTTATCATCCCTTATCATAAATACTTAATAAAATGATTTGATTTTGTTCTTATGCATATTCAATGTTCATCATTGTTTGTTTTTCATTATAACCTTAGCCCCTCTTGGCACATTTTAAACTACACAATTCTTTACACTTTCCAATTACATTTTCTTGGAAGTTTCAAAAGATTTTTCAACAAATCCACTTTGTGCAAATCTTGTAATAATTGTGGTCCATGAGACCAAAACTCTTTGAGGCATTTTGTTAAATAGAAATACCTTGTGTTGAACAAGAAAACTGAGAGGGGGTGGGTGAATCAGCTGTACCAAATTTTAACCTGTAAAGCATTCACTAGAACTTAGTTTAATCACAAGTCCTTTACTATGCTAAAATGATTAAACATTAAGTGCAAGGGAATAAACTGGAAAGTATCACACAAACATGGTAGCATCAGATTTACATGGAAAAGACAATAAGGGAAAAACCACGGTGAGGATTAGCTCACAAAATAAATAATATCAAAACTGATTACAAAGGCTCATTGCCAGAAAAAAAGAGGGGTCATTGTCAAAACATGACTAACTATCTGGATCAGGACTCATTGTCCAACGAGGATTAACCACCCAGAGGGCTCACTGCTACAAAGATATATAGAAGATAGAAGAGATTTGTCACATAAAGAAGACAATCTCAATGCAATAGATATTTCCACCATGATTTGCTCAAACACTTGTAGACATGCATGAATAGGGAAAACTTTAGTGGCGAATCTTCGCTGATTGGCGAATTTTAGGAATTGGGCAAATCAAAATTGGTGAATTTACCATTTCCAATAGGGTGTTCAAATTGCCCGGATTTTATGAACTATCGGTCCAATGCATGTCCATTCACCAACGGTTTTTTTTATGAGGCATATTTAGGCAATAAATTCGCCATAACAGACTACGTGTTTCCAATGGACCAATTAATATTTTCGCCTCGAATCTTGGGCAGAATGTCATAAAACACCAAAATATTCGCCAATGCTATTAACAAAACAATATATGAGGACCCATTTCACCAATTAAAATTTACAAATAGTTGCTTATGAAGACCCGTTTCGTCAATTAAAATTATAAATAGTTGCTTATGAAAACCTATTTCACCAATAATATTTAAAAATAATTACATTTGAGGACACATTTTGCCTTGAAAATTACAAATTATCATTGTATAAGCATGCGGGATTCACCAAATTTTTAACATACTATTTAAAAATCCCATGAAATTCACCAAATATGGATTGATATAAATATAATTGAAACTGTTATTTATTCTTACACATTTGTTTGGTTTTGAGGTTCTACTTCTCGATTCAAAAGTCAACAAAATCCGCAAAACGTAGACTTAAAGGTGAGTGATCATTTCTTCATACTATTATTAGTTATTAGTTATAATAATATTTATTTATCTATTTTCCATTCTTGCTTCAATCTTAAGCATGATTTTGAGTAGGGAATGGGATCTATATTCTTTGTTGGTCTGTGCTTCTTAAATAAGAGGATACTTTTTCCAGCTTTTATTCGAAGTGAAAGATCAATATGTCGAGCAGCAAGGGTAAGACTCTTGAGGGTAATGAAGAGACTAGGAGGCCATCAAAACTCCCAAAACATGGAGGTACCATACAATATTACTTTGGAATTGGAAAAGATTCTAATCCATCAGATCAAGGTGGAGCTACATCATCAACTCTTCCACCAAATATTATTGAAGATGGCATTCACAATACCTCAGTGCCATAGGAAGGTCAAGGTGAGATTGTCATTGAGTTAAAAAAAAAATGTATCAAATGAGGATGGAAATACCACATAAGATGTTCCAAGGGATACCCTGGTTAGCCAAAATGAGATAATTGACTTGGATGAGGATAATGTTGGTAGTAAGAAAAGAAAAGGAAAATCAAAATCGAGGCATGAGTGAGAAATGACAAGGAATTTTCAACTTGGTTGGTTGTCGAAGTACCCATTCCTTGTATCAGTGGGGGTATCAAATGAAAACAATATTGAAAGGGTAACAAAGGTCAAATGTAAGATTTGTAGTTGGAAATGTGGAAGAGACAAGACGTTGCAACTAAAGCTTGACACTATAGAAAAGCATATCAGTAAAGTTGACAAAAAAAAGTCATAGACGAAAAGGAACAATCACTCATACGATGGAAATCAATGGAATAATATCTTCATGTTAAGTATGTTGTGGATTATGAAGAGCATAACCATAGAATGCCAAAGATTGAAAAATGTGAAGGTACACTTGAGGCTCATTTTGGAAAAGCCATGGCAACAACAAATCTATCAAAAACTGTTCAGATGAGTGTTAATTTTCATATTTTGTCTAGGGGGCGTCCTATGATAGGCTACCCAGAATATTTTGATTTATTATCTTATTTGAGTGTTCCCCACCTCCCCTTCTTAAATTGGTCAGTAAACAATGGACGGGATTGGCCAAACTGTCTTGCTGCAGTGGAAAAGGAAGATTTAAAAGAGAAAGTAAAAGAGTCAAATTTCATTGCATTATCTTTAGATGAAGTTACTACTGTAGACAATAATTCTGGGGTTTGTATGCATTTTTATATTGTAGGTCAACATGTTTTCCAAGCTCATCTTCTTTGTGTTCATAAAATTAAGGACAGTTCAACATCACAAAACCTATTTGAGCTAGTCAAGAAATTTTTGAATGAAATTGCAAGTATGGATGAGTTGTCAATTGCCAAAAAGTTGGTGTGTGTAGGAACTGATGGAGCTGCAGCGATGCAAGGTCAAAGGAGTGGTGTTTTCACAAAGTTACAAACTAATTGTGCAACATACATGCTTGGCATTCACTGCATGGCCCACATAATGAATTTAGCATTCAAAATTGTAAGCAAGTTTCCTACAATATCAAAAGTTGAAAATCTAGTTCGCGAGATCCACACATACTTCTGCCGAAGTCCCAAACTTTTCCTTGAATTTCAAAATTTTGCTGAGGAAATAACATCTGGAAACAAGCTTCTCAAGGATGTCGATACCAGATGGATCTCCCTGCATGGACCAACAAAATGAGGTCTTTCAGAATATCAATCCTTGATTGGAGTGATGTACGAGCATCACAACATAGTAGACAAATCTCTTGATATATTACATAGGTTAAGCAATATAGAGACACTCTCGACTTTAGCTAGTCTTCTCCCCATGCTGAATGAGATGAAAAATCTTGTGAAGAAAGCTCAAGAGAAAACTATGTATATTTATGAATATGCCAATCTACGTAAACTTACATGCTTGGTCCTCGATCATCTATATCTAGATCTAACACAAGAAGGCACAAATTATTTGATGTGGCAGAAAATTACTGATTTGAATAATCCTGATAATTATTTATAGTTTAATGCAAGCAAACACTTATGTATCTGTGTACGTGGATATGAGATACCAATGTACCATTGTAAGACAACTAGGCACTCTAGTAGAGAAGTACCTGTTAACGAGGAATATTTTAACGACATTGTTAAATCTGTTAGTGATAATTTGAAGGAAATTGCAAAATCTCTTTCTTCAGAGATTCGTGAAAGATTCCCTTGACATGAAATACTTGAAGCCATGGGTATTGTGTATCCTCAATTTTGGGTAAACCGAGATAACCCAAAATATTTTCATGATCAAGTAAAAATCTTGATCGAATAGTTTTTGAAAGAGGTAACATACAATGAGTAGACAATAGAAGGAATTTGAAATGAAAATAATCTTAGACAACAATGTAGGAGTTTTGCAACAGGTATGAGAGACCATTATAAATCCATGGGCAAGGAAAAGGCATTTAAACTGGGATCAATTAAAAAGGTTTGGACAAGCTTAGGTCAGAGTGAAATATTGCGTGGTTTGATGTCAGAATATTTCAAACTTGCTGATTTATGTCAAACCATGATATTGGGGTCGGTGGAGGATGAGAGAGTTTTTAGTACAATAGGGTTTTTGAAATCAATGTTAAGAAACAAACTGAACAAGAATATGGAAAATTGCTTGAGGATGAAAGGAACTATGTATAATGTCAAAAATTTTCCTTTTCAAAGGGCACTCGCAATCTGGAGGTCCACATGTGAAAGAAGAGGGACCGGGTTGTGCAACACAGGCTCTCCAATTCCAAGCATTGGTACTGTGGTAGTGGCAGTGGTGGTGGGATTGGGACAAATGACAACGATATTGAAATTGACACAAATCACACAATAAATGTTGAATTTGAGACACAAGCTGAAGAAAGTGAAGAGAAGGCTCAGAATCAAGATGACTCTTTTACTTTATCTCTAGATGAGCATCGGTTTGAGGACCCTGACTCCATTTGGGAAATGGAAGAGAGTTAGCAAGTTTTAGGTATCTTTACTGCACTCCATGAATTAGTTTCCATTGTTCCAAAATCAAAACTGTAGTTGATGATATTTTATATTGTATTCAATGAACATTGAAATTGTGAATCATTGCACTTCATGATATATTATTTTATATTGCACTGCATGAATCATATTCCAAACTGTAGTTGATGATTTTTTATATTGTATTCAAATAAATTATGAATCATTGCACTAAATGATATTTTATTTTATATTGCACTTCATGATATTTTATATTATATTGCACTTCATGAATCATATACCAAAGTAAAACTGTAGTTGATGATATTTTATATTGTATTCCATCATCCATGAAATTGTGATATTAAAGTTTAAATTTGATCTCTTAAAAGAAAATTTATTTTCTCTTTACAAAGAAACTAGCCTCCACCGAGTCCACCCCACTTATCTTCCACATATCAATAATCAGAAAAATATATGACACTTTGATTTTATGAACAATGCAAATTGTAGAAATTTGTGTGACAAGATCCATATTATAGCCTACATTGCATCCATAAAAAAATTTGAAATTATGTAGTGATGCAGTCCTTCCCCCATTCCTAAAAAAATTCAATACCATTGGCCTAACAATGCTTCATCGGTGGAACCACCATCACAGTCCCACCAATGGCCCGATGAAAATAGCTCACAACCTAGTATTGGTGTAACAATACTCTATTGGGCTGACTCCTAAGGTGCTCTCCCAATATACCGATAGATTTAATTTATCAACAAAAGTAACCATGAGTTATAACCATGGGCATGAATTATCGAGAAGTGAAGTATATCAGGGGAAATAGGGTGCATTGGGAAACATTATCTGGTGTCCCACCGATAAAACAAAGGATAGGTGTCCATTGGTGGAGAGGGTGGCTATTGGTGAAAGACTGATGTGACATCTCAGGGCATCGTCGAATTCAAGATATTTGAAATAAATGTTCTTCTTTGATGACAAGACTGTAAGATGATCCATAGATGGTGCATTTATGAACCAGAATGGAAGTGAATTATATCACAAGTTGATCGCATAGTTGTTACAAAATCCTGGAAGATTTTGCTTAGGGTAGAAGCACCAAGGAAAACACTTGGAGTTTTGACGCAACAAAGATTGGTGGACTGTGGAGGCGACTCAGTTAGATTCACATAAGTACTTCAGACCCAGCTCAGAAGCTATTTTCATAAAAATCTTAAGATTTAAATAATTTGAAAGAGAGTACAGACAAACCCAAAGATAAAAAATAGAAAACCGAAAAGACTAAGACTTTGGATTAATTGGACATTAAAAAGCCTAAGAGACTCCTAAATGAATACCTGATAGATCAATTCCCTAGGTTGGGGCCGAGACCCAAGAGAAATTCTCAAATGAATCCTTCTATGGATCGACTATGGGATAAACATAAGGGCTTAGGAGATATTTGGACACCACAACGAGGGTATGACCTCTTCATGTACCATTACAAAAAACAATTTAGGTTTCAACCAGTCTGCAATCCATGGAGGTTGAACCTGGGAAGACTTGTGGTGCCCAATGCATTTGTGAACAAAAAGCTAATTAAATCTCTTTCTATTAGATATGACCCCGAGAAAATAACTATTCAATCACATGGTGAGGGTGGCATGCTTGTTATTTCTAGGGATCTCATTTCTAATGTATTTCAGTTAGAGTGTTCACTCAATTTATCATTCATGGCCAAATATCTCTTGACAGAGTATCGCCACATGGATACCAGCTATAAGAGATGGAAATTACCTTTGAATAGGCCCAAGGATGAAGGAGGCCAACTTAGGAGGTTCTCTAGCAGTGAAAACCCTCCTTTCCATGAAGATTTGTTCGAAGAGTATTTTTGATACACGTATTATTAAGTCGGTTAGGTTTTGGGAGTAGAGGTTCTGCCTCTCATGTTGATTGCCCCAATGGTCTTAGCTGTAGACATACAAAGAAAGGATTCCAGGCTATTTGATTATGCTATCTACTTGGCCAATGCCCTACATCGAGGGCTTGAAAAGATTAAAAATAATAGTGATAATAATAATTTTGAACACTATTCTTTGCTTATGAATTTTATTTTGTACGAGGGACAAGTCAGAGGGGTCTGGAGTGAAGAATTAAGGATAAAAGATACAGATGAAAATGGAGATTTAAAACCTGTACAAATGTGGACTTCATTGTAGGACAACTGATTTGGTAGGTCTTGAGTATTAATTTTATTTTGAAGATTTTTTTGTAAAACCATTGATGAAGTTGCTAGGATATCCGTGCAATTATAACCTATCCCCAAAAGTACAAATATTTCTAAGACCAAAGGAAAATGACCAGAGAAATAAAGTGAATCATAATTGGGGAGACTGGTATGCTTTCCCTGATAGTACAATGATAAGGTTTTATGGGTTCGAAGGGGCTCCACACTTGATGCCACGAGTAGTTCTTGAACGAATTGCTTATTTAGAAACTGTGAGGCAATTGGAAAAATCTAATGCCAAAAACCTCAAAGGACATAGCAAACAATCAATTATGCCTAACACCTTATGTTTTGGAGACTTTACAGTGGTTGACAATGAAGGATATGGATAAATTGATGGTAAATTAACATAGTACAACCTACCTCTAGGTGATGTAAGGAAACAATTCAAGATGCAAAAGGGTTTATTCACAAGGTGAGATTATCATAGGGGCGCCTATCAGGGTATGAACATTTGTTCTCAATCAAAGATGTGATAAGGAACCATGATGAGGCTTCCACCAAGGAAATAATGACCGCCTATAACAAGATTATGCTTACATAGGAATGGAAGAGAAAAAATGTCCCATCTTATTCAAAGAAATTTGGTGAGATACAACATCCTTTAACAAGAATTGAGCAACTCATCGCTCATGTCAATGAAATGGTAAAGGATGTTCCCCCAGTTGTTTTTGACGCATCTCATGCAACCTATTTAGGAGTACAAGCTGAAGACATAGAGCCCTTGGATTACATACCTTCACAGCCTACTCCTAAGGTATGTTTCTATGTAGATATTGATATAAGTGAAGAAGAGCAAGGTGATGAAGAGGGTTAACAGGTCAAAAAAATAAGTGCTCCTATGATTACACAGTATGAACCCCCTCAAGAGCAAAATATTGTAAGATTTGAGGCATCAAATGAACTATCTGATGATGTGAGGGTCAGGGTTGGACAATAGTTTATTTTTGATTTTGATTTTGTTAAATCTTCTGAATTTAAATCATTTTTTTATGAATATAAAGGTAGAAAAATGAGACAAAAGATACAAGAAATCACTCCTAAATAGGAGGCAACCACTCTGGAGGAATTGAAAAGGGAGGTAGATAAGGAAATGGAGTGCATCACTCCTAAAAGAGGAAGATAATTTCTTCAAGAAGTTGGAGTGTTGCTCCTGCCAGGGTGGGATATTAGCTCTTCAATTGTATTTGATAGCTTCAAAAAAAGAGGGGATAAGACAATGAAATTAATAGAAGAAGCAAGTGAAAAAATGTATTCAGGATCTGGATACAACCCATATGAAGCCACCTTGCTTATTTGGTCACTGTATCCCCATGATAAAATACCTACTATAATTAGTAATCCAAACCAATTATTTAGACATCTCTTGGTTCAACGAGTAGGGGATACCAACCGTATGGAGACAACAAAATTGAACATAAATGTGGAAAATTTACCAAAGCACAAATCAAAAAATTGATTAAGGAAAATGACAAATTGAAGAAGGAGCTAGAAAATTAGAGAGAAATAACATCTTCCTCATCCACATCAAAGTTTTAGTCCCCATGGCTTGAAAAATATAAGAGAGTGCTTGATGCATTGGCTGATGCAACCTATTGGAAGAATTGCCATCTGAAATCCTAGTGGAAATGGAAATAACTGGAGAAAGAAGTGAAAACCATCAAATATAACACTGTATCTGAAATGATAAAAGAAAGATTCAATAAAATGATGAAGTGTGCTGATGAATATTGGAAATTATTCAAACAGACACACATTGCATTGGTGGAGAATGAATGATTGCAGTCTAGAATGATGGAGAAAAAAAAGGAGCTCATAGATAAGAATTCCATGAAAGGACAAATATTGCTGACATATAACAAGCTGGTAGAATCACATAATGGATATCATAATAGGCTTAGAGAATATTTTTACTGCTTTGATTCAATCCTAACACTTCATAATGGCATTGGAAATCCACGAGAATATGATGATTGGAAGGAAGAGCTTGCCGGGATTCTAACTGCTATGTTGCAAGAAATAGATGACGAGGATATGGATTTACAAAAAACTCATAAGAAAATCAAAAAAATAATGTCTATGGAATATGATATGAAATAGGCGATCTCTAACGTGGACACCTATGCTGAACAAGAGTACATCCATCACCTCTCTGCAGTCAATCTGTTTATTAGCCAAACTATAGATGTGTCATAATTAGATTCAATAGGACAACCACCAGATTTAGAGTAAGAATGCCAACCGATAGCATGATGAGTGCCCTATCATGGAGTAGAAGCTTCAAATAGATCTTAGGTGGTCACGAGCTTCTGCTTGGAGATTAATGGATCAGTGCATTCACCTGCGACATTGTTTTATTTATAATTTGAGTTATGTTTAGTTGTCAAATGTCATGAATTTTTGTAACATTGGGTTTGTAGCTTGTTGCCTCTCATATATAAGAGAGATCAAGACCCAAATAGGAGATCATCACATCATTTTTAATTATAATTTAGAGTAGAAAATAATAAGAAGATAGATAATAGATTGCACCAATTCGCCCATCCATCTCATATCATAAACTATTTTTATAATGCATATCATTTGAAGATCAATACAATGGAGAAGGTTACACATAATTATTGATTTGATTTCGAGTGTTCAACTATTTTGGATTCATATGCTTGTATGTTATTAACTTATTTGGCTGTCTCCAAAGTGGTTGTTTATATTATTCAAATTGAGTGTGTGGAAGTACATTTAATTTTTCAGTAAATTGAATTTCAATTATTCATGAATAGGGGCTATGAACATGGGGTTTTAGATTTATTTATGGACATGATCAAGTAGTAATGAGGGCCAAAAAATGGATCTTGTCACACAAATCTCTGCAATTTGTGCTAATCATAAAATCAAATGTAGTGTATTTTTGCAGTGTGTGGGATGTGGGTGAGGTGTAAGTTGGTGGATAATGATCATGATTTTTAGTCCCAACATAAAAAATCTAACAGTTCAACATCCATAACTTATAAACTCTACCAAGAAGTAAATATAATGAGCTAACAGTTCAACATCCATACCTTGGAAGCTCTACCAAGAAGTAAATATAATGAGCTAACAATTCATCGCCTTATAGTTCATATTTTAATTGTGTTAAAAGTAAAACTTGAACATTTACTCAATGATTCATCACTTAACTCAATGCTTAATAACATTTTAACAATAATATTAGTATCATATACAAAAATGAACATCAACAATTATTTCATCATTAATGTGTATCTCAAATTTGAAACCACAGACTTTTTCTTCAAATGATAAAATAAATAATATAAATAATTGAACATCATCACATTACTGAAGTCTGAATTTGAGATTTTTTTTTTGATTTTCACATGAAGGAGTACATATTGGTATTGGCAATGCAAAATATTGTCAATGCCCAAAGACAAGTCTACACAGATTTGAGTTGGAGCTTGGAAACTCATATTATCAAAGATTCAAAAATTAAAAATCAAGTCACTGTATCACCTTTTCTAGCAACTTCCACTCTTCAGGTGGTGGAATTGCCATTTTTTCTAATTGATGTTGTTTGACTTGAAGTTTTGTTAACATTTCATGATTGTAATTGGAAGTGGAACCTATCTTGAATTCTTCAGTCAATTTTTCATTCAAGGTTATCAATGTTTTGATGGAATCTAAATAGTTCACCACATTTGGGTTCTGAGGAAATTGGTCCAAATCAATCTTCCTTGCACCCTCCATATTCTTTTTGAAACCATCGTTTCCAATGAATCGGTCATTTGTGTCAAAAGCCTCTGGAAAACCAAGCTCTGTGAAGTTCCTTACCTTTTCATCCACCACCTTCATCTTGTCTGCAACCAAATGCAAATATTCCTTTGTTTTACACATTATTGAATAATTTTCAATGATAAATGACAACTTCATTGAGGTTTCAATCTGATTAGTAATCCCTTTTGATTTCAAATCATTGTCACTGGCTTTTTAGACTATTTGTAGAACTTGATATGCAAATTTCTCTAAATCCAACACATTTTTGTTGTCCACTAAATATTTCCTGAGCTTCTTATAATGTTTTTCTGATAGCATCAATCAATTGAAACATTTCACACAAATGATCAAACCTCTACATTATTTCATCCTAGATCTTTTGTTTCATATCCCTCATTGTATCTCTACAAAAATAAGTTAACTTATTTTGACAAGACTTAATTTCTTCATTTTCTTTCGTCAGCTCTATCTCCAATATTTAATTTGTTTTTCTCTGTTTCTCCATTTTTTGTTCCCACTGTGCATTTCAATTCGCAATGCTTAGTCTTAATTTTTTTGAAGTGGATTTTTCCTCATCATATTTCTTGTTTCTATCATCTAGCCTTTGCTTCAGGTCATTCACTTCTTTCTCATTTGGTTTATCCTCTTTTCTTGTTGATGTAGAGGTAGATTTTTTAATTCTTTTTTCTAATTCATTGCTCTTGTTATCTGCTACTTTCCTCTTTGCTTTCTCATTTTCTAGGTCTTCCTATAAATTTTCTATTTGGGTCTGCAACCTTTTATTCTCTCTATCTTTCTTTAGCAATGATGTGTACACCAATTCATTGTTCTTTTTTGATACATTAATTTTTTAAAGTATTTTTAGGCCATAAAAATCCAATTGAAAATTGGTTACTTGGTATTTAGATTGATCCATCTAATTTCTTGGTTTATTTTGAACTGTGGGAACAACAATTGTGTACTCCATGATTTCTTTATTTGTGTCAAATGTGGGTAATACCATGGTTGTTCCAGGCTCTAAAGTTACAACAGACTCACTCTCCATCAGTTGCTTCTTTAATTTTTTATACAAGTTTGATTTCTTATTAAACTCTTCAATGAAATCATAACCTGGGGAGGCAGGAACAATGGAATGATTGAATGACAAAGGAATAAGAGCAATTACAGTTGCTAATGATGTCACAACCACACTAACTGGCATTGAGGGAGTGCCTAAAAATAAATCCTTTGTGGTGGATCCACTGATAGTGTGACTTGGACTTGTGAAAATCCTTTGCCTCTTTTGATTGCCTTGATCACTCGGTGTTTCAGTGGTATCTTGTATTGTTTTCCTCTTGTTTGTAATTTGTTGTTGTAGCATATGTTTACCACTACTAGTACTACTACCCATACCATCACCACCAATGGCACTGCCAGTTGCACTAAGCTCTCCACCATGGGAATGTCCTAGTTGTGATTGTATCTGACCATGAGGATGAGGATTAGAAGCTCTAACAAATTGAGCTTGACTTGTATGCCCTTGGTCTACTTATTCACCTCCAAGACCAAGACTAGATTTATCAACTGGTTTTCTATGCTTAACATCTATTACCATCCAAGGGCCTTGTCTTTGGGACCCAAAAGGACCACCTTCATAACCCATTTTTTCAACTATGGTTGCTCTTGAAGTATATGCTTCTTTTGTGGCCTCACTTAAACTAGGTTTGTAATTGGCATGGATTTGTTCTACTTCTTCCCTATCATCACTAGATTCATCATCACTTTCTTTGTTTACATGTTCATCAGGATGCTCTATATTCCACAATTTTCTAAACTCTTTATCTTCTTCATTATGTCCATACTCTGTAAGAGCTCTTGGATCACCTAGCTCCTTCCTCATAGACCAAAAGGTAGTAATTTTTGATCATGACCAATTTTTATTTGGAACTTCCCTCTCTAGAGAGCCTATAATTTTTACTCTACTAGATGTTTTATCAGTTTTTTCATAAAAAATGTTGTATGTCCTATTTGTCTTCCGATGCAATGCCATAATTTCTGCTGACAATTGTTCAAAGGAAATACCATTCTCAGCAACACTTTTCTCCATTTCTATTTTGACCTCATCCCAAAAATCCTTGTTTCTCAAGTTTTCAAGCAAGGGTTTATTTTGATGTTGAATTATACTTGCACCATTCCTATTGGCCACAATCATTGATTTAATGATGTCACATGGATCATACTTCCAATGACAGATAGCATCAAAGTCAACAAATTTCAAAAGATTATGTGCCACACTAAATGCTTTTCTCTTGAATGTGAACCCTCCAAATGAAAAAGGTAAAGAAGTAAATAAGGTCTTCTTTTGCTAACTGAGAAAGTGTAGTTCATCAACACTCTACACATGCCTTACATATTCCAATGCAAAAACCCTTTCTGTCACATGTATTGGAATTTTGTATGGCTGTACTCCCGATCCATAAAATCTTAGTGCAGTATATTCTTCCATTAAGAACCAATCAACCAATTTTTTTTCTTTTCCTAGTTGCATGCAGTTTCTACATGACATAGGCAATCTAGGCATTGCAGTATTTGTAATTGATTGATGCAATGGAGCCAAAAATTAGTCTACAAAATGACTGTAGTTCCTTAGAGAATCATGCATCCTTATCTCAGTGGTCAATTCATATAATGGAGCCATTTTATTTTCTCAACATTACTATAGGGCTGAATTTGAAGCTTGTTGGTATGAAACATTCCTCTAAATTTGAATAGAAAAAGATAACACAAGTAAGGTTGTGAACCTAAATGTCTTGGTGGAACCTTCTTTAATCATTAAAAATTGTTTATGCAAGGATTCTACAATGTGTTGAATATAATTATATTTGACATGTTGAACACCATAATGGATATTAAATACCATTTCAAGGAGGCTTGCACCCACTTCCAAATTGCTATCCAGACTGAGGCAAAATTCTAGCATGGAAATAGTATCATGAACCCATGGTTTAAGAATATCCAAATTATAAGGAGGCTTATGATCACCTTTCAATTTGTTTCTATCCTAAACTATTTTATTTAAGAAAGCAATTTTCTTCTTTTCTTCCACTGCTTCATAATCACTAGCAAGCTTTTCTAGGTCAATGTGGAGGTTTTCAAATTCTTTGATTGTAAACCCCAAAACTTTTCCAATTTTGTCTACATTAATAGATAACAATTATTCTTGGCTATCTTTATTAACAATTTCTCTTTTGTTATCATCATAATTTTGGGCACAAACCATGATAAATTATTGGCAAGGGAAAACCTCATGTAACATCATGTGCCCTAATCCAGTTACCCACGATGCACTGATACTATTAAATTGCATTTGATTTGCAACCTTATTTTGAGATGAAAATCTAAGTTTTGAGGTATGCCTACCATAGATTTCGGGATCATAAATATCATGGTACCTATCAGTGAAACTTGGGGGTTTAAACAATTCTGCATTATGTATTTTTTTATCGAACATTGCTTTAGTGGTACTGGTGGTAGACATGCTTATACAATGTGAAGTTGTGAAATTTGAATTCCCTAATACCTATTAGCCCTCCTTAATTTTTCTTAATTCTCAAGTCTCTAAACCCAAACTTCAAACTTTGACAAAATAATATTTTAAGAAATGTCGAACAATGAAACATAGGTGCAAGAATTCTTTCACTTACCCAAATTTGGAGTCCCGAATCTTGAAAATATTAATGTTGGTAGTCATGGAAACTGGAATGGCTTTTTTGGAAGTGGAACTGTGGAATCCAAAATAGGGTGGTGCACTGCAATGAGAAATCTGAAGAGTGAAGACTGAAATCTCCCTGTGTGTTGACCCTCTCACTTAAAAAAAAAATCACTGTACAATTTCAAAGTGCAAAGTGCTTTAAATGTTATTTTTCTCAAAATTGAAACATTAAAGTGAATGAAACGTCTTAGGTCTAAGAGTTTCAAATTCTTAACTGTTGATCTTTCTAAATCTAATGGTTATAGGATGATTTTAGGGGTTTAAGTTGGCAAGCCCATCGCTCTGTGCATTTCATTATGAAATGCAACTACAACCATACATCAAATGCTCATCCAACGGTTGAAACTTGAGTAATTTATGAAATTAACTTAAAAAAATAAACATGACACATGTGTTTTAAACTTTTGTGCACTAGGATTGGCATCAAGGCCAAGGGGCCGGTAACTTAACGTTGCAAAGGACTTGAAAAAATCTCACCATGTGCCGACCCTCTCACTTAAAAAAAAATCACTTGATAGTTGACACTTAGTAGTACAAATTTCTTTAAATGCTTTGTTTCTCAAAATTGGAACATTAAAATTTAAAGTGAGTGAAACATCTTAGGTCTACAAGTTGCAAATTCTTAACCGTTGATCTTTCTAAATCTAACTGTTATAGAGTGATTCCAAAGGTTTAAGTTGGCAAGCCCATCACTCTGTGCATTTCATTATGAAATGCAACTAAAAACATACATCGAGTGTTCATCCAACGGTTGAAACTTGAGTAATTTATGATATTAACTTAAAAAAATAAACATGATACATGTGTTTTAAAGTTGTTTTAAAATTTTGTGTGCGAGGATTGACATTCAAAATTGGAACACTAAAGTGAATGAAACGCCTTAGGTCTACAAGTTGCATATTCTTAACCGTTGGTCTTTCTAAATTTAATGGTTATAGGGTGATTCCAGAGGTTTAAGTTCACAAGCCTATCACTCTGTGCATTTCATTAGAAAATTATTTTTGTGTGAAGAGTTAGAGTGTAGTTTCTTATTCTGTCGAGAATTTTCAGTGCAGAGTCGAATGGCCAGGTCTTCCAAGCTTGTCAATGTCATTGAGGTTTCTGTGACAGACTTGGCTTAGTTTGGGGCTAATACCCCCATCTCACTTCAGATGATAGAGAGTCTGAATTCCTTTCGGGCCATCACAGACCAAAGGCTCAAGCAAATTCTGTTAAATTATGAGCCGCTGGTGTTAGTGGCTTTGAAAATAGTTATGGGTTCCAACCACCTGGAAAGTAGAGAGTATGGAAGACATAACTTGCAGGTCTCTTCTCGGTTCTTAACCTCTTTGTTGGATAACCTGGTGTCGAAAGCAAAAGCTAGAAGCTTAATGCTCAAAATGTTTAAACGTGACTTGCTTGGAGGGATGGATAAGATTCTTCATGTGGTGGTAGAAGGAATAGGCTACTTGTAGTCTTGCGACATGGAGAGAGTGGGAATAGAGGATATGGTGAAGATATACCCATTTATCCTAGATTTTCAAGGACTTGGATTAATGCGCATGATTGTCATGATTTTTATGATTTTTCTAAAAAAGTTCTTTGGTCTAATGGCAGTCGACAGTGAGGATTGGAAGGAGGATTTTGAAGAATTTGAACAGTTAAATAAATTTATGTAAACTGGTGAATCAGTGATAGTTCTTTTTTGTCTCATAGATAGTTTTTGGTTCATCTATGCTTTGCTAGTCTTGTCTGGTTAATTGATGTCAATATTACTAATGGGGTTTTTTGGTTAGTATTTACTGGGGTCTGTTTTGATATCATTTGGCTGCTATAAACAAAATTTTGATGGGAGGGTAAGCATGATATTTTTTTTCTTAAATTACCTGCATGGAAGATGCATGTACTTCAAACTTATATTAATAAAATATGACTCTTACCTATCAAAAAAAAAAATCAATAACGATAAAATTTAGTGTTTATAATGTTTTCTGTCACTGTGATGGCAAATTTATTTTTTCATTTGTATTGCTTTCTGTTTTACTTTTAAATATGCATGCATTTATTTCTTAAATAGATATACCACAAAAATATACCACACTTTGATCTTATGATGAATGCAAATTGTAGAAATTTGTGTGACAAGATCCATATTATAGCCTACATTGCATCCATAAATAGATTTGAAATCTCGTACTTGTAGTCCTTCCCCCATTCCTAAAAAAATTCAATACCATCGACATCAGCTTAACAATGCTTTATCGATGAAACCCCCAGTACAGCCCCACCGATGGCCTGAAGAAAAGAGCTCACAACCTAGTATTGGTGTAACAATACTCTATCAGGGTGACTCATAAGGTGCGCTCCCCGATATACCGATAGAGTCAAAAAAAGTAAGCACATCACTATAACACATAAAAATCGGTGGAATGAATGATTGCACTCCCCCAATGGCCCGATATAACCAGGAATTATCAAGTGCATATTACATAAAGTATATTACTTAATTTCTCAAAGGAAAAAACTGATTTGAATATATTAATAGACATTGAAGTTTTGAACTCAGAAAAAAAATCTTTACTATAAGTGTAAATGAATAATGAATAATGAATAATAATTCAACACAACCATTTATTTCATTTCAACTGAATTTCAATGTCACATTATTGCATATATTTTTAAAGATGAGTAGTTGTAGAGAAGGAAAGCTCCTATTTTTTATTAATAACATATGTCAGTGTGTCACTTTAGTACTTTACATAGACACAATTTAATAATTTATTCCAAGTTGTTGCTCATTACAATGGATTAAAAATTGATTCCAATTTCCAATCTTCTGCTGCTGAAAACTTACTACAAATGTAACTCTAAAAATAAATGCATGATTCCAAGCTTCTGCAGGTGACTACATAATACAAATGTGGCTCTGAAAATAAATGCATGATTCCAAGCTTCTGTTGGTGGATTTTCCAACCATGCTAGGGGAAGGGGGTTCTAATCATTATGGGGAAATGGGATCCGTGAAGATGCAAAATGTAATTATCCCCTTTGAGAACTAGAGTCATGCATAAGATGTAATACAAATGTCTCTTTGAAAATAAATGCACGGGGCTTGCCTAAACAACCATGCTGGGGAAATGGGAGCTATTAAGATACAAGAGGAGAAGAAAATATGCTCCCATCTTTTGCCCACAACTTCCATGCAATGGTATAGAACTTACCTCCATCAGAGCTCCTCATCCTGGTTTAAAACCTATCTGAGAAGTCAGGTTAACCAAATCAACTTCTTTCCAATTCCACCCATTCTAAACTTGAAGGAAATTCATCGTTCACTGATTACTCTATAACTACATAACTGTAGGCAGGAGAATTTACAGTATCCCTAGGAATACCACATCTTATTCTTCATGAATCCTTATTAACCCTAGAAAATAAAAACCCTTATGACACTATCCACTATTCACTGAATCACTATCCCTATTTATGGGCCACCAGTGCCACTACCAACTTGTATATAATGATAGTCATGATTCGTGTAAATTAAAATGTTTAATTTGATTGACGTCTGGCTACATGCCAACTGTACCTCAAGCTGAAAAGCTATCAAAATCTGTCAAAATAACTAGTGCCACTCAAAGTTCAAACGATATGAAATAATTACAAATCTTGTTTCATTAAAGCTACGAGCTATCCAAGAAATTTCTTCGGATGTTCATATCATATGGCATTAATCGTCGCCACTGCTAGCACTAGTAGTATGACAACCACACTTTCTTCAAAAAGATTGAGAATTTCAATTAAATGAAATGTACAACATTGAGGCATTGAAAAGATAGAATGAGTGATGAGTGATGAGCCTTGATCTCACCACATGTCCCAATCTAACGATTCTAGTGTTATTCCGAATGTTTCAATTCACAAGTCTAGTGCATCGGAGATTTACTTCCTGAATGCAACTCTTTTTTCTTGTTGGTGTACAAATTTGTCACTTTAACCATGAAAATAAATGCAAGATATTTGTGAAAAATAAGTAAAGAAAAGCGATAGTTTCTCTTTTAAGAAATGAATTAATTTGAACACATTGCACAAAGCCTCAAAGATGAAAATATACGCATTCTGACCTAACAGATAAACATTGAAGAATAATCATGAAGAAACACAATTCATTAATAATTAAAAGGAAGCATTAATAAATACAAAAATTTAGAAATATATTCTTTTATCTCTCTAATGCCAAAAATGTGGATTCACAGACCCATCACCCCACATGCTATACAATCAAAAAGTGCTCAAAAGATGAAACACAATTCATTCATAATTAAAAGGAAGCATTACTAAATACAGAGATTTAGAAATATATTCTTTTATCTCTCTAATGCCAAAAATGTGGATTCACAGACCCGTCACCTCACACCTTGTACAATAAAAAATCACTCAAAAGCTAAAACACAATTCATTCATAATTAAAAGGAAGCATTAATAAATAGACTGATTTCTAGAAATATATTCTCTTACCTCTGTAATGCCAAAAAAGTGGATTCACAGACACAAACCTGTCACCCCACACCCTGTACAATCAAAAAGCGCTCACAAGATGAAACTACCCCCTTATTATTACGTCTCACAAAAGGATTCATGCATGTTGTTAAACCACTGGAGGTGCTGTGACTCTATGCAATTCTAACTGCATTTCTATAACTAAATTGTGAAATTCTGTGCGTTCTTCTTCTTCTAAAACAAAAATCACCCTATTGTACTTGACATAGCTAGTTTTCTCTTTTCACACCACTATACACAACTGGGAAATGATGTTGAGTTGCTCTTCTTTAGGCCAATTCAAATCTGGTTGCATGACGGCCACAAGTTCATCTTTCCATTCCTTGATATTGCCAGGAAGTACCATTTTGAGGAAACTCCGAGTCTGAAGATGAAAATGCTACCACCTTTCCTCGTATGCAGGTTCAGTTAACTTCATCAACAATAAGTAACCATTTATTTTCCAAGAATTTTTTCCCAATCTGCTACTAAAGATTACGTTAAACCTCAAGTTGGTATTTGAAAGCATTTGAGAAGACATCCCTTAATGGCACCGTACAATTCATTAAATGTTAATGAGATGACACTTCAAAAGTTGTGCATCCCACCTAGGTTGCCCCATTGCTGAGAAAAAAAAGTCTATAACCATTAGTATGGTGATAAAATATCAACCATTAATTTCTAGAAATCTAATGGTTCTAGTGTTATTCCAGAGGTTTCAATTCACAAGTCCATCAAACATTCATCGAACGGTCCCTATGATTTTTTATGGCATATCCGTTTATTTTTCCATTGAATTTTTTTATTAGTTTGAGATTCTGCTTAATTCGCCAATGAAAATATATTTTTTGCTTTGAGAAAAGGTTTTAATTGCCAACAATTTTTTTGTTTTGTTTTGAAAACAAGATTAATTCGCCAATGGATTTTTTTTTTTTGGTTTGAAAAACGGTTTTAATTGCCAATGAAAAATATTTTATTTGATTAAAAAAAATTGCAATTTACCATGATTTTCCACAGACTTCTAGGGATCTTATTAAATATTCTCCAATTGGGATTTTTTTTTTCCTGAAAAATGAAAAAAATTGCCAACAAAATTATTATTTTTTATCAGGAAGTATACAGGATTCGCCAGGATTTTACACCTTTGCCGAGGGGGGGGGGTTCTTACAATTTTCCCTATGCATGAATGATAGAGTACACCTTCAGATCACTACTTCTAGAAAATCAACAATTAGACTTCGCACTAATCTACCACAATTGCATTACACACACACTGTTTCACATCTATTTCACATCTATTTCACATCTATCTGCTCTATTTCTTTGCACTTATCTCTTTGTACATATTTCACCAATAACTCATCCTATATTTATACTATCTTCAACTTTGAAACATATCCAAATTTGCCCATCCAACATTTAAATTCAAATTAGGTTAGTGCCAAAAAATTATAGGGTGGAATTAGAATGAGGTAAACTCAAATAAACACTTGATGAGTGTACCACCAAAAAAATGCATCTAGGGAAAGAGGATTCCCCACTAGGCTCCTAGGGTTTTTCACGTAGAAGCAAGGTGGAAGAATGACTCTCTTTTACACTAATGATGTTCTTGGTGTTCATTCAAAGGGTTGGGGGTTTGAATAGGTGTGAAATGAAATATTTGTAAGTGTTGAGAAATGGGAAAAGAGACTAACCATTGAAATACAAAGAGATGGTAAACACACAATGATATGCAAACATGTACAAGAGGACCTAAAAATGTATGTAAAATATAAAAAAATTTGTAAAACAAGAAGTGTGCACTTGGTGGCTGAAAAGTGATGGCATGAAGGTCTGAAACCCCTGGAAAAGATAATCCAGAGGCTGACTAGGACACTTATGCCAAGCTAGGCGACCTAGTCCCAATTTCTAACAAAAGGGTACTCAGATCTATAGAAAACCATGAAATTCATATATAGTGGGACTAAGTTTCCACTAATGGTGTCTTAGTCCACTTCCAAATTTTGAGAGATCCGAAGGTGTACTCTGTGGGTCTTGGTCTGCACTTCTGCTCCTGATAAGTTTTTGGACTCGAAAATGTAGAATCTGGTCTGTAAGTGTCTTTTTGTGTAGATTCTTGACCTAGACAACAAGGGGATGTCTTCAAAAACTCTACAAAATTGTCTTCAATGATTTCCAAGTCTCCAAGATACCTAAATCTACAAGCACATACAAAGAAGGAAGAAGAAATGTTGATTGTTAAGGCATGGGGGTTTACCTTGGTCAAACCCCTTTTAGATAATTAAATCAAATGAAGAGACAAGATAATAGAGCATGAAATATGAAATGATGGATTCAATACCTTGCCATGATGAATGATCTTGTGTTGTTGCAGCAATCAACCCTTGAGTGCTTGAGAAAAGATATCTTGTTGACTTAGAATGCTAAAAACCCTAGCTTGCTTGAAAAGAATGATGAGTGATGAAAGGAGATTGAATAAATGGAAAAATTATTGTTAAAATGGAAAAAATTATTGTTAAAATGAGGGGAAAAACCGTTATTTATACATGCTATTCCCTAATTTCCCTAAAATAACACATGATAGGCTGACCTTAGTGTTTGGGAGGCAAATTCTCGTTAGAATTTTTCTTTAATTTTGAATTTTATGCCAAAAGGGACTAGGTTTCCCAAGGTGGTGACCTAGTCCACTTGGACAAATTCAAGAGGTGGTCAGGAATAAAGTGGTGTTTAATGATGTTTAACAGACTCGTCTCCCGAAGCACACTTAAGTCGAGCCGAAAAGTACAGTAAGGGGAAAATTTAACATAAGAAAGGGTCAATTTGTTGATGACAAGCCTACAAAAGTGTGAAAATGTATTACAACACCTTACAAAACTTTGTCACAAGGCTTGGAAAGAGGTAAAAAGGGGTTTTTTAGGTGAATTGTGTCGAAAAGGTCTTAGAAAAGTGGGAAGATGTGTTACAAAACTTCACAACACCTTTGTAAAACACCATTAGGTTTTTATTGATTTGCAAGTGTTCAAGGCCTAATGTGAATGTGTTGGCCACATTACAACATCAGATCAAAGCAAAACCAGGTCAAAATCCAAGGGAAAAGGCCCAAATGAGTGAAAAAGTGTCAAGGCTACACATTTAGCCCCCACTTTAGTGAGAGGATGAACTTGTTTCAAACTCACATTAAAGTAGCCGAGTCATGCATATCGAGAAGGATCCGAATGTATTCATGTTAGTAAGGTGAGAAAACTATTTTCAAGAGGGATGATCAAGCTCATAAGATCAATATCCCATGGAAAACCAAACATAATTACACAAGATCACACATGAAGTGACGTGAAAGAGTGAAGAGAGAGGGAAAGTCAGATCAAGCTTTGACCATTTGTCCAACTAGTTGTGGATTAGATCTAGGATGTTTGTTCGAAAGGAAGTGTACTCAATCTGGGGTGAAAATATATTTGGTTGTCCGTCGGGTGAGAAGGCCCAAAAGGGTGAGAAACATACACTCGGTTGGTATGCACTCTCACACACACAAAGGTGGCTATGAGGAAAGTCGTGCTGCTAGTTGGGCTTCCTGCTCAACCATACCATAGTTATACCTGGTGATAACTTTGATAAGGCCCCAAAAAAGACAAGGGTTCACAGTTCATGAGACAAGCAAAGCTTTGTATTCTTGGAGCTCATGAAGAAGTGTAGGATGGCACTACAAGCATGCAAGTTGTGTTGTGCAAGGTGGCCATACATTGAAAGATGCAACAATGCAAAATGTAAAAATGCAAAAATGCAAAAGGTAAAATACAAAAAGGATGTTCAAAAGAGTCTTATTTAGTTTATGTGAGGTCTTTGAATTAGGGAGCATTGTGTCTAATGTATCCAACAGAGGACCAATCAAAGAATAAAAAATTCACAACTTAGGGGATGCAGTGTGTCACATTAGGCCACTAAGAGGAATGCAATATGCTAAGATAGGTCACTTTCATGAAGAAAATTATATCCAATGTCATCCACAAAGTGAGAAACTCATCGTATGAAGTAATAAGGCTGCCCTAGGAACCAAGGACAAGAAAAAGAAAAATGCAAAATAAATAATGCCAATGTATGCCCCCACTTTAAAGGAATTACTACACACCGTTTTGTGAGCAATTACTTTAAAGTAGAGAAATGAAAATTGCAAAAGGAAAGAAAGGGACATGACAACCAATCTTGGAAAATCCTATGCCAAGTGAGGCTATGCCATGTAAAAGAAAAGGAGAAATAAAAGGGAAAGGGGGTGCCCCCAAAATGAAAAACACCAAACACATAAGGGATCTATGGAATTGGGGTCATTATGTTCATTGTTGCAGTATTTGTGTAGAGAGCACAAAACTATTATCATTCCCCCAAATACATAGAATTGGAAGAAGGACACAAAGAGGATGAAAACAAATAAAAGGAAAGAGTTGTTTTGAGTCAACATGGAAGAGACATATGATGTATTGACACTTTGCATCATCCCCCAAAGGACAAAAAAATAAAAAGAAAAAGACAAAGAAAAAGGGCCCATTTTGAGTCAACATGAAGGAGACATTGTGGTCTGAATGCCTTGCATCATCCCCAAAAGGAGGACGAAAAAAGAAAAAAGAAAAGGACATGGCCTTTTGGGTCCTAGGGTTTTTCAATTAGGAGCAAGGTGGAAGAATGAATCTCTTTCGCACTAATGATGTTCTTGGAAAGTTCATTCAAAGACTATGGGGTGTGATATGTGATGTGTGTGATGTGGAAGGTATCTAAATGCTGCAAACTAATGAAATGAACTATCTTTTTGAATGCAAACTAATGTAATGTATATGTGTTGAAAAGACTATGTAAAATGACATAAAATGAGTTAAAAATCTAACATAACTTAATAAAGAAGAAGGGGTGCACCTGGTGGCTGAAAAGGGATGGAATAAAGGTCTAAAACCCCTGGAAAAGCTGATGTAGAGGCTAACTAGGACAATTACGTGAAGCTGGGCAACCTAGTCTTAATTATGTGAAAATCTGTCGGAACCAGTTTCTGACAAAAGGGTACTCAGATCAACCTTGAAATGCATATATAGTGGGACTAAGTGGCCACTAATGGTGACCTAGTTCACTTCCAAATTTTAGGAGATATGAAGGTGTACTCTATGGCTCTTGGTTAGCCCTTTTTCTCTTGATAAGTTTCTAGACCCGAAAATGCAAAATCTGCTCTGTAAGTGTCTTTTTGTGTAGATTCTAGAACTAGCCAACAAGGGCATGTATTCAAAAAATCTACAAACTTGTCTTCAATTATTTCCAAGTCTCCAAGATACCTAAATCTGTAAGCACACACAAAGAAGGAAGAAGAAATGTTGATTTTTAGGGCATGGGAGTTTACCTTGGTGAAACCCCTTTTCGATAATTAAATCAAATGAAGAGACAAGATAATAGAGCATTTAATATTAAATTATGGATTCAATACTTTTCCATGATGAATGATCTTGTGTTGTTGCAACAATCAACCCTTGAGTGCTTCAAAAAAAATATCTTGTTGACTTAGAATGCTATAAACCCTAGCTTGCTTGAGAAGAATGATGAGTGATGAAAGGAGAGTGAATGCATGGAAAAATTACTGTTTAAATGAGGGAAAAAACCCTTATTTATACATTCTATGTCCTAATTACTTGAAAATAATACATGATAGGCCGACCTTAGGGTTTTGGAGGTAAATTATCGTTAGAATTTTGTTTTAATTTTTAATTTCATGCCTAAAGGGACTAGGTCACCCAAGGTGGCGACCTAGTCCACTTGGACAAATTCAAGTGGTGGTCGGGAATTAAGTGGTGTTTAATGAGCTTGTTTTTTGAAACATACTTAAGTCAGGCCTAAAATTCATTAAGGTGCAAATTTAACATAAGAAAGTGTGATTTTTTTTATGAGAAGCCTAGGAAAGTGTGAAAATGTATTACAACACCTTACGACACTTTTTGATAAGGCTTAGAAAGAGGTAAAAAGGGGTTGTTTAGGTGAATTATGTTGAAAAGGTCTTAGAAAAGTGGGAATATGTGTTGCGACACTTTGTAAAACATCGTTAGGTTTTTATTGATTTGCAAGCCTTCAAGACCTAATGTGAATGTGTTGGCCACATTACAACATTAGATCAAAGAAAAACTAGGCCAAAATCCAAAGGAAAAAGGCCCAAATGAGTGAAACAGTGTCAAGGCTACACTTTTTGGTGACACAATGAGGACCCAAATAAGTCCCAACATGCTTCATGAACTTTGAAGGTAGTGTTTAACACAAGGTCAACCAAACCAATGTAAAACACATAGAACAATTAAGCACACACAAATCTTAGCACGATCCAATTTGTCCAGAAACCAAAATTATCTTCAACATAATTATAAAAACTTAACTCTAGAACTACAAGTCATAAGACTCAACTGAAAAGAAATTTAGAGTGTCAACATTTCCCCTGGACCACAACCAGATACATAGAAAACCACAACTAACAACTAGTGAATATAACTCACACTGTACAATGAATCAAAAGCCAAAAATATGGATATAGAAGCTTCCAACAACCATCATCAACATATTTGAACCACTCAAACATAGGAGAAAAACCTGAAGCAAAACCTAGATCAACCGCTGAACACCTACAACCTTTTCCTTTACATTTTTCTCAATATCCTTGACATATATAGCCAATAACTTGCATCCAAGACATTAATGACAACAACAATCAGTTGATAAATAGTTAACCAGTTGACATCAATGACAACACCTTCATTATTGCAACAATCTCCCCATTTTTCATTGATGGAAACACATGATGTGAAAAACCATCAAAGACAACACACTAGCTCTGAACACACTTTGCATGAATTTACTTCTATTTTTTCCCCTTTAGAAGATTTTTTTTTTTTTTTTCACATGTCACACTTTCTTCATCTCCCCTTTTGACATCAATGATAAAGGAAAAGGAAATTTTATATTGATTTCCCCTTTCACATTAACAAAAAATACTCTTTCAATGACAACACATGATACTACCTACTCCCCCTAAAAGGTAGCCACCAAACATTAGTTTAGAAAAAAGATAGATCCATAGATCCAATAGACTGATGCATCACCATATGTAACTAGTTCAAAAAATGAGGGGAAATCACCCCTAACTTCTCTTGAAGACACTCAAAAGTATCTTTAGGAAGAGCCTTTGTAAATATATTAGAAATCTGATCCTTCATGGATACATACTCAAGCTTTAATTCATTCTCCACAAACTTCTCTCTCAAGAAGTGATACTTGATAGATAAATGATTTTTCCTTGAGTGTATTATTGGATTCTTTGAAATGTTAATTGCACTTATATTATCACAAAAAATAGAGATAAGATCATCATACATTACTTTGATATATTTCAATATTTTTTTCATCCATAAAACTTGTGTACAACAAGATGCAACAACAATATACTTAGCTTCAACAGTAGATAAGGAAACTAAGTCTTTATTTTTACTCAATCATACCACCAATTTGCAATACAACAAAAATGCACCACCACTTGTACTTTTTCTGTCACCTACACATCCAACCCAATCTGCATCTGTATAAGCACTTAGTGTAAAGTTAGTATCCCTAGGATACCATAAGCCATAATCTAGAGTGTCATTCAAATATCTAAATTTTATTTTAACAACAAAAATATGTGTTTCTTTAGGATCTTCTTGAAATCTATCCACAAGATAGACTGCATGCATAATATCTGATCTAGTAGCAGTCAAATACACCAATCCACCAATTATAGATTTGTATTTTCTCTGATCAGCCTTAGGTGAATCATCATCTTTACCTAATTTGCAACTAGTCACTATAGGAGTGCATACTAGTTTGGAACCATCCATCCCAAACTTCTTTAACATCTTTCGCACATATTTTGACTATGAAATAAAAATTCCTTTCTCTATTTGATTAATTTGCAGCCCAAGAAAGAAATTCATCTCACCAAACATAGACATCTCAAATTCTCTTTGCATTTCTTCTGCAAATAGTTTGAACATAGTTTCATTTCCTCCAAAGATAATGTCATCAACATATACAACCACAATCAAGATTTTTTCATTTTCAATTTTAAAATATAGATTACTATCTACCATACTTTTGTTGAAACCAGATTGCTGAATCAAATACCTATAACCTTGCATACCAAACTCTAGGAGCTTGCTTCTAACCATATAAATATTTCTTCAATTTTCAAACCATATCTAGTTGATTTGATAACTAGAATCCTTCCGATTGTTCCATGTAGGCCTCTTCTTCTAGTTCACCATTCAAAAATGTAGACTTAACATCCATCTGATAGACCTTGAAATATTTATGAGTAGAAAATGCTAAAAACATCTCGATAGCTTCCATTATTTCTATTGGAGAAAAAGTTTCCTGAAAATCTATACCTTCTACTTGTGAGTAGCCCTTACACACAGTGCTTGTTTTATTTTTGACCACTTCTCCATTTTCATTAAACTTATTTTTGAATACCCACTTTGATCCAATAATATTTTTATCTATCGATCTAGGTACCAATTCCGAAGTTTGATTCTTCTCAATCTACATAAGTTCTTGCTTCAGAGCTTCCATCCAATGCTTATCTTTCATTCTTCACTTGCAATCTTTGGTTCAATCTAAGAAAGTACACATAGATTTATCTCACCAACAACATCTTTGCTTCTTGTTAATACTCCTTTTGTCTTGTCTCCAATGATCGAACTTTTTGAATGATTTTCTTGCACATATCTAGGTGTCTTAGGGGACATCACCAAATCTTCTTCTTCTCTTTCTCATCCTTCTCCTATTCTTCCACAATTTCTTCAATCTTCTTCTCTTTCTAATCTATCTACTATTCTTCCACAATTTATTCAATCCTTACACAATCAAGTTCATTAGATACATATCCATAAAAATCAATTGAATTATTCATTGCTTCATCGACCTTGACATTTGTGCTTTCTACAATATTTATCAGTATTTTATTGAATCATATGTAAGATTTTGTTCTAGTAGAATATCCAATAAAAATACCTTCATCACTTCTAGCGTCAAACTTTCCTAAATTTTCTTCATCCCATCTGATATAGCATTTTCTTCTAAATACCTTGAAATACTTAACAGTAGAAATTCTTCCACACCATAGCTCATAGGGGGTGTTTGTACTATTTTCTATTGCTTGGAATTGACTGAATACATAGAAAGTAGTGTGAATATATTCTCTCCACTAAACTTCCAGTAGACCAAGCTCAGTAATCATCGATCTAGCTACTTCTTGAATTATTTTGTTCTTCCTTTTAACAAATCCATTATGCTGAGGATTTCTTAGAGTAGATAACTGTATTTTTATTTCATGAACTTCATAAAACATATTAAACTCATGGGAGGTGAATTCACTACCTTTGTCAGACCTTAAGAATTTTATCCTCAAATTTACTTCATTCTCAACCATAGCTTTGAATGTCTTGAATCTATCTAATGCATCAAATGTATCTCTAAGAAATGTAACCCATGTATACCTAGAGTAATCGTCAATCAAAATCATAAAGTACCTTTCACCTTGTAGAATTATTTCTCTTGTAAGACCACAAATATCTATATCAATTAAATCTAGTAGTTTGATAGTAGATTGTTCCTTTGATATGAAATAGTATTTTTATTGCTTTCCAAATTGAAAACTCTTGCAAATAGAATTAATGGGCTTTGTAATCCTTGGTAAATCTCTCATGGCTTGTACTGCACTAATCCTTTCTAGATTATCAAAATTCATGACACATTATCCAATGCCATAACCAAATTTCATTAATATAAGTCATAAAGCATCATCCATCAACACCCTTAGTTGATAGATATTTACTTCAGATTTCTTTCTTGCAACAATCACTATTCTAAAATATTTCCTAATTTCACATCTCTCATCCTTAAATAAAAGATTATATCCTATAATCATCTATCCAACACTCAAAATATTATGCCTTAAGCCATTAACATACTATACATCATCAATATTATGCTTTCCTTAAAAACTTATTGAACCTATCCCACAATTCTTAGCACCAGTATAATCTCCAAATATAACTAAGTCTCCATCATATTTTTCAAGTTTAAAAAACTTACTCTTATCATCAGTCATGTGATGTGAACAACCACTATCAACAACCCAATAGTTATTTTCTTGTTTAGCATGTAGGGAAGATATTATAGTACCTTCACCTTTCTCTTTCTCCAGAGGGCATTCCTTCTCCTGTTTTTCAGAGTTAACAAAAGTAGGTGTATCTTTTATAGCCAAATAAATCATTCACTGTCATTAGGATCTCCAGAATCAGACTCTTCATCAAAAATACTAGCATCCTCATTCACATAATATGCTCTGTTGATCTTCTTACCTTTGTTTTCTTTGCTAAATATTTGTTTATTCCTCTTAGCTCTTTCTGGAAATCTCAAGGCATAATGACATATTCCTCCAAAACTAAAGTATTTAAAGGGTAACTTACCTTGATACTTACTAGAGCCTTTCTTCATTCTTCTCACAAAATTAGCTTCTACTTATCAATATTTTCTTCATCCAAATCTTTAGCTTTTGTAGCCTTAAAAGTAGTTTATGATTTTGATCTATTTCTCAAACTAAGCTTTCTCATATCATAAGATGTCAGAGTTCCCAATAATTATCTTTAGTGTAAGTCTTTTAGTCTATATGTTCTTCAATAACACATATCTTTTCATTGTATGCATTAGGGAGAGTTCTAATAATCTTCTTTACAATCCTAGATTCATCTACTTTAGCACCAAGTCCTCACATTCCACCTACTATCTCATCCAATATTTGTACATAATATTTAACATTATCATCTTCAAACATATGCAAGAGCTCAAACCGTGTCTCCAAATTCTGCAACTTTTCCTCTTTGACCCTTTCATCTCCTTCATGCACCTTTTCTAAAGAATCCCAGGCTTCTTTAGTAGTCTTTAGATTTTGCACTTTAATCAACTCATAATGTACAAGACTATTCTTCAAAATGAACTTCGCCTTATTGTTTGCTTCATGTGCCTTGATCTTATCATTCGTACTTAGACCATTACTAGGATGAGTGTAAGTATTCTTGTAGATTTTTTCCACATAATATCCACAATAATCGAGATACTCTTCCATCAGAATTTCCTAGATAGCATAATTAGTTCCATCAAACTTTGAATACTCTTAAGAGACTTTTCCGATCATCCTAGACCTTCCTTAAGCGATTAAGATCTTCTCCAAGGAACCAAGCTTTGATACCAATTATTGAAGAGAACAATTGAGAGGGGGGGTTTGAATTAGTTGTACCAAATTTTATCCTTTAAAGAATTCACCAGAACTTAGACCAATAACAAGTCCTTTACTCTACTAAAATGATTAAACATTAAGTGCAAGGGTAGAAATTGAAAAGTATCACACTAACATAGAAACAAAATATTTACGTGGAAAACCTAATATGGGAAAAACATGGTGAGGATTGGATCACAATATAAAGAATATCAAAATCGATTACAAAGGCTCACTGCTAGAAAAAAGAGGGCTCAGTGTTAAAACAAGACTAACTGTCCAGATCAGGACTCAGTGTCCAATAAGGGTTAATAAAAGAAAAGTTATATGTCACAAAGAGAAGACAATATCAATGCAACATAGATTTCCATCATGATTTTCTCAAACACTTGTAGACATGCATGAATGATAGAGTACACCTTTAGCTCACTACTTTTGAAAACTCAACAATTAGACTTTGCACTGATCTGCCACACTCACATCACACACACACACACACACTATTTCACATATATTTGATCTATTTATTTGCACTTATCTCTTTCTACATATTTTACCAATAACTTATCCTGTATTTATACCATCTTCAACTTTGAAACATGTCCAAAGTCGACCATCCAAGATTTAAATTCAAGTCAGGTCTACGCCAAAAAATTCCAGGGTGAATTAGAATGAGGGTGACCCAAACAAAAATTTTATGAGGACTCAATAAGTTCCAAAAAACTTCATGAACTTTGAAGGTAGTGTTTAACACAAGGTCGACCAAACTAGTGTAAAACCCATATAACAATTAAGCACAAACAACTCTTAGCACGATCCAATCTTTCCAAACACCAAAATTATCTTCAACATAATCATAACAACTTAACTCTAGAACCACAAATCATAAGACTCAACCAAAAAGAAATCTGGAGCAATAACATTTCTCCCGGACCATAGCCAGATACATAGAAAACCACAAATCACAACTGGTGAACATAAATTATTGTACAATAACTTAGAAGCAAAAAAATTGGATACAACAACTTCCAACAACCATGATCAACATATCTGAACCACTCAAACATAGGAGAAAAACCCAAAGCAACCACTGAACACTTGCAACTTTTTCCTTTACAATTTTCTCAATATCCTTGACATATACAACCAATAACCTACATCCAAGACATTGATGAAAACAAAAACCAGTTGATAACTAATTAACTAGTTGACATCAATGACAACACCTTCATTCTTACAACACCTTGTGTATGCTTCCACATCTGTATACACATTTACGAGAGTAGTTATAACTCTGTAATATAATACATCATTTCTTAATCCTTTTTTTATGGATGTGCATAGCCCTTTCCAAAGATTTTTTTTTGCTATAGGCATGAGGGATGTTTGAAAATGCTTTGGAATTTGGTTTTACACCTAGAGATTGCATTTGCTTGAAATTTTCTAAAGTCTTTTCAAAAATTTCATTTTGTGTATATCCTGCAATCATTGTAGTCCACGAGGACATATCTCATTCAAACATTTTGTCAAATAGTTCATGTGCCTTCTTTATACATGTCTACCAAAGCATTTTATCAAACAACATAGACAAGGCAATGAACTATTTGAAAAAATGCCTCAAAGAAATGTGGTCTCATGGTGATCTATGTTGTTTGAAAAAATGATTTGGTAGACATTTTTGGAAAATATGGTAGCATAGACAAGGTAGTGAGTTGTTTGAAAAAATTCCTCAAAGAAATGTGGTCTTATGGTGATGGAAACCACCATGAGACCACATTTCTTTGAGGCATTTTTTAAAACAAATTATTGCCTTGTCTATGCTTTTTCTTACTATTATACTTTGATAGATTTTTTTCATGCATCTATAGTTTTTTTCAAAAGCACCTATTTAAGGATTTTAGCCATAGCAGGAAGGGGACTTTGGAATGGGGTATGGCGTCTATCAAAACATAAAACGGGGGATTTTGATGATTGTTATGGTTGCAATTGCCTTAGTAGACACAAGGGAAATGTGAATGCATTTTGTCAAATAGTTCATGTGCCTTGTCTAAGCATTCACATTTTGCATATGTATTTACATTTCACATGTTTCTACTAAGGCGATTGCAACCATAGCACTCATGAAAATCCCCCCTTTTCTGTTTTGATAGATGTCATACCCCATTCCAAGGTCCCCTTGTTGCTATGGATAAAAGCCTAAAATAGGTTCTTTTGAACAAACTATGGATGCATGGAAAAAATATATCAAAGCATAATAGTAAGACAAAGCATAAACAAGGTAGTGAGCTGTTTGAAAATATGCCTCAAAGAAATATGGTCTCATGGTGGCTACTGAGATGTTTGAAAAAATGCCTCAAAGAAATTTTGTCTCATGGTGATGGAAATCACCCCACCATGAGACCACATTTCTTTGAGGCATATTTTCAAACATCTCACTACCATGAGACCACATTTCTTTGAGGCATTTTTTCAAACAACTCACTACCTTGTCTATGCTACCACATTTTTCATACAATTCTACCAAATCATTTTTTCAAACATAGACAAGTCAATGAGTTGTTTGAAAAAATGCCTCAAAGAAATGTGGTTTCATGGTGATGACATCACCATGAAACCACATTTCTTTGAGGCATTTTTTCAAACAACTCATTGACTTGTCTATGCTACCAAAATTTCCATACATTCTCCATTTTGTGCATATACTACAGTCATTGTAGTCCACAAGGACATATCTCATTGAGGCATTTTGTCAAATAGTTCATGTACCTTGTCTATGCATTCACATTTCACATGTGTCTACTAAGGAAACTGCAGCCATAACACTCCTGAAAATTCCCCCTTTTATGTTTTGATGGATGTCATACCCCATTCCAAGTTCCCCTTGCTGCTATGGCTAAAATCCTAAAATAGGTACTTTTGAAAAAACTATCAATGCATGGAAAAAATCTATCAAAGCATAATAGTAAGAAAAAACATAGACAAGGTAATGAGCTATTTGAAAAAATGCCTCAAAGAAATGTGCTTTCATGGTGATGGACATCACCATGAGACCACATTACTTTGAGGCATTTTTTCAAACAACTCACTACCTTGTCTATGCTAGCACATTTACCATACATGTCTACCGAATCATTTTTTCGAACAACATAGACAAGGCAATGAGCTGTTTGAAAAAATTCCTTAAATAAATGTGGTCTCATGGTGATGAAAATCACCATGAGACCACATTTCTTTGAGGTATTTTTTTTAAACAACTCACTACGTTGTCAATGTTACCACATTGACAACATAGTGAGTTGTTTGAGAAAAATACCTCAAAGAAATGGGGTCTCATAGTGATGTACTAAGGTAAGGTCCTATTTTGCACCCAAACATGTCAGAATAGTTTGAGCTACATTGTACCATTGAAGTCTCTTAAGTGACCAAAGTGAAAAATGGAAACAAAATTTGATGAGTGATTAATTTGGAATCGTGTCAC
This sequence comes from Sequoiadendron giganteum, assembly GCA_007115665.2. Taxonomy (NCBI): domain Eukaryota; kingdom Viridiplantae; phylum Streptophyta; class Pinopsida; order Cupressales; family Cupressaceae; genus Sequoiadendron; species Sequoiadendron giganteum. Next base: position 170,252,335 of record CM021104.1, on the reverse strand, counting down.
TTAGAAACATTCCATCTAATTCCACATGATCATATAGCCCCCCTATACAATAACCTCTCTCAGTTTTTGATAGCTTCAATTTTTTTTCCAATGGTGAAGAGTTTTCAGTTGATGGAAAAAATGTTAGTTGCATGTAGTGAAAAGTTACAAAGTGGTGTAACTTTCATTCTATTCATTTTCTGACCAAACCAACAATTCCAATGCATCTAGATGGGTAGTTTTATGATAGGAATGGTCTTGTTTCACACCCAAACATATCAGAACAGTCTGAGCTACATTGTATTAGCGAAGTCTCTTAAGAGACCAAAGTGCAAAATGACAACAAAATTTGATGAGCGATTACTTTGAAACCATGTCACTTAGAAGCATTCTATTTGATGCTACAAGATCATGTAGGTCCCCTCTACAATAAATTCTCTTAGTTTTTTATAGCTCTGAGTTTTTTGCTTGTGGTGAAGAGTTTTTAGTTGATGGAAAAAGTGTCAGTTGCATGTAGTGCAAAGTGGTGTAACTTTCATTTTGTTTATTTTTTGACCAAAATAATAGTTCCAACACGTTCATATGGGTAGGTTTACTCTAGGAAAAGTCTTGTTTCACACCCAAACATGTTAGAACAATCTGAGCTACATTGTACCAGTGAAGTCTCTTAAGAGAACAAAGTGTAAAAGGGAATCAAAATTTGACGAGTGATTACTCTGAAACCATGTCACTTAGAAACATTAAATCTAATGCTATAGGATCACATAGGGCCACTCTACAATAAAATCTCTTGTTTTTTGATAGCTGTGTGCTGTTTTCCCATGGTGAAGAGTTTTTAGTTGATGGAAAAAGCATCAATTGCATGTGGTGCAAAGTTGAAAAGTGGTGTTACTTTCATTATGTTTATTTTCAGACCAAACTAATAGTTCTAACATGTACAAATTGGTAGGTTTACACTAGGAAAGGTCTTGTTTCACACCCAAACATGTCAAAATATTCTGAGCTATATTGTACCAACAAAGTCTCTTAAGAGACCAAAGTGCAAAAGGGCATCAAACTTTGACGAGTGATTAATCCAAAATTGTGTCACTTAGGAACATTCTATCTGATGCTACAAGATCATGTAGGGCCCCTATAAAATAACCTCCCTCAATTTTTGATAGCTCCAAGTCATTTTCTGTGGTGAAGAGTTATCAGTTGATGGAAAAAGCGTCAATTGCATGTAGCGCAAAGTGGTGTAACTTTCATTCTATTCGTCATCTAACCAAACCGATAGTTCCAACATGTCCATATGGGTAGGTTTATGCTATGAAAGGTCCTATTTTGCACCCAAACATGTCGGAACAATTCGAGATACATTGTATCGGTGAAGTCTCTTAAAAGACCAAAGTGCAAAATGACAACAAACTTTGACGAGCGATTACTTAGAAACTATGTCACTTAGAAACTTTTTTTCTGATGCTATGAGATCATGTAGGGACCCTCTACAATAACCTCTCTCAATTTTTGATAGCTTTGAGGCATTTTCCTATGGTGAATTTTTTTTTGATGCTGCAAAAAGTGTCAGATGCATGTAGTGTAAAGTTGCAAGAGAGAATAATTTTGTTTTCTTCTTTGTGGGGCCAAATCATTAGTGCCAACACATCCAGTTGGGCACATCTATGCTAGGAATGGTCACTTCCATTCATTATAAAAGGTTCATAGTCTTTCCTACTGGACGGGTCACAGTTTTTCGCTTAAGTTTATATTCTTAATTGAAATCTTCAAGGATGTTATGGATGTATTTCTCAACAATATATTTCTCTCCATTTTATCGTAGTTCTTATCAACCTAGAAATTATTTGGCAAGAAAATGCAATTGACAACTGATCCTAGTTATTAGTTATGCAATGTGAAGTAATTGCATCATTTCTTATGTCGACTTTCTAAAAAAAAATATTGTAATTAGTTATGCAATGTGAAGTAATGCTTTGAGTTTGAAAGAAGTGCAATGCAATGTAATCAACGATATGAATATAAGGTACACAAATCTATTAAGTATAATTCATTAGTTAAACTCTTTATTCTATTACTCGAGTGAAGCTTCGAACTCCACCGCCACTGGGAGGTGTTGTCGTGAAATATCCAAGATTAACTTTTTCAACATCCAAAATCAGATATTAGAATACCATTCATATAACAATGCTATTCACATGTAATATTTATAATTGTTTACTAGTTACATACCCCGTCAATACATGTCATATCATAATATAGAGGTGGAGGACCACTGGAAACTAAATGAACGCTATGACCCTAAAATTTAATTACAATCATTAAAATAAATTAGTTAATCTTGCATTCCAAAAATGAAATTTAATAAATTAAAATTAATGAACTTGCTGATATTTACCTGAGTATCAATGCCAAAAGCCTCATTTGGGAGTGCATTTGTCATCACCAACTGGCCAGTTGCAGATATTGTCTATCCACCTACCTCTTGACTATCCATGGGGTCATAACCATATGGTGACCTGCAACCCTAAAAATATGGGGTGGAACCCTACCCCTCAAAGTATCCCTTGCTCATACTGTACTCTAGGGTTGACACGCTCTATGATGCTTTGGATCAATGAAATAATGGACTATAGTGTCTCGACCTCAATACTCTCCTTCACAACAAAAGGGATATCCACATGCTCATAAGCTAGTCTAGCAAGTGCTCGTCTCACTAGCCACTATGGATCAAGACGTGCCCTTGGTCTATCCTTATATACGTAGACCCACCACCTCTACCCTGGAAGTCCCACATATCAAAATAGTTGGAGATTTTGTTGAGGAAAAACTTGCACTAGATTTTCCTCAAGAAATATTGCAGGACATCATTATTGTTGCATGGAGGATGGTCAAAAACCATCCACCACCTCTGCCAAAATCATTCTTTATCCTTGGTGGTTGCACCAATGGATAGGAAACCTCTTGCTTGTAGGGCATAAAGGTCAATTTTTTTTTGGGTTTGTGAAAAGGGAACACAATTCAAATTTTGATATTTTTTCATTTTTGACTTGTTTGTAGGATATTTTATTTTCATAATATTCTCTTTACTCCTCTCTTCTCAACCATTTAATTGATTTCTAATTGAATTTACATGTATTATCATAGCTTCAAGTGTTTGTGGAAGCGTGGTTCTTTATGAGGCTGAACTTGCAAGATCTTTCAACCTCGTAATTAAATCAATTTATTTTTTGTTATTTTTAATTTTCCCCCATTAAATTTTATTGAGTTCTAGGAGGATGTTGAGGAATTATTGGAGGATTTTGTTGGGGGTGGTTGTTCATTAGGTATTTGGTCATGAGGTGGAGAAGGATTTTGAGGAGGAGAAGGATGTGGATCATCAAATCTAAAAAATTAAAGAAATTAACATCAAAAACATATTAAATCTACCTATTTAATAACAAATTCCCAAAAATAATAATAAAAACTTACTCTTTTGAGCTCCCCATTGATGTGGCGGTATTTTGGTGAAGAATTGGAAAAGAAAGTAGCGAAGAATTGGTACTCAATAACATGAGCACATTTGGGAAGGGTTTGCAGGCCATAGATGGGAAAAAAAAAAGCATAGTGAAATAATGAATTGAATTTGCTCTTTTTATCTTATAATGTGACATAACGCACTCACATTATAACTCAAGTGCATTATAGCTTCGGTGTGACCGAGCCTTAGGATCGATCACACCAAGGCATAACATGAGCGTGTTATAAAACACTCGCATTATGGATTTTCAAAAATATTAAAAAATTTGGCCACTTTTTGGCCCCCCATCTTTTTGCACCCGCTCTTAAGTGTTTAATAACTTAGGCCACTTTTCACACTAGCTATTTAAGCTTTCTTAGGAAATGCAATTTTTTTTATCTCAAGTCATAACATTGGAACACATGCCATGATCTATTTTTATCCTCACTTATAATTTCATGTAGCGTTTTATTTTTTCTTTTTACTTTTCCTTTTATAAGGGATCATTATTGTATCATTCACTAGAGGGTTTTGCACATTCATAATGATTTTTTTTTGGATTAATAGTTTCTTTTACCTCCATAGAAATTCCATTTCTTAGTCTCTCTTTTTTTGATAGGTATTTGATTTCAAGTGATCCTTAGGAGTTGAAAGATTAAGGAATCAACTCCAACATGGTATTAGAGCTCTAGACCTATGATTTTCTTTCCTTCTTTTGAGAAATTTTGCCTTAAAAATGGTGCATCTTAGATCCAAACAAACTTCATTGCTAAGTACAAAGGGCCCAAGAAACCTATGATTATCTATCCAAATGCTATAATTAGAGACTAGAAAATGTTTACAAGTTTTCTCATGTTGCATAGATCTTGAGGGAAAAATTCCATACGTTATACAAAATCCATATATTCATTGGGATTCATATGGTCATAAAAATACATAACCTATTGGAAAATGTGCCTCAACTTGTTGGCTTGAGCCTTTGCTAAGGAGTTGATGAATTTACTCTCCCTACCACGAAGCCATTCCTTATATTTGGAGGCAACATGTTGGTCCTTTCCTTCATCGGAAAACTGATCGCATATCAGTGAGTGACAATGTGTTGTCTCACCGATATGCCGATATGCGATAAACATTGTGTCGGTGAGACTTCGCGTCATCGGTGGAGCCCGATATATAGTCTCAATGATAGAATGTTATGCTTTGTCAGTGTGAATTGGGGTCATCGGTGGAACCTTTCATCAGGCTACACTGATGGACCAATGGAAAAAGGAAGCGACTTGGTGGGGACCACAACATAGTGTACCGATGAATGGGGTCTTGATCTACGGTTGAGATTTGACCAATCCAACGGTGCTCATTTTATTTCGTGCTCAGTTGAGGTGAGTACTAAAGAAATCTTGTGAACCATGTGTAATTGTCTAAGTGTTTGACACTTGGAGGCATGCGAGGTGTGCAGGCTTCGAACACATTTCGTCGTTTCAGAGAAGCTTATTGGGAATTTTGTAGATGCCCTTTTGATTCCCCGAAATTGCACAAGATGTGTACATGTGTCTTGGTGGACTCTGGTGATCTGGCGATTAGACGGTTATTGCCATACCGTAGTGGCCATTAGGCCATGCCACAGTAGCATGGTAGGAAAACCTTGGGGCACAATTGACCATTTTGATAGTCAAAGCAATGGACGAATGGCATGACAACACGTGGCACAATCTCATTCATTGATTTTACATCGCTATTGTAAATCAATTGTTACTGGTCGAATGTTTAAATTTGTGAAAGTGAAATGTGGATTAACTGTAAGATCTGATTCAACGATTGACATAATCCAAATCTAGGTAATTCTGTGTAATAGAATTAAATGTTTGGGTGGACCAATGCGCGATTGTAGGGCGATCTGATCAAAGATCTAGTTGCTTGTTGGTGAAGTATGGAATTAAATTGGCAGCTCCTTTGGTTGTTGGAGAGTGATAGGCATAGAGACTAAGGTGATAGTGAGAGATGAGAGTCATTGTATGCGGTAATAGCATTGGAACAGTGAGGGGGTTCGAATTGAAGTTTGCTCCTTGTGAGCTAACTATCAGAGAGTGAATTTTGTAACTTTGTATGTAATCTATTTACTAGAATACAAAGATATTTTGCTTGGTGTGGTGGGTTTTTCTTTTTCACGTAAGGGTTTTCCCACCTATATCTGGTGTTATCTCTGTGTATGTTTTTTTTTTTTCTCTTGTCTTACTATGTATGTTCATCTCAAATGTAATAATTTAAATAATGATTTTTTGCACTTCTCCTCTGTGGTTTTAGCATTAGGAAAGCGTATTCCACACCTCTTCTTTTCCTTTCAAGTGGTATCAAAGCTTGGCTAGTTGTGTTATCCTTGTTAGTAAAGCTGGTTTTTTGTGCTAATACTATTCCAGTGGGAGTCTTGCAAAGTTAGAACCTAGTTCTGTTTGAGATGGAGAGTACACCAGGTAGAGTAGAAATTGAAAAATTCAATGGCTGCAACTTTGAGTTGTGGAAACTCAAAATGGAAGACCTGTTGGTGGATAAATACCTTTGGATTGCTATGTCTTGAACTATGCCATAAAGTATGAAACAAGAAGATTGGGATCTTGTAGATAGAAAAGCTAGAGGCTTGATAAGACTTAGTCTAGCTGATTCTGTACTCTTGAATGTTCATGAGGAGAAGTTTGTAGCTTCATTATGGAAGAAGATTGGTGATATTTATCAGGGAAAGTCTTTGGTAAATAAGTTATTCCTGAGGAAGAAGTTGTAATCCTTGAAGATGGAAGAAGGTGCATCTATTGTAGACCATCTGAACTCATTTAATATGAGTGTTTCTCAGTTGGTGTCTATGGGTGTGAAGATAGAGGAGGAGGATAATTGCATGCCCTTGTTGTGTTCGTTACCTAACACTTGGGATCATCTTGTAATGGCTATTGGAAGTACAACCACTACTTTCAATATGAAAGATGTTGTTGCCTCACTGCTATATGAAGAGATGCAAAGGAAGTCTTCGGAGATGGCCAAAGAGGCCCTTGTTGTTTGAGGTAGATCCTAGGAGAAAGGCAAGAAGAAAGACAAAAAATTTAAATCTAAATCTGAAGGGAGATCAAAGTCTCCTGGTAAAAAGTCCAAGGTGAAATGCTGGAATTGTGGGCAACTTGACCATATCCAAAAGGATTGTAAGGAGAAGAAGAAAAACAAGGATAACTCTTTAGACAATGAATCTTCTCAGAGTGATGCAAATTCCTTCATTGCAACCTTGCCAATTCAGGCATCAGATGATGTCTGGTTGGTTGAATCAGGTACATCTTTCCACATGACGTCTCATAAAGAGTGGTTCACTAAATACAAAAATTATGGTGGTGGAAAGGTATACCTGGAAAGTGATTCAACACTGGATATTGTTAGCTTTGGAAGAGTCAAATAATTCCCTGATGGAAGAATCAAAGGGATTGGTGATGTACTACACATACCAGGTTTGGCTCGTAACTTAATTTCTATCAGTAAGCTGGATGATGGTGGTGTGGAAGTTTCTTCCTTGAGTAAAGGATGTAAGATGGCTAGAGGCACAATGGTGTTGGCTAAGGTTTTACGTAGCGACACTTTGTACAAGATGGATGCACATCCTGTTCAATGTAACAATGTCTCCTTAAAGTCAAGCAAAGCTGCTCCTGTAGAGAAGGATGATGATGCTCCTCTGGATGCAAATTCCTTGGAGGTGAAAATCCTAGCTAAGAAAACCATGCTGTGGCATCATAGACACGGTCACATAGGTGAGAAAGGTTTTAAAACCTTGAAAAATAAAAATGTTGTTGAAGGGCTTGTTGATTGTAATCTTGAGTTCGGTTTCTATGAACACTAAATTTATGGAAAGAAACATCGTGTTTCATTTTATTCGAGTCCTCATAAATCTTCTGGTGTACTGGATTATGTTCATTCTGATGTGTTTGGTTTAGTTAATGTTTTTTTTTAATCAAAGTCTAGATATTATGTTTCTTTCATTGATGAATATTCGAGAAGGGAATTTGTATAATTCCTTAAGAGTAAATTAGAAGTGTTCAGTCATTTTAAAGAGTTTAAAAAATTGGCAGAGAATCAGATTGGAAAGAAAATTAAATGTCTAAGGACAGATAATGGCAGTGAGTTTTCTTTTGCAGTTTTTGAAAGGTATTGTAAAGACCATGGGATTAAAAGGCATAAAACTAAACCTTATACTCCACAATAGAATGGAGTTGTTGAAAGGTTGAACATAACGTTAATGGAGAGAGCGAGAAGTATGTTGAGTAGTGCTGGTATGGAGTAGAAGTTTTGGGCTGAGGCTATGGCTACAACATGTTACTTGGTAAATCATTCACCTTGTTTTGCTCTTGTTGACAAAACACCTTTGGAAGCGTGGTTTGGTAAGAAGCCCTCTCCGAGACATATTTGTTTCTTTGGCTGTGAGGCATATGCATATGTGCCAAATGAGAAAAGATAAAAGTTGGAGAACAAGGCTGTTAAATGTATAGTCATCGGCTATGGCATTGGTGTGAAGGGATACAAGCTTTGGAATCCTGATATTGAGAAGGTTTTGTACAACATAAGTGTAATATTTCATGAGCTGAAACCTTTAGTAGCGGATCCATAGTTAGAGACAGATAAAAGAGAAAAGAAGAATGATGTAGTTGAAATTTCTCAGACTCCAGATAAAGAGGAACTACTTGGTGTACCTAAAATTGAGGAGAGTTCAAGCAGATCTGAGAGTTATGAAGATGAAGAACTACAACCTCAACCAGTAAGAAGGTTTGCATGTGAAAGACAACAACCTGATAGGTATGGTTTCTCTATGTTGGATTCAAACTGTGCCTATGCTTTGATTACTAGCATTGATGAGCCTAGGACTATAAAAGAGGAAATTAACATGTCTGATTCAAATTCCTAGTTGGAAGCCATGAATGAAGAAATGGAATCATTGAAGAAATATGAAACTTGGGATTTGGTACCTTTGCCTTAAGAGCGAAAGCCTGTTGGCTGTAAATGGGTATTTAAGAAGAAGACTAGTCTAGATGGTAGTGTTGAAAAGTATAAAGCAAGGTTGGTTGCAAAGGGGTATTCCCAGGTTGAGGGAATTGATTATGGAGAAATATTTTCCCCTGTAGTAAAGTTGACATCTATCAGATTTCTTTTGTCACTGGCAGTAGTGTATGACTTAGAGATCGAGCAGATGGATGTGAAGATAATGTTTCTCCATGGAGAGCTAGAAGAAGAAATTTACATGTCCTAGCTCGAGTACTTTGTTGAAAAAGGTAAAGAAAGTCCGGTCTACAAATTAAAGAAATCTCTCTATGGTCTAAAGCAGTCTCCTAGAATGTGGTACCAAAATTTTGACACTTTTGTGTTGTCTATGAGATTTGTGAGATCAAAATCTGATCAATGTGTGTATTAAAATTTTGAAAAGGATCGTGTGCTTATTATTACCTTGTATGTGGATTATATGTTGTTCATAGGAAATAGTAAGTCTATGATTTTTGATCTTAAGTCTTTGTTGTATGCAAAGTTCAAAATGAAAGATATGGGTGCAACAAGGTATATTCTAGGGATGGAAATAACCGAGGACATAAAGAGCGGAAAGATTTGGGTAAGTCAAAGTAAGTATGTAAACACTATTCTGGAGAGATTTGGTATGAATGATTGCAAGAAGCTAGTTGTTCCAGTCTTGAAGGGAACAAAGCTATCTATTGAAGATTGTCCAAAATATGCTACTGAGATGGAGGACATGACCAGGGTGCCTTTTTCAAGTGCTATTGGCAATTTAATGTATTCAATGGTCTATACAAGGCTAGCCGTTGCCCAAGCAGTGGGAGTTCTTAGCCGTTATATGAAAAATCTATGAAGGACACATTGGGATGCTGTGAAGAGAGTGTTTAGATATTATAAGGGAACTTCAAAATTTGCTCTGTGTTACCATGGTAATTTGGTTGCATCACAAAAAACACTCAACATTCATGGATATGTGGATTCTGATTGAGCAGGGAACATTGACAATAGAAGGTCCACCAGTGGATATAGTTTCATGTTAAATGGTGGTGCAATTAGTTGGATGAGCAAGCGACAGGTTGTAGTCACTTTGTCCACTACATAGGCAGAATACATGGAAGAAACACACGCCTATAAAGAAGTTGTTTGGCTAGGTCATTTGTGTTCTGATATTGGTTTTGATGCAAGAGAGATTACTATTTGTTGTGATAGTTAAAGTGTCATTTTTTTGGCGAAAAATCTAACTTTCCATGCTAGGATGAAACATATCAATGTGCAGTATCACTTTGTTCATGATATGGTGGAGGATGGAAAGGTTTGCTTAGAAAAGATGGATACTCTAAAGAATGTTGCTGATGCATTGACAAAGCCAATTATCATAGACAAGTTCAGATGGTGTGCAAGTTTGATGGGCCTTGGGGCCTATGATCACTAGTAAATTTAAAGTCTGGAGGAAGCCTATAAGTCTTCGTCAAGTGGGAGCTTATTGGAGAATGTGCCTCAACTTGCTGGCTTGAGCCTCTGTTAAGGAGTTGACAAATTTACTCTCCCTACCGCAAAGTCATTCCTTCTCTTTGGAAACAACACGTTGATCCTTGCCTTCATCAATAGAACGATCACATATCGGTGAGTGACAATGTGTTGTCTCACCAATATGCCGATATGCGATAAACATTGTGTGAGTGAGACTTGGTGTCATCGGTGGAACCCGATCGGTAGTCTCAACGATAGAACAATATGCTTTGTCGATGTGACTTGGGGTCATCGATGGAACCTTTCATTGGGCTACACCGATCGACCGATGGCAGACAGAAATGACTTGGTGGGGACCACAACATAGTGTACCGACGAACAGTGATCTTGATCTACAGTTGAGATTTGACTAATCCAACGGTGCTCGTTTTATTCCGTGCTTAGTTGAGGTGAGTACCGATGAACTCTTGTGAACCGATCAAAATTTTCTAACTGTTCGACACTTGGCATCATGCGAGGTGTGCATGATTTGAACATGTGTCATTGTTTCAGAGAAGCTTATTGTGAATTTTGTAGATGCCCTTTTGATTCCCCAAAATTGCACAAGATGTGTATGTGTGTCTTGGTGGACTTTGGTGGTCTGGTGATCAGACATTTATCTCCATACCACGGTGGCCATTAGGCCATACCGCAGTAGCATGGTAGGAGAAGCTCGGGGAAAAGTTGAGTGTTTTGATAGTCAAAGCGATGGATGAATGACATGACAACACATGGCACAATCTCATTCGTTGATTTTACATTGCTGTTGTAAATCAACTGTTACTGGTTGAATGTTTAAATCTATGAAAGCAATATATGCATTAATTGTAAGATCTAGTTTGGTGGTTGATAGAATCCAAATCTAGTAATTCTCTGTAATATAATTAAATGTTTGGGTGGCCCGATGCATGATTTCAGGGTGAACTGATCAGAGATCTAGTTGCTTGTCAGTGAAGTATGGAATTAAATTGGTACCTCCTTTGGTCGTTGGAGAGTGATAGGCATAGAGACTAAGGTGACAGTGAGAGCTAAGATTTATTGTATGTGGTAATAGCATTGGAACAATGAGGGGGTTCAAACTGAAGTTTGCTGCCTGTGAGCTAACTATTAGAGAGTGAAGTCTGTAACTTTGTATGTAATCTGTTTACTATAATACAAAGATACTTTGCTTGGTGTGGTGGGTTTTTTTTCCTCGTAAGGGTTTTCCCACATATATCTGGTGTTATCTTTGTGTATGTTTTATTTCTATTGCTCTTGTCTTACTATGTATGTGCATCTCAAATGTAAGAAATTTTTAAATAATGGTATTTTGCACTTCTCCTCTATGGTTTTAGCATTAGGAAAGTGTATTATGCACCTTTGCTTTTCCTTTCATAACCCCTTTATGTAGGCTCTTTGTTCTAGCACAATCTATAATGGAATGATTTAATATGTGAGATTATTGAATTTTAGTAGGTTCAATTATGTTTCTATTTTTTTTTTCTTTCTAGCAACTAGTTCTTTCAGTGATCTTCTTGTGTTGGAATTTTAAGTTTTACTAGAAACTTTACTCACTCTAACATCTCTAGTATTTCTAACCACCATCGTTGCCCCAATTAGCTTCTCTTATTGCCTACTAATAATTACAGTGATGAAATCTCAACATTTTTATCATTAAACAAATTTTCATACCCTATGGTGCTATTAAATTACTTATGACAACACTCAATACCTCTCTATTTTTTTGGGTTGTTTTATGATATATTTTTAGCAAATATATGACCTGGGTGATTTTTTTATATGTTTAGTGGCTTCTCATTCCTTTCTCAATGGTTTTCATTCATATAATATAGTTTTATGACCATCTATGCAATTTTATACATAGTGGTTATTTTGTGGCATTCTTGGGAATATTTTAATAGTGCATAACATATTCTAGTTGTTGATGTTAGCATGTCCTTACTTGCATTACCCACCTAACCTACCACCTAGCCCTAATTTTCCCTAAAGGAGCTATTTTATTACTTTTGGCCTAACTTGGACATATGGTGTCAAATTTTGGAAAATGAGATATCATAAAAAAAATTTATTCCAAGAAGTTTCTAGTGGTGGAGGTATTTTTTAAAATTTTTGCTAGTGGTATATTTTGTTGCTTGTTTAAGATAGATTTTCCTTTTGGTTCCCAAATGTTAGGAAAAATGTGTCTCAACCTCACAACTACAAAGGTTAAGTATATTTATACTAAGTTTACACTTGACCACAAATGGATCCAAAATTTTCCTCAAAGCTACACAATAAACAAATAAATATGTTAAGAAAATTTTCAACCCAAGATCATGCTTGATTTTCAAGATATTAAATTTTCATTTTTAAAAGTTTCAAAATCAATTTTCAGGTACTTAGAGGTCTTTTATGAGATGAAAAGTGGTTGTAATTAGTGAAGAGGATTATATATTTATAGAGCACTTCAAAATATTTCTAGTGGTTCAAACAATTTGCCAGTTAGGCTCTCAGTTTAAAAGTTATGTCCTCCAAAAGCTGGGTCTCTTGAGTTGAAAAATATGAAAGTGTTGGACACAAAAAAGAGCTATAAGGGGGGTTTGCATGTGTGAGCATGTTTTTTGACACATAATAGGGAATATTTAATTGGAAATAAGATGGACACCACTTTTTGGGTGGTTTTAGCTCATCGTTTTGTAAATACCATTTGACAGTTTCATGTATTCTATCTCCTATATATTAGGTGCTTGAGATGGAGGTTGTGTGTAAGATTCTTATAGATGTTGAGTTTCCTTTGGATCTCTAGTTGGTGATATTTATGCAAAAAATATTGCCTTGCAAATATATTGTATTTTTTATTATTTCTAAATAATATATTGGGTAATTCTTAGAGCGTGAGGTTTTTCTCCTAAAAGGGTTTTCCTCACGTACATAATTGTGTTGTGACATAAATGGTATTTATGTTTATTTATATTCATTTTATGTAGCTGTTGTAAAAATATAAAATATTTTTCATAACCTTCTTCTCAAGATTAGTGTATAAATTTATTTTGCTACCTTAGCTTCCATACATCAAGCCTATAATTTTTTCTTTAACCTTCATTTGTCATGATTCTTATGATGTTGGAAAAGTATTTTATGAACTTTTCATAGCTATCCATGTAATTTTTTATATTTTCCTAGATACCCTTTATTCTAGTTTGTTATTATTTCACATCTCAATTGATTACTTGGACATTTTGACACCTCGAAAAGTTCTATTTGCATGAATTGAATTCTTTTGAGTTGTTTTATATGTATTTCTAGTATGTAGTCCTTTCTATACATTTTGAGCATCTATTATTTATGTAGTTTTTTAGTTATAGATGCACTAAGATAAAGTACCACTATTGTACATGTATTTTGGGGATTTTATACATCATGTTGCACCTTTTGTAATACTCACACTACTTTATCAAGTGCCATGGGGAGTTTTTTGTGTGCACTTTATCATTTTCTATCTCAACCTTGTCTATCTTCATGCTAGTGTGCATTATTTTGTACATTTTCATTGTAGGTATCATCTTGTGAGAATTATACTAATGTCTCTTGTCCTTCATACACTACATTGTGACACATAATTTTAGTGGACCTATCATACCTCTCTCTTATTGGTATTATGGGGGGTTTTTATATTGTTGGTGCTAATGCTTCCTTGGCTTTAGTTTTGATTGAGCTATGTATCTATTTTTTGTTCTTATGTACTAGGTGGATGTAGTGGATAGTTACCCATACATTTCAATGAGATGAAACACAAACCATATAGACACTCTTACATTCCTATTTTGTGGAGGTGGAATTTTATCTTTAGTTGACTGGTTCTCTTAATATTATTAACACTTGTATTTTTAATTCTATTATTATTTAAACATTGGTTGAGTAGTGTCATTAGGGTCACTCATACAAATTGATGTGCCATTTGTATCTTAAACTTTTAGATTTTTTCCTTGGTTTTCCATTTGATCATTGTTGGGCTAGTGTTGTTGAGGTCACTCATGTAAACTTTTATCTTCAATTAGTCACGATCTTCATCCTAATTTTTGTTGGGGAAATATGGGTCATCTCAGAAAGAAACATCCAAGATCAGTAGTGCCTTCAGTAATTTTAATTTCTTCAAATCACCTCAAAGACACAAAATACTATGCCATAAATCGAAAATAAACATAGTTCATTTCCCACATTGATCCTTAGAGAGAAGTTAATGCTTAACCAGTTTCAACAACACCATTAACAGATTCAACAAACAGAACCAAAAACCATGAAAGATGAAACAAAATACATGAACACACAAATATACGTGGGGAAAACCCTTTGGGTAAAAAGCCCCACACTCCAAAAGCCCAGATCACCATTGTATTATTCAACAACAAAAATAAATACAATACAATATTAGGCTCGTGACCTTTACAGAGTTTACATAGATTGTTCCATTTTGGAGAATATTCAGTAGAATAACCCATCACAACCACCACTCTCAACAAGAGACATCTCACTCAACTACATAACCTCACGAATTGACCATCGACCTCTCGACCTGTCTGTCACACAACCACTCGACCTTCACCTTCTATAAGATTCATCTCTCTTTCTCGACTCACGACAACCCAACCTCTCAACTAGTCTTTGGTTACTATTGCACTCTCTCGACTATCCAACCTCTTGGCCCAACCTCTAGCCTCTTGGCCTACACCTAGCCTCTCGGCTAGTCTGTTGCCCACATTTTCAGCCAGCATTGCCATTCAGCCAATACCATGGTTCTTAGCTTGCATCTAGCCTCTCGGCTAGGTCACCACTCAACCAGGTAACCTCCATGCTCCAGAAGCTTGGGTTTTCTCCAAGAGAGACCAAGAGAATCATTCTCTCTCTCTCTCTTCGACTATTCAACTACCACACCTCTTTAGGGTTTCACCTTGAGCCACGTGTCATCATCCAACATTTTTGGCCTTCGGATAAGCAGTTGAAAAAATATCCAACATAGAACTTAGGGTTATCCACCTAACACCATGTCGCCCAGTCAAATAGACATTTATTACCATCTCACTAATGTTCACCGAACACATGGGACCACATGCCATTTGTCCTCCATGTCATCGCCACTTGTCGGCCTTCGACATGATCCACTAGCCTATCGGGTTCCACATCTGCTTGCTCTGGTGAGGGGTCCACCAAAACACATGTCAACCGCTTGTGTAATTCTGGAGCATCAAAAAGGGAATCTACAATATTCACAAGTCTCCCAGAAAAGACTTAAATATTCACTCCCAACACTCCATGTGGCCCCCACAACCATCCATACAACTGACATCACCAACCACGTAGACCGGTCTCGCCATCCATCGGTTATGTCGCTAAAAAACCAAACTTGAAAACCTCATGTCAGAGGTTGTGAAGTTCTGAAAAGCCGCGACATGTCGATAACGAGGTTGCCAAGTTGGAAGAAAACCGAACTTCAAAACCTCAAGTCCGAGGTTAGAATTTTCCTAAAACTCGTGACATGCCCATAGCGATGTCGCCAAGTCAGTAGAAACCCAAACTTCACAATCTCCATCGGAGGTTAGAAAATTTCGAAAACCTGCAACTCACCAACTACAAAAGGATCGCTCTGTCATCCAAAGCCCAAACTTTCAAACCTCAAGACGAAGGTTGCAAAGTTCTCAAAAGCCACGACACACCGACAACAAAGGGATCGCCCAATCACTCCAAACCTAAACTTTCGAACCTCAAGTCAGAGGTTGCGAAGTTCTCAAAACCCATGACATACCGACAATCACCTTCACTTCACAGTCGCTAAGTTAAGAGGTTATGAAACTTTAGAACCCCACAAATTCAGTTAGAAATACTTGAAGACCAACGACTGAACTCAAGTTGATGATGGAGGAAAACACAACTGCTCTAGGAAGTCGATCAAGCCAGTAACTTTAAGTCACATTTCTCAACAATCTTAGAGGTTCCTTAGTTCTAGCAATATAGAAGTAATTTTTTAATAGTTGTTTGTAGTTTCTTCATGCTTCAATTGTGTTCTTCATGTTCCAATTTCTTTGGGGATATTATTTTGTAGACTTTTTAGTCCTTCATATGTATTTCCCTCTTTTGGAGAGGGTTTTTTTCCCATGAGATTTTTTTTTCTTTAGTTATGAGAGATCCTTTGTATTTGTACATGGTACCTTACTTGGCCTAGTTATATCAGGACCCATATTTTTCTCTCCATGCACTCATCATTTAGAGGTTTTGGCTTCTCCCCACATTCCCACAATGGTCACACTATACTAAGAATGTTCCCACAATGTTCACACTAAGACTGATCATATAAATTTAGCACCATCATATCAAATAGTTGGTTGAACTAGGATAGGTTCACATTTTTAGATAGTGTTGTAGTATAATTTTGGGGGATTTTTAGATTATTTATGAGCATCAACATGAGTTATCTAATTTTATCTCTTTGGCACATGGTTGATTGGGACACACTATGAGTCGTTTTCTTTTCTTATTGAGTTGGAAATGGATCACATGTAGTGACAACATCATGATTTGTGTGTTTCTAGATTTTTGAATGCACCATCTTTATCATTGTAATTGTAAAGAATAGATCATTGGAACTTCAGACTACAAGGGCAATTCTTGTCGTGTTTACATTTGCATGCTTGCATATCTCAATTCTTATTGTAAGTCTACCTTGATATTGGATTATAAGGAGAATTGTTGGATATATGCCCACTTTGTTTTGTTTATCGTCCCTATATGTTTCATCGTATGCTTTATGTCTTACATTTGTTATAGTTAACCACACCAATTAAGAGGTAGTTACTTGGATGGTTGGAAGGTGGTTACAACACCTTTGTAAACTTATATGTACTATATACATCGATTTAATATGTAGGAGAAATATGGAGTTTATCATAATTTTTTTTTATTGTTCATTTAATTTATTCATTAGAGAAAGCCAATGTAATTAGTTTTATAATATTTCATAGATAATTTTATATAAAATATCTTTTTGGTCAATATTGATTACAGCAATTGACTAGAAAATCTCCTATTCTTAATTTTTAAAATGTAACTTTGTTAAAATGTTGAGTTCAAAACTCTATAGCAAATAGGGTTATTATTAAGAGTGTGTAATAGTTAAATAGAGTGAACAAAAGGCAATAGTTCATTATAATAAACTCTAGTGAATGGTAAGTGCATGCTTGATTTACTTAATAGTAGTAAATGTATTATAAACTCTACGCTTTTAATTTGTTATGTATTGTTATAGATTCCAAGTTCTCTTTAATATACAACTTGCATATAGAAATAAGTAGATGTGGTACACATAATTTGTATATGTAAATTTTATAAGTAAATGCTAGTGCAATGTCATGGTTTATGATTCATATTTTAAAAGTGATTATGCCAAAATCACCTTTGTAAAATCTAATTGACTTACAATATGAATAACATTTTTTTTAATTAAGTTAATTGCTAGAGATTTACTTCTTATTAATATATTACTATACCAACCAATATTTATTAGTCATCTAAATAATTACTATCAATTACACTTCTATCTATATTGTAATAGCAAAAAATCTAATCACTATATGACACTTATTTTTTAATATTACAATTTTTTTTTTTTAAATTTAATTAATTCACAAATCATAAGACACACTATACCAATTCATATTGAAGTGGTCATAAACTTCGAATGTGTCTTTTGATATTCTTTCTATTTTTTCACTGGAAGACAGAGAGTTCAACATTACATAACTCTTAGTGACAGACCCTCTAACTCCTAATGCCTTTTCCATTCTTCTTCTATGGAAACATTTCTTCATTTGTTAGCTTAAGTAGATTTTGATTATTTAAAACACCATAGTTAAACCAGAAATCTTCAGAGTTATTCCTATTTATCCATTTGCAAGAGGCGAAAGAAAATGAATGTTTATGAGAACTTGAAGAAGATTGAGAAGATTGGAGAAGGAACTTATGGTAAGGTATACAAAGCTAAGGACATTAATACAGGTCAGTTTTTCGCCCTCAAGAAGCTCAAGCTCGAGAGTGATGATGAGGGAATTTCTGTCAGTACACTAAGGGAGATATCGCTCTTAAAGGCACTTTCTAATAGCCCTTACATTGTAAGGTAAGAAATGCATACGCCACCTCAATGTAAACTCTCAATTTGCAAAAGAGAAAAAAAAGGCACCTCCAAAAAAATGTGTATGAGAAATAAAATCAAAGTTTTGGGTTTCACCAAACAATGAATTGTTTCCGCATGGGATGTTTTATCAGATTGGTTTCTCGTAATCTTTACTTTTTAAGGTTAGAGGGGCGTAAACCAACTGAATAACCAGAAAAAAGCTTCTGATAAAACAATGTATAAAAGAACAATTGTACTTAAACGACTTAAATTTTTATCACATATATAATGTGTCATACTGTGTGACAAGGAGGAGAAAATGGGTATCGGGGAGGTGTGTCTGTTGGTTATTATCTGATGTATTTATGATATCTTAGTATACCACATTTGTCTAACTGTGCTTTTGATTCGATGAATCCTGTAAATATGTGTGAAAAAACAATCATATTCGGATGTCTTTGAGTTTGGCAAATATCTCTAAATTTAACTATGTTCTATCATCTGGTATTATCAGATATGTTTTCCTCCCTCGAAAAATAATAAATTTATATGAAATCCCCTTTTCAGTAGCTATATTGATTAATTGGTGTTTTATTGTAGGCTACTGGATGTGAAACATTTAAAGAACAAAAAGGGTAAGCCCCTCCTGTATTTGGTTTTTGAATACATGGACTCTGATCTCAAGCAGTACATTGCTGGTTATTACCGTAAGCAAAAGAAATTGCCTCCCCAGATTATCAAGGTAATTCCTTTCAATTATATGAATAAGTAACCATCATACTATTTTCTTGTATGCAGAGACCATGTTCTAAAAAATAAATGGAGCCTTTCAAGCTACGGGACATTGAGAGAGGATTAAAATTTAATAACAATAATCAAGGAGCTCTACTATTGAATTTTATTTTTTTCAAGATTCCATGTAATTGCTTAGATATATGAGATGCCAAATGCAACTAAAGAAACCTATTCTTTAAATAATTTATTTTACTTGGGTTTTTTGAAATGCTGCATGAAGGAAATGCCTTTAATATTTTGATTGCTATCTTGTTATTTTCTTTTTATGATAGTAAGTTTATTATTGGGTTGCAGAGCTTCCTGTACGAGATATGCAAGGGTGTTTCTTACTGCCACAGTGGGGGTATAATGCATAGGTGCTCCCATCTGTGTAGCCTGGATATTAAAGTTTTAGTTCTTTTGTATATTGTTGGTGTTTTTGAATGTAACTTTTCTATTTCTTTTGATACATGGTTTGAATGTGCAGGGACTTGAAGCCGAGCAATCTACTGGTGGACCAAGAAAAGGGTTTGATCAAAATTGCGGATCTTGGACTGGGAAGAACATTCACTATTCCTATCAAGAAATATACCCAGCAAGTGAGGCTTTTCTCAACTTGTTCCACAGTCAGGTTCCATGTCTATTTTCTTCTTACACAATTGATACCTATTTGGAATCTGCAATTGAAGTTATAAAGGCCACTGTATATTATTCCAAATTTCAATCTAGATGCTAGAGATAAAGAACTTATATCATACTTTAGATTCCATATGAACTTATTGAACAAACAACATAGACCTGGACACCATGGGTTTAAATTAGGGTAACGTAAATTTCAATCCAGATGCCAAACTTTATGGACTATATATGAACTTATTAAACTAACAAGAAGGATCCTGGCACCATAGTTCTAGGACTTATGTAATTATTTATTCTTTATTGAGACTCGATGCAGAGGATTCATGTTCAACAACAATAGATTCTACTGGAGTCTGTTAACTTAAATTGAACTACATTGTCAACAGGTGCATTATTCCATAAAAAAATGTTCATTTGGCATTTGATGCAGTGGATTCAGCTTCAGGTTGTAGGGAACACTGTTATGTACAGTTGAACTATGTTTTGAGCTATTATTTTTAAATTGTTTAATACCGTACTTCTTGCTGCAGATTATGACCCTTTGGTACAGGGCTCCTGAGGTGCTGCTGGGAGACACCCTTTACTCCACAGCTGTAGACATGTGGTCTGTTGGCTGCATATTTGGTCAGCTTTTTCAAATCTATTGTAGAAATCGACTGTTGAACATATTTCTACCGTTGTCTTTCTTTGTTATATTTGTTGTATTTCTATTCTTATATGTGCTATTTCTTTTACATTATCTATTCCAGCAATATTTTATGATTCATGGTTATAGATTTGAAACTGGTTCTTAATTCTGTAGCTGAAATGTGCCAAATGAAACCTCTGTTTATGGGCGATTCAGAAATAAGCCAGCTTCACAGCATTTTCAGGTCCGTGCAATTATCCTGTCAAAGAATTAAAACATGAAATTTTGCAAACAAATATAATATCTATTTTCTATTTCAATCCATTTTTATCCTGATGAAAGGATCTGAATATCATGGTCTATCTTAACAACTAATTCTACGTTTGTATGCATTAGGTTTCTAGGAACACCTAATGAAAGCATATGGCCGGGAGTCACCAAGCTGAGAGATTGGCATATCTATCCTCAATGGAAAAAGAACGAGTTAAGGATCCTTGTTCCAGACTTAGATCCAAGTAGTTTGGATTTGTTGTCTGTAAGTGTTATCAATTTGTATTCTTGTCCTCTTTTACTTCTCTGCTCATGTACAATCGATTTAAAAAGTAAATTCCAATTCCTCCTCCTGTTTGTTATTGTAGAACATGCTTATTTATGAGCCATCCAAGAGAATCTCAGCCAAGAAGGCACTAGAACATCCTTACTTTGCTGATCTTGATAAATCTCAATTCTAAAATGTTAATCTGAGATTAAAGCAATTGGGTAGTTTACTCAATTACTACATATTTTGTTTCATAATTTCTTGACTAGCATTTATGTTAAGGATTTATGGAGGTGCCATTTTTCCCACAAAGTTTTTCCGGGAATGCAAATATCAGCATTCCCAGGAATTGAAGAAAATATTCTATATCTAAATGCATTATCAATGCAGAACCGGTATTTGGGTTGATGTGTTGGCATTCTACTTTTCTCGTAAAACTTTGTTTAGAGGTGGTTTGTGTGATCATGCTGTGTGTTTAGCTAAGTGCTAGCTATGGTCTTAAGAGTGTAGACTCATTTAATAGCTAATAATATAACTTAAATTGGCTGTTTGTTTAGAAATCATTAAAATCTCGATGTTACTATGAGGCAAATGAGTTCTTGTGTAAGGGAAACCAAATGGATGTTAAAGCACTTACCTTGTAATGATTTTGGATAGCTTTTTGATATTTTGGTGAGTTAGTAAGTAAATTTCATACCTTAATTTGACACGATAGATGCCACAGTTTTTGCTAACTTGGGCGATTGAACTGAAATTTGAGTGCTTCGGCTTCCACAACCAACCTTCCATGGACTCACTCATCTGCTATAGGTATCCATTATCCTTATATTGATGGCACAGAGCTTGGTATGGGATATGCGAAACCTTTCTTTAGCATGTAAAGAGCAATCTTGTGATATGGCAATGACCAGCATACACTAATGACCAGGATTCTCAGACGATGAATAACTTGCACGAATTAACTTAGTTGTTTCTTCAGCTTGGAATAAATATGATACCAATATTATTATAAGATATTAGTTTTGATAGTTGCCCAACAGGTTGTGGAACGTGAATGTTTCACAACCTTGCTCTAGCTCAGGGCTGACTTTATATTCCTTTTATGGGATGAGGGTTAGAAAGAAAAGCTTGCACTCTATTTTTTGCTATGATTTTTCCGAATTGTCTAAAAATCTTTTTTAGAGATTGCTTTCTTCGGTTAATGCACTTTTAGTTTGGGGTTTGTAGTGTTAATTGTACGTTTTGGATCAGAACCATTCGTTAGGCATAGATCACTCATTCTGTTTTCAAATCACTGTTTAAAATGAATACAATGTATTAGGATGCTTAACGTTCAGATTATATGGTTTTTTCCTTTTACCCTTAAGTAGGAAACGTCTTTTCGGACCACTTGAACTTTCTAGTTCCCCTTTTGTTTTGAAACTTCATGTAGACACAAACAGACTAGAAAGGATTGCCTGTGGTTACATGGAATGGATCTTTCACACTGTCAGGTAGATTGTCAAATCCATTGTTCAGACAGACATCTGAAATGCATTGCATAAGTCCAGTATTTAGAGACCACGATTTGTGTTGAGTGGAGGGAAATATAGGCTTT
This sequence comes from Sequoiadendron giganteum, assembly GCA_007115665.2. Lineage (NCBI taxonomy): Eukaryota > Viridiplantae > Streptophyta > Pinopsida > Cupressales > Cupressaceae > Sequoiadendron > Sequoiadendron giganteum. Next base: position 170,230,016 of record CM021104.1, on the reverse strand, counting down.
AAAGCTACTTGATACGTTATTCAATAAATCTTCCATTGTAGGAATACAGCTCCTTATAAAGCTTTCTGAATTCAAAAATCTTGTACCTTGGAAAACAAGCTCCTTATGGACATTGACTTTTTGAAATACAAGTACATGAAGGAACAAAGTTAAATTCTGATTTGAAATCCCACATAAACATTTGAATTCTCATTTTCTTGTCAATATAACTTTGAGAAACTATAAGCTTTGTTGTTCTTGCTACATTGTAATTTGAATCAAAAGCAAAGACGCAGCGAAAACAGATAAGACTTATTTTTGCCCAGTAAAAAGCAAAGCACCTTAGATCAAAATAAGACTGAACAATGTATATTAAGTAGTGGCTCGGTGCCCACCAAGGACATCTTTGCCACCAGAAAGCAGACATCCCTCTTGTAATCTTGTGCAGACCAGATTTTGCCTTTTTAAAGATTGCCATAAAGTGTCTTCAAAGTATTTTACAGATCTTAATAACGTTGTAATTTTGATTCCAAATTTTTGTATATTTTACAATGAACCATGCCTTAAAGGTGTACAATTGTCTGCCAATTAACATACCATGTTGATTGACAGGTAAACAAAATCAGCGTATCTTCACTTCCTTTGACCGATTCCTCAATTAGAATGTTAATCACGCTCGCACATAATCTAGAACTCTAAACCATTAGATCAAGAGAATAAGAATCTCTGTGCCTCTAACACCTTTTCAAAATATTCTCTTATCAAAAGATTGAACAGCTATAAATGCAGCCGTCACAAAACCAGCCCTTGCATTCCAAAGAAGTGCAGATATGACCTCTTATACAGCTGATATGAGCATCATTGGAAGAAATACGAGATGAAGGCAGATAAACATGATTCACAGAGATTTAAAAATTGATAAAGTTTGTACAGATGTTTGCCTATTTAACTGTTGAATCTTGAATTGCAAAGATACTAAACTAACTCTAAACTACTGGTTATAGATTTGTTTGTTTTAAAGTGTTATTGGTCAAACATTTCCCAGACTGGTGCCTATCCAATGGGCAACAGAGTCATAGTTTATCAAAGAAAAAGTAAACTGAAACTAAAAGGTATAAGAAGCAATGCATTTCCATATACCACAGGTTGTGATGTCAACAACAAAACATACCTAATAATCCATTGCAGAACTGTATAGATCCATGTATAAGACGGAAAAGTTATGATGCAAAAGACCAGTTGCAAAGCTTGAAACGTATTAGAATGCTTTTACATTCATCTAATTCAGTGTTACACTCATGCCACCAAATATGGCAAAGAAGCAAGCCTAACTATGACTAGTAGATTTTTTTTAACTAAGACAAACTACCATGGAGACATTTGACTACAAACATTACTTAAATTATTTATTTCATAAATACAAACTATCATGGAGATATTTGACTACAAACATCAATTACAATATTAATTTTCTTCTTATTTCACAGGGATTATTTCTCCCAAAATATACTAGAATAGTGTGGTTTGAAACCCTGAAACCCTAGAGTGCTCTAGCACTAGGAAGTCTCGTGAAACAACAAATACCCAACCCTTATGATGAAAAATGAACTGCTATTTATAGCTTCTATTTCTTGGTGTGTGGGGATCTCTCAAGTCTTTGGCACTTTCAAAATGTGTGGTAAAGATCAATGTGGGTGGATCTAGATGGAAGAACTTCAACAACCCTCATACAGGCAACAAAGTTGTTCAAATCTCTTCATTAGATTTTCATTTCAAATTGTTTAAGTGCAAAACAAGGATTTTACATATGGGTGGATTCTTTTTTGGAGCATTATAAATGTTGAATGAATTGTCAATGGAGCAACTAGAAGCATAGGGAAAATGGACGAGCACATCAAGCCGCAACATGAAATTTTGAATGGTCTAGTGCTTGGCATGAGTTTGGGCCCAAGAGGGACCTAAGGAATTGAGTTAGAGAGGTAAGGAATTGGGAGCATGGAAGGAATATGAAATGAAAACATTGAGGTGAAAAATGCATGCAAGCCCCTAAGTCTAAGGGAATGAAAGTGTCAAGGGTCAAACTCGAGGAAGAAAATGGAAACATGACCTGGAAAGGGAGGAATTCAAAAATTGGCTGTGGAGGGTTAGGAGGAACTTGTGAATGGATCAATAAGGAAGAAGTTCATGGGTCAAGCCTTGGGATGGATCAAGAATTTGGGACTTGAGGAAGTGAGGAATGAATGAGTTGCAAGCTTGGGAATGGAATATGGATTGGGACCAAGGAGATAGTAGGAATAGGGAAACTATAGGGATTAATAGTTAGGGAATGGATCTGGAGGTGCAAGGTTCCTCTAGGGTTCCAATGCTCGAAGGGACAAGGAGGAGGAGAGGGGTTGGGACTAAGTTCCAAAGTCAATTATGGTGGTTCACACTTGGAGAAAAGGGAATGGAGAAATTGTAGGATAATAGAGGAACTTGGCACCTTGGGATCAAGTGATAGGGTCCAAAGTTCCCTCATAGGCTTGAAGCCTGATTAAGAATCAAAATAAAGGGGACAAAGAGAACATATGGTGGGGTTGGGGTTCCAAAAGGGAATAAAACCTTGGGACCCACTTGATAGGGGTACCAAGTCTACCTAAAAATTGATAACCTAGGAAGAAAAGGCCACACACAAAGACACACAAACACATTGGATATGAAAAAAACATGATTTCTAGCACAAGGGGATTCAAAAAAGAACATCACAAGGAAAAAATAGGCTTAAAATATAAGGAATAAGTTGAATTTTATAAATTTTTGAAGGGGTCCCACAATGGCTCTAATTGGGACACATGTCATTTTCACATAGAAAGAATCTAGAAGAAGTCTATAGGAATAGCCCACTAAAAGAACATCATAATGAAGAGGGATTGAAATAAATACACCTCATCATGAAAAAGATTAGGGGTCATATTCTCAAGGAAAAATAAATAGATAATACATGCAGTCACTAATCAAAATTCTTCATTGCTTATGAAAAGTAATTTTTTAAATGTTGACCTTGTATTTGATGAGGTCAATGAACTCTAGATAGATAAGATTCTAATATTATAAATAGATCATAACTCTTAGTAACCCCATATGGTCCAAGCCATAAAGGTTCAAAATTCCCATGTGTTCCTTTATCCTCTAATTGATATTTCACAAGTGGAAAATATCATTAACTTGAAAGATTCCTTGCAAGGTCTTCTTATTAAATAGATGTTTTTATTATTTGTTTTTGTAGCACAAAATTTTCATGTGTAGCTTTCCTACTTTCACCGAACTCTATCAATTCCAAGATACTTTGAGAGGAAACACCTTCTCATTCCTCTTCAATATCATGTAGCATCTAGTATATAAAAAACTCTAGGTTGATTGACATTCTAGATTCTAGTCCATACACCAATTTAAATATGTTCTTACCAATAACTCACATGAAAGCTATTTATCATCCCATAAGTTATGTACTTCAACTTATCATCCCACCTCCTCTTATTTATGTCCAAAGTTCTTATGAATTTTATGAGGATTTATTACAAGATTCGACTTATCCATTTCTCTAGGGATGATAAGGAGATGAGTGTATCAAATTGATCCCTTACTAAGAGAACATATTAAACATATCCTAAGATTTTGAACACATGGCATTATTAGAAATAATCCTTGTAGGGAAACCAAAACTTAATTATTATATTGCTAATCAAGAATTCTACTACCACCTTATATGCAACATTATGAACTTTGGAATTGCCTCAATCCACTTGGTGAAGTAATTAATGACTAGGAATCTACTTGTAACCATTGATAGATCTTTTAGGAATCTCTCTAATAAACCATACCCCCATTTCTAAAAATGCCTTTAATTGTGACCATTGTGAGGGAATTTCACTTATGTACTGTAGCTTACCAAAAAATATTTGGAAAACATCCAATTTTTGTACTACTTCAACCACATCCTCAAACAAGGCAGGCCACTAATATCTTTCCCTAAGGATCTTATGGGTAGTGGTCTTAACTTCAAAATTTACTCCACATACACGTTGATGACACTCATTGATAAATTTTTCTGCTTGCCATTGGTCTAATAATTTGAGCAATAGCCCATCATAATCTACCTATAATATATCATTGCGTATCAATACATACCTTTGTAACTATGACTTAAGCATTATTTATTTATTTATATTCATCTCAGGTGGATAATTCATATTTTCTAAATAGAATACTATGTTCTTATGCCATGAATTTTCCTTTAAATGACAAGAGCTAGAAGTGTTGATAGATTTTATAGCTCATTTACTTTGTTACTCCAAAATTAGAATTTATCATTAACTTGGCTATGCCTTTGTCTCTAAACAAATTAGTAACATTCACCTCCACCTACACCATTTACTTAAAGCTTTGTATTGAATGAAGATGTCCTTCATTGTTATTTGTGGCATATATCCTATGAGATATGATTTAAATTTCTTTATAAATTTTACAGGAATAAGCATGATATTCGTTGAATATTTTAACTTAGCATCTTTTAATGATTTACTAAAAAACAAAAAAGTCTACCTATATAGTTCTTTTTTTTCATGAAGTAAGACAATAGAAGTATAGAATTCAAAGCAAAAGAAAAAAAAAATGGTTTTGAATAATCCAAGCTTACTAGAGTAGATGTTTCCTTAAGGAATTCTTTTATGCCTTTGAATTCTTCAATTGATTCATCCCTCCATATAACTAACTACTCTTTCTTCATCATATTGGAAATGGCCTTTATCTTCTTACAAATTTATAAACAAATCTCCTAACAAAAATTATTTGGTCAAATAAGGACTACACTCCTTTGACTGACTTAGGCTAGGGAATGAGTTCAATTTATTTGACATGCTTTGAATCTATCATCACCCCATTCTTTGACACAATATGTCCTACCATATTTCCTTCTTTAGCACCAAACACACACTTATTGGTATTTAAAGAGATCATCTATTTATGATACCCTTTGAATATTAACTTTAGGTGTTTGCAATGATTTCCCCTATCTTTAGATAAGGCCATTAGTTCATCTTGGTACATGACCATGATCTTAGTTATCAAGTCAACAAAGCCAACACCCATTTCCCTTTATATGGTGGAGCCAACACTCTTTAGACCAAATTTCATCCTCACATAAACATGCCCTAAAGGGTACTAAATATTATCTTTGTAATACTATAACTCCTTAACCACAACATGGTTATATTCTAAGAATCTATTCATCATGGACATAAATTCTAAACTTGTTACCTTTAATAAGAAATGGTCCACACTTGGGAGAGGGTAGCTATCATTAAGAGACACTATTTAGTCTTCTAAATTATACACATAATCCAATCGCCCCATTCTTGTTTCTCATAGGGACAAGGTTATACACCCACTCAAAATGCTTATTGGGTTTGATACTACCTCTTTCTTTCAACTGCATTAACTCCTTTTGCAATTGTGGGGAAACTGTTGGATTTATAAGCCTTTGATCTATTTAAAAGTATTTGCAATTGGGTAGAAGGGAATAGTATGTTGACATAAATCCTCCCTAAAAGTATGTATTGTGTCATATAACTATTCAAAACATTTGAAAATTTCCTTAACAATGCTACTCATATCTTCTTTTTTGCTAGTGTACTTTCTTAATATATAAATTATTTTTGGGTTTGATTATGTGCCTAGTTTTATACTTTGAACATTATTTTCTTGAATTGGTTTGTTTTAGTTCTTGTAACAATCTCCATTGCCAAACATCTTTTCTAATGTTGCAATCTATCTTTAGGAAGGGTTTTTATCTTCAACTGTACTGACTCATTCTCAAACAATTTTTATTTTCCATGTTCATTTTATATCATAGGCTACCAATTAATTAGCTAGCCATCAAATTTATTTGTACTTCATGAACGTAATTTTCTACTAGTTGTCATTAAATACTTGTCAAATACATATATTGTGAAGGATGTTAGGCATTGTGATAATTCAAACACTATATTGATATGCGGGAGAAAAATCCTCTAAATCATATTTAGATGTTGTAACTACCAAAGTATTAGCCTCTAAATTCTTTGACCTACCCAACCAATCAATTCCAATTGCATTAAATAGTTCCATGTTTTCCCAAATATCATTCCTATACAATTTCATTTTTCTCCTTGGTTGCATAGATGATCTTTACTTGATGCATAACCATCTCAGAGTCTCCATGAATTATTAGGAATCCGTGATCCTAATAAAATGCTACTCCTAATGTGAGATGCTATATAGAAAACTAATGATGCAATAAGAAGAAGTAACAAGATAAAAGAGCAGCTCAATAAGATTAGCCTAAGAAAATGGTGAAACAAAGGAGTAAGATAAAAACAAATGATGATTTAAGTATGTTATACCTTTCCTTTGCTACTCCTTCCTTGGTTGGCCCTTTGATGCTTCAAGAATTGTGTGCTCCTTGGATGGCAATGGAATTGAATGGATGCCAAATGAATTGATGATATAAGTGCTAAAATGGATGAGAGCTTGAATGGCAATTTTGCAAGAGTTTTGTTGCAAAAGACTTGATTCCTCAAAATGGGAGAAATGAGGGGGTATTTATAGGATAATTAGAATTCTCTAGAGAATTCAATGGTTGAGATTGATCCAACAAGATCAAGATGAAGGGATATGGTGAGTTGAGGACTCACAAGCCCTCACATCTTGACATGTGGAATGCGAGATGTCTTAGGGTGGAATGATGTGGAAATGAGGTGGAAGGGAAGTACATGAGGTGGATCTTGGGGGATGAGAAGATTCCTTGGAGGAATAAAAGTGAATTAAAAATTCACAATGATTGGAAGAATCTAGTGGATAAGAGAGGGTCTCCAAAAAGCTGGAGATTTGTCACATGTGGGTGATGTGACAAGTCCAAGGTTCTAGAAGCCTTGGGCACATGTAAAATGACATGTCACATTTGCATGGGGATAGGGTAAACCTTGGAAGAATAAAATGTGAATTAAAAATTCACACGGGGAAGAGAGGAACCTTGGTTAAATAAATGTGAATTAAAAATTCACATGGGGAAGGGAGTCCAGGCTAAAAAGGGTAAGTGGGAAGGTTGATCAAAAAAGGTAAGCCAAATGTGGCTAATGATTCTGATTAAGGTTGTGCAAACACAAGATTAGGATAATTAATGAGAGATTAGGGACAAGTGGGAGATTATGGAGGATGTGACACTTAATCTTGATTAAGTGGTGCACATCCTAATCACAGATTAATTAATTTAATCTGGATTAAAAGAGGGTTATGGAGAATGTGACAAGGAGAGAGAAAAAGGGGAATTAAAAATTGATTTTAATCCAAATGGGTTAAATGACTAAATTAAATAAATTGTCTTATTTATTTAATTTAGAGAGGAAAAGGGATAAGGTAAAGTATTTAATTTATTTAATTATATACTTTAGGAACCTTAGGCAGAAAATGAAATAATGATTAAATAAATTATTTGATCACTATTAATGAAATAGATGAATAGAGTAGACGATTTTGATCATATGGAAGTGATCAAATTTGGATGTCTACAGAATCCAATCCCATTCTTATGAGAAATTTTCAATCCTAACAATAAAGCTTCATATTCAATGATATTGTTTGTCTATTTGAATTCCAATTTAAATGAAAATTTGGATAGTTGATCACTTGGTGAAATAAGAAAAACGCCTACACATAAATTAGCATTTGAAAGATAAAAAATAAAGAACATAATCCATAAACCATTCACACCTTTGTGATTACTATGGTGGGAAGTAGGTCCAACCTATTCATCCTCATCTCCATCGTAATAGCTAATGAGCTAATTTCTATACCAACATCAAAAAATTTGAATTCAGTAGTATTCTTTTAATTATCCTCAACATTATCCAAAATCTTTGTTTCAATATGTAACTTGACATTCACTCAATGCATGGAGATAGTAGCTGAGGATACATCCATCTAAATGCTACCTCTAATAAAAATTATGCACTTTTTGAATAATAACATAACCCATTTGGGAGGAAAATTAATATCTATTATAAATGACTTATCCATGTATTTAGTAAGTTTAACCTAAACATTATTCACAACACCAATGGAATTCAATTCCTTAGGTTCCATGAAAAACCATTTAGAATAGGACTTGGACACTTTCAATCCTAGTTCATTCATAACTTGAAGTGACATGACATTGATGGATGCACCTAAGACCAACATACAATATTCAACAACCATTCGTTAATCATCAAAGTGGTATAGAAAGGGTCAAAATTCAATTGGTTATTGACTAGGGATTTTTCCATATATGCTTCTCTGTTATATCCATTCTCCAAACCCTTTTCTAATTTTTGATAGTAGGATGACTTGGAATATCAATATTTTTGAAATAAGAAATAACCCTATCCCTTTGTTAAATTCTCTTAAGAATTATACTAATCGTCACAATTTTTTGAATTGGCTAAATACTTGTGTCATATCTATAGGCTGATCACTTGAAAGGGGATTATTAATTGAAATGGTTAAATCATTTGCATTATGAATAGAAGTAATGATTGTACTATAGGAAAAAATATTCTTAAATTTTGAACCCTTCATCTTCTCTTCATCTACTGGGTTTCTTTAGACGACATTGATTGATTCCTCTTGGGCCTATTAGTTTGTCTCATTGTTATTGGGACAGGTGTAAATTTGATGTTGTGGTACGTTCTATAGGTTCATACTTTTTTCTTTGCTTCTTGTTACACAATGAATTTTCTCTTCTCAATTGCCTTATTTTCTAATGTCTCATTTATTAATTCAACATCTATCTTCCACTTCTCTTTGTTAATATTTGTATCATAATTATTGGCCTTAACAATAGATTTCTCTTTTTTTTGGTACATCCATATTTATTATTTGACAACCATTTTGAGCCTATGCTACTATTGCATCAATGAGGACCTTTATGTCCTTATCAAAAGGATTTTTTTTTTATCTTATGTACATTTTCTTCATTAGTTTTCTAAGATGGTCAATCAATAGTAGATAACTCATGGGTAAGTGCAAAAATATGGGAGGCCAAAAAGGGGGCTTAAGTGGCCACTTTTTTTTTGAAATAAGGAAATACTAACCTTGGATGTGAAATTAAGGATAGTTACATTCAAAATTTTGAGATGTAACAAAAACAAGGATCGTAGTGCTCTGAGTCTAATTTCTAAACTACTAATTTATTTTGAAAATGGTTGAGATTATGGGGTTCAAAAGATGTACCCATAGAAATTGGTCTTGTTTTTGTCAGAAAAACATAGCATAGCAACTTTTGTGGGAATGTAGCACAGTGTTTTTTTTTAGTATTTTAAAATCACTTTAGTGAGAAATTAGCTAATAGTATGTAGTTGATGCACAATTTTTCTAATAATATTTTAATGAATATTTGATTTTTTACTAATTTTCAAAGTGGAAACTTCTTGAAAAATAGAATTTTGGTCGCGCTACCCCTACAAATCTTGGAAACTAATTAATTTTTTCTTAAAAAAAATTGTAGAATGGACTCTAGTTTCTAAAAATGTAATTTATTTGAAATTTTGATGAATGGTTAATTTATAACGAAAAAACACCAAACACTATTTTTTGCCAAAAAAGAGACACACAAACAAAATAAATTATAGATCAAAGGCTTAAAATTGTGAAAAATAAAAAAATTACATCGTTGGATGGCTAAGAGAGAGCCTAACATTACCTAGGTGTTTGATTTGTTTGACATTGAAACACATGCAATCCTGATGGTGAGCACAAACTCGATTATGTGAAATATTGTAGAATTTGCAAAAATACATCTCTGGTCATTGGGAAGCCCTTCCAAGCCTTTGGATTGGTATTCCAATGAAAATACCAAGCCTAAGGCTTGTGGATTCCCAAAGCAAGATATAACATGAGCACGTTATAACATGCTCATGTGATATAACATGAGTGTGTTATAATACGCTCATGTTATATCTTAGTTTTAACATGGTTTTTTGTGTTTGTGCGAGGCATTTCTAGCAAGACATAACGTGAGTGCATTATAATACGCTCGCGTTAGGTCTTGCTTTGTGTTAAATGATACTCTATTGAATGCATGTATGTTTGTATGTACATGCATGCCTATATGTCATGTATGTATGTATGTCATGTATGTCATGTATGTATGTATCATTGCATGTATGTATGTATTTAGTATTGTATGTACATATGTACATGTATGCTTGTATGTATGTAGGATTGTATGTAGTATGTATTATGCTTGTATGTACATGTAAGTATGTATGTCTTTAGAGGGAGGGAGAAGTTTAAGAGAGAGAGAGAGTTGTCTAGGTAGGGAGAGAGAGAGAGAGAGAGAGAGAGAGAGAGAGAGAGAGAGAGAGAGAGAGAGAGAGAGAGAGTCTTGAGATAGGGAGATGGGGTGGAAGGGAGAGACTAAGAGATAGGGAGTGGGAGAGAAGGGGTTGAGAGGGTCTTAGCTAGATATGGTGGGAGGGATAGAGGGAGAGAGAGGGGGGTGAGAGAGAGGGAATTGAGAGAGAGAGGGGGGAGAGAGAGAGGGAGAGAAAGAGAGAGTTATGTAGGTAGGGTGCCAGAGGGAGAGACTTGAGAGTATGAGGGGGGATGAGAGGGAGAGATTTGAGAGATAGGTAGTGAGAGGGAGTGAAAGAGAGAGGGAGTGGGAGAAAGAGGGATTGAGAGAGAGGGAGTGTGAGAGTGAGAGACCTGAGAGAGGGAGAGGGTGTGGGAGGGAGTAACTTGAGAGAGAGGGAGAGATAGGGAGGTGAAGTGAGAGGGACTTATCTAGGCAGGGTGGGAGGGATAGATAGAGAGAGGGGGAGAGAGAGAGAGTTATCTAGGTAGGGTGCCATAGGGAGAGACCTAAGAGAGAGAGTGGGTGGGATGGAGATACCTAAGAGATAGGGAGAGAGAGGGAGCAGGAGAGGGAGTGATGGAGAGGTAGTGGGAGGGATATAGAGATAGATAGATAGGGGGAGTAAGAGAGAGTGGTAGGGATTTATTGAGCGAGAGGTATGTAGAAAGAGGGAGGGGGTAGATAGAGACAATTAGAGGGGGCGGGAGAGAGGGAGGGAGATAGAGGTGAGATGTATAGATAAAGAGAAAGGGATAGAGGTTGTGGGTATAGGGTTGAGGGATTAGGGTGGAGGACCTATAGGGTTGATGGTTGATGGTATTAGGTTGAAGGTATAGGGTTGAGGGATTAGGGTTGAGGGTAGAGGGTATTGGGTTGAGGGTAGAGGGTAGAAGGTTTAAGGGTTTAGGGTTGAGGGTTAAGGGTTGAGGGTAGAGGGTTCAGGGTATAGGTTTGAGGGTATATGGTTGAAGGATTAGTTTGAGGGTCCAATGTATAGGTTAGAGGTTATAGGGGTTGAGGGTTGAGGGTTGAAGGATTAAGGGTTGAGGGTTGAGAATTGAGGGTTGAGGGTTTAATGTATAGGGTATAGGGTAGAGGGTAGAGGGTTTAAGTGTTGAGGGTTTAAGGTTGAGGGTAGAGGATTGAGGGTATAGGGTAGAGGGTTTAAGGGTTTAGGGTTTTAGTGTTGAGGGTTTAAGTGTTGAGGGTTTAAATGTTGAGGGTTTAAGGTTGAGGGTAGAGGATTGAGGGTATAGGGTTGATGGATTAGGGTTGAGGGTCTAATATATAGGGTAGAGGGTATAGGGGTTGAGGGTTGAGGGTTGAGGGTAGAGCAATCAAGGGTTGAGGGTTGAGGGATTAGGGTAGAGAGTTACTTGGGTTTAAGGGTTGAGTGATTAGGGTTGAGGGTAGAGGGTAAAGGGTAGAGGGTTTAGGGTTTAAGGGTTGATGGTTGAGTGTTGTGTGTTTAAGGGTGTAAGGGTTGAGGGTATAGGGTTGAGGGATTAAGGTAGAGAGTGGGGGATGGAGGGAGGGAGAGATGGAGGCAGAAGTGAGATAGAGAGAAGGAGAGAAGAGGAGGGAAGGAAATAGATATATGAGGGTTAAGGATTTGATGTATAGGGTAGAGGGTTGAGAATTGAGGG
>CM021104.1:170157658-170217880 GCA_007115665.2 Sequoiadendron giganteum | reverse complement strand
TGAAGGATTAGGGTAGAGAGTTTACTTGGGTTTAAGGGTTCATAATTGAGGGTATAGGGTTGATAGTAGAGGGTAGAAGGTTTAAGGGTTTAGGGTTGAGGGTTAAGGGTTGAGGGTTGAGGGATTAGGGTTGACAGTAGAGGGTAGAAGGTTTAAGGGTTTAGGGTTGAGGGTTAAGGGTTGAGGGTAGATGGTTTAAGGTATAGGTTTGAGGGTATATGGTTGAAGGATTAGGGTTAAGGGTCCAATGTATAGGGTAGAGGGTATAGGGGTTAAGTGTTTAGGGTTTAATGGTTGAGGGTCAAGGGATTAAGGGTCGAGGGTTTAAATTGGCCTGTTTGGAAAAATGGATTCTCTCGATGATTTACATCACCGAGAGACCCCATTTCTTGGACCCATTTTTTCAAACAAGCCACTACATTGCCAATTTCATCAAACTGGCAAGCTAGTGGGCCCAATAGCTTACCACTTCGCTGAAATTGGCAAGCTAACTTGGCCTATTTGAAAAAATGGGTCCAAAAAATGGAGTCTCCTGATGATTTCCATCATCGGGAGACCCCATTTCTTGGACCTATTTTTTCAAACAGGTCGCTACATTGCCGATTTCACCAAATTGGCAAGCTAGGGTAGAGGGTTTAAGGGTTTAATACATATAAGGTTAATGGTAGAGGGGAGAGAGATAGAGGAAGTAAGAGAGAGAGAGAGAGAGAGAGAGAGAGAGAGAGAGAGAGAGAGAGAGAGAGAGAGAGAGAGAGAGAGAGAGAGAGAGGGCAGTTAACAAGAAAAGGGAGAGAGATAAAGGAGTTAGTGAGTGAGTGAGAGAGACCTAAGAGAGGGAGAGGGGTAGGAGGGAGAGATTTGAGAGAAAGAGAGAGAGGGAGTGGGAGAGATAGAGGGTAGAGGGTTAATGGTATAGGGTAGAGGGTTTAAGGGTTAAGGTAGAGGGTTAAGGGTTAAGGGTAGAGGGGAGAGAAATATAAGTCTGAGAGAGAGAGAGAGAGACCTAAGAGAGGGAGAGGGGGGAGGAGGGAGAGAGAGAGAGAGAGAGAGAGAGAGAGAGAGAGAGAGAGAGAGAGGGGGGAGATAGAGGTCCAGACGTATTTAAGAGCCTAAGGGTTGGCGGGTAGAGGGCAGAGGGGAGATGGCTTAAGGGCAGAGGGCCTAGGCCTGATGGTCTGAGGGCCTAAGGGTTAAGGTAGGGAGAGAGAGAGAGAGAGAGAGAGAGAGAGAGAGAGAGGAGAGAGAGAGAGAGAGAGAGAGAGGTCTAGATGGTTTAAGAGCCATGGTTAAGGCAGAGGTAGAGGGAGATGGTTTAAGGGTTAAGGGTAGAAGAGAGACAGAGAGAGACAGAGAGAGAGTGTAGATGGGATAGAGATAGAAGGTGTGAGTGAGTGAGTGAGTGAGAGAGAGTTGATAGAGAAGGCAAGAGAGAGAAGGATGGAGATAGAGGGTAGAGGGTATAGGGTAGTGAATAGAGAGAAAGAGATAGAAAATAAACATAAAAAATAAATATTCTCATAATGCGAGCATATTTTGAAGTAGTAGACATATGACCATTATTTTAGCAAGACATAACGTGCTCGCGTTATAACACAAGAACAGTTTGTCTTGCTCTAAAAATGGATAAAAAATAAATATACCCGTGATATCAAGGGCCACATTTTGCATATTCTCCTGGTTATGCGCATGTTCCAACAAAAAAAGGATTTTTGATGATTTTGTGAAGTGTGCATGCACGTTTTTCACATTCCACCACCTTTTTCATTATCTTTCCACCACCTTTGCATGAAATAGAAAAGTTTTCACATTGAAATACATATAATATCAATTCAAGTTTGAATTCCATTGAAGAGTGATATACAATTGAAGTTTGGAGGGGAACAAGCTTTTGAAAAAGTTAAATTGTTAAGGAGTTTGAAGAAAGAAGAAGAAAAGGCTACATAAAAGGGTAGAACTCATCCATTCGAAACTATGATTTTGCAAGTATGTGAAGTCTTTACACATTTTCTTTCATTCTATTTTGGTTTGCTTTGATTTTGTTATTTTGCATATTCCATGTTGATCATTGTTTGTTTGTCATTATAACCTTATCTTGTCAATGTACATTTTAAATTACACAATTCTGTACACTTTCCAATTACATTTTTAAACCACATCTCTTTGAGGCATTTTTCTAAACATTTGACTTACCTTGTGTATGCTTCCACATTTTCTATACACATACATATGAAAAAAGTTATAAGTAAAATAATACATCATTTCTCAATCCTTTACTATGGATGTGCATACCACTCTCCAAAGCTTTCATTTTGGTATAGACATGGGGGATGTTGGAAAATGTAGTTGAATTTGGTTTTACACCTACAAATTGCATATGATTCAAAATATATTTTGTGCATATCTTGCAATCATTCTATTCCATGAGGATATATCGCATTGAGGTATTTTGTGAAAAAAATATACCAAGCAACTAATTGCCTTGTCTATGCTACCAAATTTTCCATACATGTTTACCAAAGCATTTTATCAAACAACATAGAGAAGACAATCAACTGTTCGAAGATATGCCTCAAAGAAATGGGGTCTCATGGTGATGTGCATTTTATCAAACAACTGATTGGATTGTATATGCTACCAAATTTTCCATACATGTCTCTATAAAATTGGAATATACTCCTCCCACATTGATAGATCTTTGAAACTATTGAAAGATATTTGAAACTATCTTGTCAACCCTACCACATTGACAAGCTAGTGAGCTCACTAGCTTGCCAATGTGGTAGGGTTGACAAGGTAGGGGCAACATGAGAAAATTCCTTATAGAAATGAGGTGTTTTGGATGGAATTCCTTAAAGAAATGTGGTCATGTGGCATGCCTTGATAGCAAGATAAGCTCAAAATGGAAGCATGGAAAAGGCATGTGAATTGTTTGAAAATAATGTTTTCGTAGAAATGTATACAAAATGTGGTAGCACTTGAAAGCTAGTGAACTCACTAGCTTGCCAATGTGGTAGGGTTGAAAAGGTAGGGGCAGCATGTAAAAATGCCTCATAGAAATGGGGTCTCAAGGTGATTCAAAAATGGGGTCTCACGGTGATTACAATCACTGTGAGACCCCATTTCTATTAGGCATTTTTGCATGCTTCCCCTACCTTGTCATACAATAACCGTAAGAATCCATTTTTGAATCACCTTGAGACCCCATTTCTATGAGGAATTTTTGCACGCCGCCCCTACCTTGTCAACCCTAATACATTGGCAAGCTAGTGGGATCATCACCGTGAGATCCCATTTCTATGAGGCATTTTCGCACGCTGCCCCTACCTTGTCAACCCTACCGCATTGGAAATCTAGTGAGTACATCATTGTGAAATCCCATTTGTATGAGACATTTTTTCATGTTGCCCCTACCTTGTCAACCCTACTGCATTGGCAAGCTAGTAAGCTCACTAGCTTGCCAATGCTCACATGATTTTTTGGATGGAGTTCCTTAAAGAAATGTGGTCATGTGGCATGGCTTTATAGAAAGACAGGCTCAAAATGGAAGCATGGGAAAGGCATGTCAATTGTTTGACAGTAATGTTTTCATAGACATGTATGCAAAATGTGGTAGCATTGGCAAGCTAGTGAGCTCACTAGCTTGCCACTAGCTTGCCAATGCGGTAGGTTTGACAAGGTAGGGGAAGCGTGAGAAAATGTCTCATAGAAATGGGGTCTCATGGTGGTACATCATCGTGATACCCCATTTCTATGAGGCATTTTCTCATGTTGCCCCTACCTTGTCAATCCTACCACATTGACAAGCTAGTGAGCTCACTAGCTTGTCAAAGGTACCACATTTTTCATACATGTCTACGAAAACATTATTGCCAAAAAATTCACATGCCTTTTCCATGCTTCCATTTTGAGCCTATCTTGCAATCATGACATGCCACATTACCACATTTATTTAAGGCATTCCATCCAAAAACTTATTGTGACCTTTGTCTATGCTAGAAATACTCTTCTATAAGATGATTGTAAGTATTTTGTATGAATACTTGAATGCCATATATTTCATTTATTTGTATGGATTCATTTTTTAGGAACTAATATTTGTCTCATTAGCATGCTATAGGTAAAATTATCTGCCATGATGAGGAAACAAAAGAATAAACCAACAGATGAAGAGCATGAAACTAATAAAGAAAAAAATAGAGAATGGATGAGGGAATATCGTCAAAAGAAGAAATTGGATACGATTGAAAAAAATAAGCCAATTGAAGAGGAACCTCAACCATCAAAAAGAGAAAATGAATTGGAGGCACAAAGGGCATGAATGAAAAAGCATCATGGTAAGACAAATTTGAGTACCGTATTCAGAGACACACCCTCTACCACAAGTGAATATGAAGGGACACTATTAACCACAAGTGAATATGGAGGGAAACCATCTACCACAATTGAATATGGAGGGAAACCATCTACTGCAAGTGAATATGGTTGGACACCATCTACCACAAGTGAATATGAAGGGACACCATCCACCACATCTCAAGTTGAGAGTACATCATCACTCGGATTTGACGAAGAAGGTATGCCATCATCCCCATGTGAACCTCAAGTTATGTCATATATTCCACCATCGATCGAAGGTATGCAATCTATCCCAACTCACTTAAATAATGATGAAATTCCTATTGTTGAGATGTATGTACCTAGGAGAACACCTAGAATTTTGTGTAGAAAGCCAAAGTATTTGATTAATATTGATGAGGATATTTTACAACACATAGATGGTAAGATTCCAACACTCACTTGTAGAAGATATGCTGATAAGATTTGAAAATTATTCTTTGAAAGGATAAATGAGACCACAAGATGTCAAATATTTGTTGAAACGATGCGGGGTATAAAGTATAGAAATATCATGAAGATTCTTGGGTTGAGAACATCAAATGCTTCAAGTGAAAATACTATTGTGAATAATCTAATGGATTCTTGTGAGAGTGTGGGTAAGACCCATTCTCAAAGGATAGTAATGTCACTCGATGTGTTATTACATTGACTTTGGTAAGTAGTCAAACAAGGAGATCTCGTCTCATTAGAAAGATGAGTGAACAATTGAGAATTAATAGAAAAACTTTATCAAGAGCCATTCAAAGGTGGCAAAGAATTAAGGGAACTAATTCAAATGAATTATGGGAATTCATTGGATTAAATTTATAAGTATGCACATTGGTTTTTATTAATTTATACTTATCTGCATAGTAATGTGTATGATGCAATGCTATCATCTAATGTTTATATCATGTATATAGGTGATTGATGAAGTTATCAGACTTGCAAATGTAGCACACTTTATGTTTAGAACTATGGCAAAGGATAGAGAGTTCAATGGTATTTTATTTTTTCTCAAAAATATGAAAAAATAATGTACGATATTCTCAATAGATTATTAAACTAAGTGGAAGATTAAATTGTGTTGTTTTTATAATATGTTAAAAGTTTCCAAAAGGTTGGAAAGTAATATTTTGGTTACGTTCTACTCATGTTCTATTCATGAGAGGTTTTTGTGTGTGATAGGTATCTTAGAACTCCCAATAAAGATGTATGGCCAAGAGTGACTAAGTTGAGAGATTGGCATGCCCATCCTCAATGGAAGCATCAATTTAAGCCATGTTGTTCCCGAGTTGGAACCAAATGGTGTGGATTTGTTGTCTGTAAGTGCCTTCCATCTATTTTAATTTCATTTCCATTTTGGATGCTCTTTATTTTTCTTCTTTTACTTTGCCTATTTTTAAGTAACCTACTAAAAATTTATTGGTCTCCTTGCAAAAAATGCTAATTTATGAGCCATCCAAAAGAATCTCAGCCAAAAAAGCAATGCAACATCCTTATTTTGATGATCTTGACAAATCTCAATTATGATTTGAAGCCATTATAAAAGAGCGTGTGAAGATTAGGAGGGAATTTCAAGTTATTCATTTGAATTTAACCTCATCATGAGCACCTATTATATAAACATTATAAGATAATCTCAAATGTATGAGTGACATTATAAAAGATCTGTGAGAATAGAGTACCTAAGGCATTCTTGAATCATATTTTTTGTTCTTATGAGAGAATATTATAAGCTGAGTTTGTGTGCATGAAAATGGGGCACATTGATTTAATATTTGATTTAAGTGGGGTCTTGGAATTCATATTGTTTGATTTTTTCTCATGATTTTGTATTACCACTTGATAGTTTTGAGAAAGAATTGTGCCTACAAGTACAATCAATTGGGTTTGAAAACAATGTATGAAGCATATTAGACAATTGTAGCTAAATAGAATAATTAGGAAAACCAAATAAATCTCATTTGATTGTAAACATCATATTATTAATATAGTGAGTGTAATAACCATTGATGGTTACCAAGTCTTTTATTCTCTCCCTATTATAACTAGCACCAATTGACTAAATTATTATAAAAACTTCATTTATTAAAACAAATCAACCTAATGATTATATATCAATATCAATATAGCTTACCATCTATTCAAATAAACATTTGTAATGATATTTACTCAAATTTTGAAATTTATTGCTGCCCTCAAACATTTGTAATTATGCAATGTAATCCCTTAACAGTCCAAATTACAAAAGGGTAGAAATCTTTGACGGCTTGTTACTTGGATACCGTGTCAGTTACGGGAATTATGTATGAGGCATCAAGATCATGTAGGGAACCTCTCCAATAACCTCAATTTTTGTTATCTCAGAGTCATTTTTACATGGTGTCCAATTTTGACTTGATGGAAAAATTGTCAATTACAAGCAGTGTAAAGTTACAAAGTGGTGCAAATTTCATTCTGCAACTCATGTGACCAAATGGATTGTTCCAACACGTCTGGATGGGTACATTTATGCTAGGCATGATCCTCTTTTGCACCCAAACATGCCGAATCACTTTGAGCTACATTCAACTGGCTTGATCCCTTAAGGTTCCAAAGTGCAAGATGGTTGCAATCTTTGACGGGCTATTAATCAAAACCCATGATGCTTAAAAATTCTCTATATGAGCCTATGAGATCATGTTGGGCCCCTCTACAATAAAATCTCTTGGTTTTTATTGTATCAAACTTATTTTCCCATGGTGTCTAGTTTTCACTTGATGGAAAAAGTGTCAAATGAAAGCATTGTAAAGTTGCAAAGTGCTGCAAATTTTGTTATGCAACTCCCATAACCAAAATGACTATCCCAATGTGTATTGATGGGTACGTTTACACTAGGCATGGTCCTCTTTCACAAAAAAACACGCTAAATTACTTCGAGCCATGTTCAGTCGACTCGATCCCTTAAGGGTCCAAAGTGTAAAAGGGCAACAATCTTTGACGAGCTATTACATAGAAACCGTGATGCTTACGAAGTCTTCGTCTGAGCCTACTAGATCATGTTGGGCTCCTTTACAATAACCTCTCTCAATTTTTGTTATCTCAGATTTGTTTTCCCATGGTGTCCAATTTTAACTTGATGGAAAAAGTGTTAAATGCAAGCACTGTAAAGTTTCAAAGTGGTGCAATTTTCATTTTGCAACTTGTGTGACCAAATAGAATGTTCCAAAGCATACAAATGGGTAAGATCATGGTAGGCATGGTCCTCTTTCACACCCAAACATGCCAAATCACTTTGACGTACGTTTAACCGACTCGATCCCTTAATGGTCCAAAGTGCAAAAGGGCAACAACCTTTGATAGGCTATTACTTGAAAATTGTGATGCTTACAAAATATCCATCCGAGTCTATAAAATCAAATTGGGCCCCTCTATAATAAAATCTCTAGTATTTTGTTATCTCGTAGTTGTTTTCCCGTGGTGTCCAATTTTCACTTAATAAAAAAAGTGTCAAATGCAAGTAGAGTAAAGTTGCAAAGTGGTGCAACTTTCATTCTACAACTCTTGTGACCAAATGGACTATTCCAATGTGCCTAGATGGGTACATTTATACTAGGAATGGTCCTCTTTCACACCTAAACATGCTGAATTTTTTTCAGATACGTTCAACCGACTCGATCCCTTAAGTGTCCAAAGTGGAAAGGGTAGCAATCTTTGATGGGATATTACTCAAAAACCATGATTCTTAAAAAATCTTTGTCTAAGCCTACAATATCACATTGGGCCCCTCTATAATAACCTCTCTTGGTTTTTGTTATCTCATAGTTGTTTTCCCGTGGTGTCCAATTTTTATTTGATGGAAAAAGTGTCAAATGCAAGCAGTGTAAAGTTGCAAAGTGGTGGAAATTTTGTTCTGTAACTGTGTGACCAACAAAACTATTACAACACATCCAAATGAGTATGTTTACTCTAGGAATGGTCCTATTTTTCACCTAAACAAGCCAAATTTCTCTGAGTTATGTTCAACTAGCTTGGTCCCTTAAGGGTCCAAAGTGCAAAAGGGCAACAATCTTTGACGAGCTATTACTTGGAAACCATGATGCTTACGAAATATCTATCTAAGCCTATGGGATTGCATTGGGCCCCTCTATAATAACCTCTCTTAGTTTTTGTTATCTCAGAGTCATTTTCCCATGGCGTTCAGTTTTCACTTGATGAAAAGAGTGTCAAATGCAAGTAGTGTAAAGTTTCAAAGTGGTGCGAATTTTTTTTTACAGTTTGTGTGACCAAATGGACTGTTCCAACACATCCAAATGGGTAATTTTATGCTAGGAATGGTCCTCTTTTTCACCTAAACATGTCGAGTCACTCCAAGCTACGTGCAAATGACTCGATCCCTTAAGGGTCCAAAGTGCAAAAGGGCAACAATTTTGGATGGGCTATTAATCAGAAACCATGTTTCTTAAGAACTCTCTGTCTGAGCCTACAGGATTGGGCTGAGCTTGTATACAATAACCTCTCTTGATTTTAGTTATCTCAGAGTCATTTTCCTATGGTGTCCAGTTTTCACTTGATGGAAAAAGTGTCAAGTACAAGCAGTGTAAAGTTGCAAAGTGGTGCAACTTTCATTTTGCAACTTGTGTGACTAAATGAACTATTCCAACACATCCAGATTGGTACATTTATGTTACACATGGTTCTATTTCACACCCAAACACATTGAATCGCTTAGAGCTACGTTCAACTAACTCGTTCCCCTAAGGGTCCAAAGTGCAAAAGGGAAACAATCTTTGACGGGCTATTACTAAAAAATTGTGATGCTTAAAAACTCTTTGTCTAAGCCTATGAGATCATGTTAGGACCCTCTACAATAACCTATCTCATTTTTTTTTATATATTAGAGTCATTTCCTATGGTGTCCAGTTTTCACTTGATGGATAGTGTCAAATGCAAGCAGTGTAAAGTTGCAAAGTGGTGTAACTTTCATTCCATAACTTGTGTGAACAAAAAGACTATTCCAATGTGTCTAGATGGGTATTTTTACACTAGGCATGGTCCTCTTTCACACCCTAACACGCCGAATCAAACTAAGCTCCGTTCAACTGGCTTGATCCCTTAAGGGTCTAAAGTGCAAAATGGTTGCAATCTTTGAAAGGACATTACTAAAAAAAATGACACTTACAAAATCTCTGTCTAAGCCTATGTGATGGAATTGGGATCCTCTAAAATAGACTCTCTCATTTTTTGTTATCTCGAAGTTGTTTTCTCGTGGTGTCCAGTTTTCACTTGATAAAAAAAGTGTCAAATGCAAGTAGTGTAAAGTTGCAAAGTGGTGCAACTTTCATTTTGCAACTAGTGTGACCAAAAAAAATGTACCAAATATGAGAGAGGGGGACCACCCACTACAAGACCCCAGGTCACGAAAGGCCAAGAGTGGAAAGGCTACCCTAACCCACCTAAGCTGAAAGGGTAGTTAGGATGAAGAGGATGAGAATGATGAGGACTATGTGTCCTTCAATCACCCTGCAATCCCAAAAGTTGGAAGGGGGCTAGATGAGTCAGCCTTTAGAATCATATTCATATCTCAGGAAACTCTCTATCTGAGGATGGAAGTGCAGTTCCAGGATGACAACGCGATGTGCTAGCATCTCACAGGTGTGCTGGCATCCGTACAACTGAGAACCAAAAAGACAAGATTCTAATTCAAGAAGGGAGACTACCAACCTAGTCTGGAGATTTTTAAAGCAATAGAATGAGATTAAGATGAGAGAAAATAAAACATAAATGTGTTAAAAGGAAATGTATTACCACCAAGGTGATGAAGATGATCTCAAAGAATGCTCTCCTCGCCAGCTTGCTCTGAGCTCTCTTCACCTGCACACAAGGAAGGGAGAAGTTGTTGGGGGTGTATAGGGGCCTACCTCAGTTAGATCCCCATCTTGGTGTTTCCACTTCCACAGATAGACAAGTATGGAATGATAGAAATAATGATAAAGGAAAAGAACTAAAAGCTTCGTATGTAAGAAAAACTACAAAACAGTAAGTGCTTATCTAATCAAAAGAAAAAGGAGAGAAGGGAGGAGCTTACAACCTTTGTCCAAAGCGCTCAAGGCTTGTGGAGGAGCGAACGAGAGGGAATCAAGCCTTTTTTCCATGGTGTATGTCCTATAATCACCTTTTCAGAGTGATGGAGTATTGAGTTGCTGCAATGGAGTGAAGGATGCTGCTACAAAGCTTGGAAGTGAATACTCAAATGGTCTAGCAAAAATTGCAAAAACTTGAGAATGGATGGAATGGTCAAGAATATGAAGGAGAAGGTGAAAAACGACCATATTTGGGTCAGCCAACCAAAGAGGGGCGTTACTCTTTGACTTCCAATTGGAAATTTAACACCTCTGTAGTCTCAGCCATAGGAATCTACCGGGGACGTAAGTGCGCCATGCAGATGTATGCGTGCCACATAGTTGTCTTCGCACTGCGCGAACATCTATGACATAAATTCCCCCATCGAAACACAAACAAGATGCCAAGTGGACTGAAGGCAACGAGATTAAGTGGAATTAAACCTCCTCTTTTATTTTCTAAGGTGTTAAAGGGCAAAAGGGGGATTTGCACCAGGGGTGCAAATTCACGTTAATACATTTTGCCCCCACTTTAGCGAGCATGAGTACTGATGAGTGCTTCGATAAATTAGAGTAGTAAGAAAGTAGTAGAGTAAGAAGTGTATACTTAAACTGATGAAGAAGCAGAGCACGGTTTGGCGAACTCAAAAGTGCAGGTGCAGACTTCATAGTTCCATGTAACTACAAAGCTAGAGTATGAAAGTACCTTACAGGCTCACGGTCCTGCAAGGGGGGTTATCCTTCAAGAACTCTCCATGAAGGAAACCAAGAAACAGACCCTACAGACCTGCAGACCTGCAAGGAAGGTATCCCCCAAGAAATATCACATGAGGGAGACCGAGTAGAGGGGAATCTATAGAGTCAGAGAAGGCGACATGTTTACCCATAGATAGAACACATCAGGAAGCGGTCGCGTAGGCCAATGAACAGACAATTATGCAGACCATCGCTAAGTTGTAAGAATTTTAAAGGGGTCCCTTGAGAACCCTTCAAAAGGAAGGAGGTTCCACTCAAGGGATGCATTGATTGAAAGGTAATGCCTAGTCGGGCTGCCCCTAGACTAGACACGAAAAAATGTGAAACCGGTCTAGTCAGGCCGTCCCCAAACCATATGTGAATATGTAAGACAGGACTAGCTGGGCTGCCCCCAAGCTAGATGCCATAGAAATTGTTGAAGCTTTTCAAAGGGGTCCCTTAGGAACCCAACATGAAAAATAGGGGTCCACTCAAGGGAATCACTGCTCAAAAGCTAATGTTTTCCTTCTCGAATCGATTCATCATCAAGGAATCATTTTGAAAGATGCTCACTTCATCAAGGAATTCATAAGGAAGGAGATGTGCTCATGTGAGGGGAAGACTAAGACCATTCCTGCTTCAGAGGAGGATTCCCATGTCCTTACTTTAAGAACCCATGACAAAGGAAACACGTTTCGCTAGGGTTTCAATTTGAGAATATAATTCTAATAAAGAATTGTGTGAAAGGTCTTTGAAAAAATATTCGTTTGGCAACAAATGCATTTTATAAATATCATGAAATGTAGAAGTAAAATTTTCACACATAAGAGGGACAACTCAAGCAAAGAAGAGAGAAAGATAAAGAGAAAATTAAAAGAAAAGGGGAACACATACAAACAACATAGGGGTAGCTCGATATTTCAAGGTCAGAAATGCTTCATAAATATATGTATAAGTATAATAATAGTATATAAATGAATTTTCATCAACCCCCTACTATATCAGGCCATGCGAGGAATGCACGAGAAGACAAAGTAAAACAAAAAATTGGGTCAACATGAAAAGAGGCGTAAATGCTCTCGATTATTTGCATCATCCCCAATTTACTAAAATTCAATCACAAACATGGAAGAATGTAGATACGCATAGAGGAAGGTGTACAAGACAAAAACCCTACCTGTATGCACGCACCAACAAGGGTGATGAGGGTCATCCAGGCACATAGAGCATTATCATGGGGGAACACATGTCATGACACACACACACATATCTAATCTAAAGATCAAGAAGAGGGTCTCCCTGTAATACTGGTCAACAAAGAGGTTGTCAGCTTCCCACTCTAGATCATCATAGGAAGGATGACGAGCCTGCAATGGGGTAATTTTAAGAGGAGGAGATTCCTATCCTCTCACAACAAGGGCTAAGGTAGAGGGACCTATAAGGTCTTCGTCACTCAGCTCTTGTGGGTCCAGGGTCAACGACCTAGTGAAGATCACTGGCAAGGTCAAAAAATCATCCAATGAGTTAAACATGCACTTAATAGGAGTTCCATGTTTTACCTCAGTGGATGGAGTCTGCACCCAAGGTTCACTGTTGGGCTCACCGAGTGACTCAGGAGTAGTGAAAAACTTGGGGGAGGCCGGGAATGGTTCCGTGACTAAGACAAAACAAGTCAATTTGGGGCCACCTTTCGGGGAAGGTGGGCTCTTCTTACATCCTCCATTACTAGAGCGACCACACTCTACCTTCTTCACCAGAGGGGGTGAAATCCCCACAGACGAAGCAAGGATCGAGGGAGAAGAAGAAAGAGTCGTAGTGGACACAACTATAGTATTCACCATGTCCATGGGCTTTGGGAAAGGTAGGAAATCTAGAATGAAAGCCAACAAGGGTGGCTCAACCGAAGGAGCAATGAACACTTGCACCCTTCCAGGTGCAGGTGCGCTCATAGAAAGAGTCGAAATAGGTACAAAACTAGGTTGAACAAGGATAGAAGGGGGGAGAGAGGAAGACACCACAGGAGGTGCTGCCTTCTCCTCCTTCTTCTATGAGGAGGATTTCTTGGCTACGAGATCCTTTCACCAAAGCTTACGCTCGCACGTAAGGTGGTTTCTAGGAATCTTCAAACAAGGAGCCGAAACTACTGAAGGGATGGAAGGATCCTGCTCAGCCAATGGAGTGTCCTCCGCAACTATCTCCAATGGAAGGGATGACTCCTAAATGGGAGAAAAAGAGGTAGGTTTGGAAACAGTGGGAGGAGTTGACTCTACCAACTTAGAGGTGGGCCCTTTTCTGTTAAGGGGAACAAGAATAGGTTGAGGGATGAACTCTCTCTGTGAGCCTTTATTTCTACCATACAAATAATACCAGGGCCCTGAAGACCCATTAGGGAAATTTGATATCCTAATCTTGGGCCTTAGCCAAGGAGGCATCATCAGACTTAGCAGGTAGAGCCTGTGCTTGTTCATCCAATACTCCTCCCAAGAGAGGGGAGTGGACGAGTCAACCCGGGAAGGAGCGAGCTTTTCTTTCCCCTTTCGAGAGGAGGAGGCAAAAAAATGCTCAACTATAGGAAGAGTCAAATTTGGTTGTCCCTTACTTCTAGTCTTGTACTTCACATAGTTCTTGTAAAGTAGGTCCATCCTTTGTAGGAGCGGACCGACCGGAGTGGGCGAAAAGTGATCCAGTGAATATCATCCACAGGATACCATAGGATGGTATCCAATGTCATGCACTACATGCATGACACCTTCGTGGGAAAACTTAAGACAATTATGTACCATAGAGGCGATCCAATTCATGGAAGCCAACCAAGGTATGCCTAGCTTCACTCTAAATAGATTCGACTCAGGAATGACATCAAAGACCGTGTCTACAGTCCTAGGTCCAACTAGGATGGACAATGTTATCAATCCATGAGGTTTAGGAGAAATTCCATCATGTGTATGGATGATGGTTTTGGTCTTTTCATACTCTCCCCTTTGTAGAGAATTCAAGAGTAACATCTCCTGAATTACAACATTCACTCTACTCGCGGGGTCAACTAGGAGCCCTGTCACAATTTTTCCATTGAGGCGAGCGAGAATATACAACGAAGAAGGTTTGTTGTTTGTTGGAATGTCTTGGGAGGTAAATGTAACATTCGGTGAGCTGGTCACAATATGAGGAGAGGGAGTAACAATAACCACATTAACATACACCTTTGGATGAGAAGTTGAATTAGTGGGATGGATAATCATGTTAGAAGAATGTGACATAAACGAATCTATATATATCTACAAATCACTGGTAGCTTTCACCATTGGTTTGTTTGTATTGTGTTTACTCCCATCAAGAAGGATAGTACCATCCTTGATGCGGTCCTGTATCTCATGATGTAGGCACATGCATCATTCAGTATCGTGTCCATTAACTTGATGGTACTGACAATACGTGTTTTCCTCATACCAGCTAGGGTATGGTTCTCTAGCCAGTTTAGGAGGTGGTAGGGTAAGGATCTTATCCTTCACCAAATTCTACAAGATGGAAGAATAGGATTTTGATAGTTTCATAAATTTCCTATCACGTCTAAGGCCGTTGTTATCTACAGTGGCTACTACATTTGCAACAACTTTCCCTTTCCCGAAAATCAATACGATAGATCTTCCTTTAGAACGAGAGTGTGAGGAGGAACCCCTGAGGTGAACCACCATTTGCTGGTATTCTCGTAGAGCTGTACATAGATGTGTGAAAGAGGGATACTTCATGAGGGAAAATTTCTCTTACAGGTGTCTGTAAATTCTCTATGAAGACCTTATTTACATCAGAGTCGGGTAACGGATATGAGATCTATGAGAAGAGCACTTGGTAGCATTATATAAAGTCTGTAACCTTTTCATTTTCCCCTTGTTTGCACCAAACAAGGTCTGAGAAGGTCATATTTGGTCCGATATTGGCTTGGAATTGTCACAAGAACTGGTTCACAAGCTGATCGAATGTGAAGATGGATTTATCAGGAAAAGAACAATACCAATCCAGTGCTATATCTTTGAGGGATCAGGGGAACAATTTAGCCATCAGTGCATCATGATGGAAGAAATCTATGCACAGGGCGTCAAAGGCAGACACATGTGTTTACAAGTCCCCTTTACCACCGTATTTCTCAAATTTGGGAATCCCCATCCCTAGTGAGAATGGAGTGTTTAGAATAGAAATTGACAATGGGCTATGCTAGGAGAAAGGTTGAAAGATAGGCTGAGCTAAGGCCTATGATAGGTTCATTAGTTGATTCTGCATCTTCCCCATATTTTGAAGAAGAGTATTCAGGATAGGGTTGTTAGAAGACAGAGGGATGTTGGGACCACTACCAGAGCCACCACAATGACTACCACCATAACTACCACCACCAGTGTGACCTCCATCGATGCCACTACTGTGACAATCATTAGAGCCACCACCGATGTTTTCGGCACCATTGTGACTTCCGTTGGAGCCACCACCAGAGCCAAAGCCACCACCATGACTTCCACTAACATCGCCTCTGCCAATGCCACCTCCTCTTCTAAATTTTCCGCCACCAAAGCCTCCTCCCTTCATTATGCCAAATCCTCCACTAGAGGAGGTGAAAAAAGGGGTGAAGTGGAAACCCAAAGGGTTCTTGTTTACTTTGACTGTATCCAAACTTTCAGAAGTAGATGGTATATTGACTGAAGGGACAATGTCAGTCATGTACATAGATATAGGAGGCATTGACATCTCTAGCTTCCTCTCGCATACCTCAAAGAGGCCACCTCATATTGTACAACCAAGACTCGAGGGGGTAGATGATTTGGCTAGACCAGCAAGACTAGACAAGAGTTCTACACTTGTCCGATCCTTTTCCACCATATATCTTATTTCACTGATCACCTTAGCTGAGCTAACTTTGGGTTTCCTTCTAGGTGATTTTCTAATGCACCTAACCCCTTATCGAGACTAATGATGTACTCAAAAGGGATACAAATGGTCTCATGCTCTTCTACATTTGAAGAGGTTGGTGACCTAGGAGGAGTAGGGAAACGATTGGTTTCATCAAGAAACCTAAGTTCACCTCACGATACTTGCTCCTGTCTGGACAACCCAACCAAAAAATTAGAGAAAAGGCCAGTAGTGAAGCTAGAGGATTCCTTCGTCTTTTCCATCGGAAGGTGTCACAAAATTCTTGTAACAATATGTCCAAAGGTCGTAGAATGGGTCATGAAGCTCATAAAATTTCACGACTCACAAGGGTACAACGACCAAGGGATATAAGAGAAAAAGTTTGGAACATCAACAAAAGGATAGATGTTGGTTCATGTCGGATTCACCAAAAATGTGAGAGAGGGGGACCACCCACTGCAAGACCCAAGGTCATGAAAGACAAAGAGTGGAAAGGCTTCCCTAACCCACCTTAGCTGAAAGGGTAGTTAGGGTGAAGAGGATGAGAATGATGAGGACTATGTGTCCTTCAATCACCCTGCAATCCTGAAAGTTGGAAGGGGACTAGATGAGTTGACCTTTAGAATTAGATTCATATCTCAGGAAACTTTGTATCTGAGGATGGAAGTGCAGTTCCAAGATGATAGTGCAACACACTGGCATCTCATACGTGCGTTGGCATCCGTAGAACTAGAGAACCAAAAAGAAAAGATTCTAATTCAGGAAGGGAGACTACCATCCTAGTCTAGATATGTTTAAAGCAATAAAATGAGATTAAGATTGGAGAAAAGAAAATATGATAAAGGAAATTTATTGCGACCAAGGTGACAAAGATGATCTTGCAGAATTCTCTCCTTGACAACTTGCTTTGATATTTCTTCACCTGCACACAAGGAATGGAGAAGTTATTGGGGCTGTATAGGGTCTTGCCTCAGTCAGACCCCCATCTTGGTGTTTCCACCTCCATGGACAACCAATTATGAAATGATAGAAAGAATGATAAAGGAAAATAACTACAAGCTACGTATGCAAGAAACACTACAAAACAGTAAGTGCTTACCCAATCAAAAGAAAAAGGAGAGAAGGGAGGAGCTTACCACCTCCATCCAAAGTGCTCAAGGCTTGTGGAGGAGCGAATGAGAGGGAATCAAGCCTCTGTTGCCACGGTGTATGTCCTATACTCACCTTGTCAAAGTTATGGAGTATTGAGTTGTTGCAATGGAGTGAATGATGTTGCTACAAAGCTTGGAAGTGAATGCTCAAAGAGTGCTCAAACGGTCTAGCAAAACTTGCAAAAAATTGAGAATGGATGGAATGGTCAAGAATATGAAGGAGAAGGTGAAAAAGGGACATATTCGGGCTAGCCATCCGAAGAGGGGTGTTACTCTTCAACTTCCAATAAAAAATTTAATGCCTCTATATTCTCAGCCATATGAATCTGCCAAGGATGTAAGCACGTCACGTGGACGTCTGTGCGCCAGACAGTCATCTCCACACCATGTGAGAGTCTCTAACAGAAACACCCCCACAAACACACAAACAAGGTGCCTAGTGGACTGCAAGAAACGGGCTTAAGTGGAATTAAACCTCCACTTTTTGATTTACTAAGGTGTTAAAGGGAAAAAATGGGATTTGCACTAAGGGTGCAAATTCACATTAATACACCAACACATCTTGATAGGGACATTTATGCTAGGCATGCTCCTCTTTCACACCCAAAAACATCAAATCACTTCGATCGGATTTCAACCGGTTCAATCCCTTATGATGGCATGCACAACAATTGAAAAGAGAAACATTCACACAACAATTGAGAAGTTTTAGTTTTCCACACCAAAAACATATGATCATCCTCAAGTCTAGAAAGTGCAAGACATTTTTTTAATTATCCTCCTTACCCTTACAACAATATACAACCAATTGTAAATTTATAAAATGGTGGAACTTGGAAACATTTTATTTTTCCTCAATTAACAACTTAGGTTGTGAAGCATTTTATCATTTTCATTTGAAATGATTTGCTATGCTTGAAAAATGGAGTCTAAGAGAAACAAGTGATTCTCTCACTTACATTTATTATTTGGTGTGATAAATAATTTTTTTCACCCAAGTCCATTTCTTATTTGTATTATAAATCATAAATCTTTCTCCCAAGTCCATTTCCTATATAGGAAATAATATCAAAAAAAGTTAAAATAATAATGCATTTTATACTATGAAAATGGTTAAAGAATTTTCAAGATAAATGTTTGTATGATAATGTGTCAAGAAGTTAACTACTCATCATCTACTATGAATATTATGTATCCTTTGCTTAATTGAGTTGTTCCAATAAAAAGATTAAATATATTGGAATCTTTTTATGAAACGTCCCATGGAATACCAATTGAAAACGTGTTTTTTTCTTTTAGATGAAGCATTTGATGGAACTCTTTGAATTAAACTGAATTGAGATATGTAAGAACAAGGGAGCATTAGGAAATACATTACTAAAGGATCTTAAATAAGCCTTCTTACCAAATTTGGAAAAGTGTGATAAGCCCATGGTTGAAAATTTTGTAGTCATCAAAGTGGGTACTAATTCTATATTATATAAATCATAATTCTTCTTTATCTTTAAGATCTTCTAAGTTTTCCAATGGTTTTACCAAGCTATGAAGGCTGAATTGTTCTTTATTTAGTTATGCCTATGTAGGTTCATTTTCCTTATCTCTCGTTGTAATTTTTTGGGTGGATTATTGCTTTCAAAGTATTGGGAATGCTTTGTCTATTTTCTAGTTGGCAGTTGCCATTCTAGAAGGCTCATCTCTTGATATATATATATTATACTCATTCTTAATAAATTATCAAGTTAATAATCAATACATTTATTTATAGCTAATCTTCTGTACTCATTCTTAATCAATTATCAAGTTAATAATCAGTGCGTTTATTTATAGTTAATCTTTTCTTTTCAACTTATGAAATTTTGTAATTTGTAACTCTACTAGTATTCCTAAAAATATTGAAGTTGTTTAGTATCAACTAATAAATTTGTTTAGTATCAATCAATAAATATTCAAGACAAACCATGAAGGATAATAATGATCCATGCTAGGGCTAACCAATTAATAAGTATACACGTGAATAAGTCAAGCATAAATGTGAATAAGGGAAGAACAAGTACTCAAATACATGTAAGCTTTGAAGTATACACACAAATACATAGTATATACAAATTAATACAAAGTATATGCATGCATACAAGGTATAGCATAAAAACACGTAAGTTGCAAAGTATACATTGGAATACACATAAGTCAGAAAGTATACATTGGAATACATGTAAGTCACAAAGTATACACGTAATTTGTAAAGTATACACTTGAATATACCTAACTCATATCTATTGAATCATGGATTTATAATACAAATATGGACACCATCAATACAAATATTTGTATTAACCAAATATCCATGTAGGCATACATCAATATATGTTGATATAAGTATAAAATATATACAAAATAGCCATATAGGCTTACGATAATGCCATATAGGCATACAATGTGAAATATATACAATATAAAATATGTACAAAAATTCCATATAGGCATACAAAAAAGGGCTCTGGAATCAAAAGTCATTGATCTCCATGCCCTGGAAACAAATTCTTTCCCTTTTCTTGTCGACCGGATGGTGATAAATTTGTCACTCATTTGTTGTGAGGTTGAGGAATACTCTTGATCCTCCTCCTAGGGTTTAGTTCTTGGTGAAGTTGTATCTGTTACAATAAAAATTAAACACATTAATATATAGAAATTACATTATAAAAAATGATATATTTAACAAAATAATAAATTACCGTCAGTAGATGATCACTCTCCTCGAGGGAAAGGTTCATGTGCCGATTTTGAGGCATGACGAAGCCCTATAGAAACTATCCAAAGATAAATTAGACTACAAATCAATAATGGTTTTATTTTTCACTAATTAACGTATATACCAATGAATGTAAATTGAAATTTAGTAATCTACCTCATACCTCCATGAGGGGCATCAAGGAGTCTATAGAAAATGAAACACCACGCTCGATTTCCCTATGAATATTTGGGGGTGTATCCGCTTCCAACATCTAAAAATAAAACAATAAATTACTCAATCACAAAAACTATAATAGTGACGCACGTCATGGCTTATAATGTATGAGATAATGAACAAAATTTTGAGTACTTATTGTACTATATATTTTTGACTATCATGCTTACTATTTTCCCTATCCATAGCTTGTTCAAAAGAACATTTTTTTAGGCTTTTATCCATAGCAACAAGGTGGTGAACCATTTGATAAAATTCTTTGGCAGACATATATGATAAATATGGTAGCATAGAGAAGACAATGAACTGTTTGAAAAAATGCCTCAAAGAAATGGGGTCTCATGGTGGTGGAATGCCATTGCAAAAAAATGTGTCATGGCATTCCATCACCTTGAGACTACATTTTTTACAGGAATTTTCTCAAACTACTCACTTCCTTGACTATGATATTGCTTATTATTATGCTTTGATAGATTTTTTTCCAAGCATCCATAGTTTGTTGGAAAGCACCTATTTTAGGCTTTTAGCTATAGCAGCAAGGAAGTGAGTAGTTTGATAAAATTCTTTGGTAGACATGCATGCAAAATGTGTTAGCATAGAAAAGGCGGTGAGATGTTTGAAAAATTCCTCAAAGAAATGTGGTCTCATGGTGATGGAATGACAATCCATCACCATGCGACCATATTTCTTTGAGGAATTTTTTCAAACTACTCACTGCCTTGTCTATGCTATTGCTTACTATTATGCTTTTATAGATTTTTTCCAAGCATCCATATTTTTTGGGAAAGCAACCTTTTTAGGATTTTAGCCATAGAAGCAAGGAATTACAAGTAGTTTGATAAAATTCTTTGGTAGACATGTATCAAAAATGTGGTAGCATAGAAAAGGTGGTGAGATATTTGAAAAAATTCCTCAAAGAAATGTGGTCTGATGGTGAGGGAATGACAATCCATCACCATGAGACCACATTTCTTTGAGGAATTTTTTCAAACTACTCATTTCCTTTTCTATGCTATTGCTTACTACTATGCTTTGATAGATTTTTTCCAAGCATCCATAGTTTTTTGGAAAGAACCATTTTTAGGCTTTTAGCCATAACAACAAGGAAGTTCAAGTAGTTTGATAAATTATTTTTTAGACATGTATGCAAAATTTGGTAGCATAGAAAAGGCGGTGAGCTATTTGAAAAAATACCTCAAAGAAATGTGGTCTCATGATGATGGAATGAAATTCCATCACCATGAGACCACATTTCTTTGAGGATTTTTTTCAAACTACTCACTGCCTTGTCTATGTTATTGCTTACTATTATGCTTTGATAGATTTTTTCCAAGCATATGTAGTTTGTTGGAAATCACCTAATTTAGGTTGTTACCATAGCAACAAGGAAGTGAGTAGATTGATTAAGTTCTTTGGTAGATGTGTATAGAAAATGTGGTAGCATAGAAAAGGCGGTGAGTTATTTGAAAAAATTCCTCAAGGAAATGTGGTCTCATGGTGATGGAATGACATTCCATCACCATGAGACCACATTTCTTTGAGGAATTTTTTCAAGTTACTAGTCACTGCCTTGTCTATGCTATTGCTTACTATTATGCTTTGATAGATTTTTTCCAAGCATCCATAGTTTGTTGGAAAGCACCTTTTTTAGGATTTTAGCCATAGCAGCAAGGAAATTAACTATTTGATAAAATTCTTAAGTAGACATGTATGGAAAATGTGGTAGCATAGAAAAGGTGGTGAGCTGTTTAAAAAAATGCCTCTAAGAAATGTGGTCTCATGGTGATGGAATGGAATTCCATCACCATGAGACCACATTTCTTTGAGGCATTTTTAAAAACTACTCACTGCCTTGTCTATGATTACTATTATTCTTTGATAGATTTATTTTCCAAGAATCCATAGTTTGTTGGAAAGCACCTTTTTTTAGGCTTTTAGCCATAGCATCAAGGAAATGAACTATTTGATAAAATGCTTTGGTAGACATGTATGGAAAATGTGATAGCATAGAAAAGGTGGACCATATTTATTTGAGGCATTTTTTCAAACAACTCATTTCCTTGTCTATGCCATTGCTTACTATTATTATTTCATATATTTCTTCTAAGCATCCATAACATAGACAAGGTAGTAGTGAACTATTTGAAAAGATGCCTCAGTAAAAAGTCGTCTCATGGAATTCCATAACAAGAAAATGTAATTGGAAGTTTCTCCTAGTTATTACTTATGCTATGTGAAGTAATTCCATCATTGCTTATGTTGACTTTCTAAACAACTATATTATAGCTGAAATTTTGTCATCTATCAACATCTAGTTATTATTTATGGAATGTGAAGTAATGCTTTGATTTTGAAAGATGTGCAATGTAATGTCAACAATATGAATATAAAATACACAAATCTATTAAGTACAATTCATTAGTTAAACTCTTTATTCTATTACCTACATGTACGTTTTTCTAACTCCACTGGCACTGGGAGGTGTTCCCATGAAACCTCCAATACTAGCCTATTCAACATCCAAGATCAGATATTGGAATACCATTCATATAACAATGCTATTAAAATGTAATAAAATTATAATTGTTTACTAGTTACATACATCAATGGTAGATGCAATGGAGTAATAAGCAGGTGTAGGGCTGCTATATCCTGTATCAACACTATGACCCTAAAATTTTATTAAAATCATAAAACTAAATTAGTTAATCTTGCATTTCAAAATTGAAATTTAATCAATTAAATTCAGTGAAAATGCTAAAATTTACCTGAGTATCGATTCCATAAGCCTCATTCAAAGTGGCATCTACCCTAGCCTTCTACATAGCTAAAAAAATATGTTGTGTAGCATCCTCTTAAGAGTTGATGGGGTCATATGAACAAGTCACCCCGCAAGCCTGACATGAATGGGATGGAATCCTACTGCTCGAAGACTCCCCTGGATGGCCCTGTACTATAGGACTGGCATAGTGGATGACACTCTGGGTCAAAGAGGTGATAGCGTCCAAATTTTGTACCTCAAAACTCTCCTTCACGATAGAAGGGATAACAATGTGCTCATGATCCGACCTAGTGAGAGCTCGCCACACTTACTGCCTAGGATCCTGTCGCACACTGAGTCTATCTTGAGCTGACCCCCCACCTCTCCCCTAGAAGTTTGTCATATCAAAATACTTTGGGATTTTATTCAGGATGAACTCACAGTATAGTTTCCTTAGGAAATATTATGGGACTTCGCAATTGTTGCATGGTGGGTAATCAAAAACCATGTACCACCTATCCCAAAAAAATTTCATAATCCATTAGTGGTGGCACCAATGGATAGGAAACCTCTTCGCATCGAGGTCAAGGATTTGATTTGTACGAGGGTCAGTGAATAATGAGCATGATCTAATTTTGGAATTTTTTCATCTTTTACATCTTTATATGATAATTTATCTCGGTAAAAGTCCCTAGTCACTTGCCTCTTATCTTCCCAACCACTTAATTGTTTTTTGATTGCATCTACATGTTTTAACATTTATTTAAGTGAATTTTCAAGTGTTCTTCTTTCCAAGGTTGAACCTTCTGGGTCGTTCAACCTCATGATTAAATCCTCAATTTATTTTTTATTGTTTTAAATTACCCCCATTAATTTTTTTTGAGTTCTAGGAGGATGTTGAGGGATTGGTGGAGGAGATTGTTTTTGTGGTTGTTGCACTTGAGGATTTTGTTCATGTTCTTGTTGTTTTGGTTGTTGAGGATTTTCAGAAGGGTTTGCAAGAG
The DNA here is from genome assembly GCA_007115665.2 of Sequoiadendron giganteum. NCBI lineage: Eukaryota > Viridiplantae > Streptophyta > Pinopsida > Cupressales > Cupressaceae > Sequoiadendron > Sequoiadendron giganteum. The sequence goes on along the minus strand of CM021104.1, from coordinate 170,193,887 downwards.
GGTTTCTAGGATCATTATCATTTCCTACAAATTCAACAAATGAATATAAAAAACAACCTAAAACTAATATATTCATAACAAAAAAATAAAAATCCTTACCTATTCAACCTCCTCATTGACATGGCGACATCCTCGCGATAAAAATAGAAAGTTGATGAAAAAATGCAAGATTGTCTCCTCCCAGAACGCAAGTGCACAAGAGAAGGGTTTTTGGCCATGAGAGAAAAAAATAGTCAACATAAAAATAAATTAGATTTGTTTTTGTTTTAATAACAAGTAGCACACTCACGATATTTTTTGAGCATGTTACAAGCTCGATGTGGTCGAGCCTTTGGCTTGGTAAGACCAAGCCATAACACAAGTTCATTATTATAACACACTTGCATTATGGCCTATCAAATATGTTTTTTAAGAAAATGGCCATAATTTGGTCCCCCATCTTTTTAATTTTAACATTCCAATCATATTTAAGTATCAATTTGAGTGCATTTAAACCATTACCACAACATTTTTCATTTATCAAATCATGTTCAAATGCATCTAGATAATTGATCTCATCTTGATAGTAATCAATTACACCTTCTTCATTTGGGAAATTCTTCCTCTTTACTCATTGACTGATAACCTACCTCATTTTATGGATCAAGATAAAAGAAGCAAGATATACTATAGGAATGCACATCTTGGAAGTACTCATGCTCTTTCCTCAATGGGTTTGGTATCTCCTTATCTTATTTCGTCAAATATGTTTTCTTAGGGGTTTCCTTTCTATCATTCAATTATTATATTTTGAACAAATAAATGTTGTAATGTATGTTATGTACCCTCTATCCCTCATTGAAACTATTTTTATATATTTTGAACTAGGTACCCCTTCTCATTTGTTTCTAATTTGTATGATAGGTTCTTCATGACACCCATCAACTTGTGAAGCTTATTTTAGCTGGAAATATCTCCCTTGAGGAAACTCTTTGGTTAAAAAAATTACATTTGATCTTTTTATGTGTTTAATAGAGGCCCTCATATTACTTTGAATATTTATAGCTATAATATAAGCCTCCCCAAGTATTTTTAACTCTTGTATTACAAGAAATACCCAATATTTGAATAAAATGACCCAAAAATAAATAAAAAGATAAATTGGTTCATTAGGTTTAAGGTGTGGTGGTACCTTTGTCATTTTAGTGATAATTTTTCTATTAAAATATACAATTATTTCATTGACACACTCTCTAATAGGTTTAAGTTCATGTATTAAAAACTTGGGGTCAATCATATACCCATACTACAATCTAAAGAACTCCAAAAACCCATATTTTTAAATAATACTACTATTAGGGAGACTTTTCTACCACTCTTTTCTACTTTCCTTAAAATAATGTATAAATAATTTCATCATCACATCTCATCATCTAAGGTATGCATAAATTATTCAAGAAATGCGTATCAAACTTTATGGGTCCATACATGTGTTTTATATTTATTTATGGATATCTTGGGAATGTAAGGTCATCAAACATCTATGTACCCCTTATCTTAGAGGCTAAATTCTTACCCAAACTTAGCTCTATCTCTCCACTCTAAAAGCACATTGTGAGTGACATCTTACACCTAATGGATATCTAATGCACCAAAAGGAAGGATGATTGATGGTCTTAGACTAGGATACACAAGGCTTTATAAATGTATCCTCAAAATTGAAATAAGGCTACATGGCCTAATTAGTGTATATAAAATTGAAAAGTCCCAAATTTCCTAGAGATAATGGTAAAAAACTCTTTTTATTCACTCTCCCAAGGTATAAAGTTCTTTAGGCCTTGTCTTGAATAAAAAGTTACCTTACATGACGCATATTTCAATTCACCACCCATATTTCATACTTTGTTGGAACAATAAAGCTGAGGTCATCTCCTTGGTCATGAAATGTGAGGTATATCTCATAAAAACATATTTAAAAAAAGTTATTTATTGATGATCCTCAAGTTCATCCAAATGAATCAAAGGAAAAAACATAAAATATTTCTTCACGATTAAAATCCACAGGTTGATTTTATACCCAAAATAAAAATGTGAGGTTGACTTATAACCTTTTATTTCAACGTGATAAAAAATAAAAGAATACAAAGCACCCCAATATTTAAAAGGTCTATAATTAGGTCTTCAACATATGTCCTAGAGAAACACAAAGTTAGTAGTTTATAGATTGTAGATCCTTGACATATGAAAATATCTACATTCAAAAGTTAGCCAAAAAATAAAATAATTCATTCCAATAGGAAAATAAACATCATAAATAGATTTCTCATGATTTTTGGTAAATTTAAAATAAATTATTGAAAAAAATATTGTCTAAAAAATTTATATATTTTTTTAGTTTTAAACTAATAGACTAAATAGAAAATATTAAACCTAATTTTTAGAGTAGATTGTGAGAAAAATGATTTATCCATCATGTAGATATTTGAATTATCTTATCAATGCTAATAATTTTTTTTAAATATGATTAAAAATTAGAAAATTATAATCATTTAATTAATTAATTTTTTTTTTAAAAACCTTGAAGATAACACTATCTATTGAGAGGGCGGGGGGGGGAGGGTGTGAGGGGGTGAATTAGTAGATCTAAAAAATTCTAAAATTCTTAATTTTTTTCATAGTTATCAGAATATATGATTCTTCACATCAACAAACAAAACATAAAAACATAAAGTACACAAGAGAATACCACATATACATGGAAAACATAATATGGGAAAAACCACAGTGAGAATTGTTGCTTGGATCTACTACCCAAATCTAGCCTCATAATGTAGAGATACACAAGTGAATTTTACACACTGAATTAGGAACCAACCTATCAAAGAAAATAATCCCCTATTGTTCTTGTAAGCACCAACTTACTGGAGACACCAATCCCCAAATGAAACAATACAACATACAAAACACCAGTCCTACCATAATACAATGATAAAGCTTGTAGATCTTCAATACAATACAAACATGTATGAGTGTCACTCCAAGCACTCTTCCTCATTGAAAAAGACCTTTTGAAACTAGCACACTCTCTTTTCTTCACACCTTCTCTTCAATTTACACCCTTCAGATGAACAGTGTAATTATGCTTCAGATGATATACTATAAACACATCACATGCATTTGAACATTTGAAATATATACATGACATTATATTGGTTAGAATTGATGATTCAACCCACAACTCCCATGAAACACCTGCAAGAAATTACCTATCACAATAGTGAAGATCAAAAGAGAGGTTGTTCTCAATAATCTAAGACTTCTATTAATGCAAATAAGCTAGATGAATATTACAAATGAATATGCAAGCTTTATAAAAGCATTGCACAAAAAACTAACAATAAGAATAAACAATAAACAATAAGAATAAACTAACAATAAGAATAAACAATAAACAATAAAAAGAAACTCCTAATTTTATCTTAAGTGGTTAAAGTAAAAAGCCTCTAATAATTAATTACTGATTAATTAATTATCAGATAATGACTTATTTACTCCAGCACTCCCCCTTAAGATCAACTTAGGGAGAAACTAAACTACTGATAAATGAAGCTAAATGAATGTATAATGGGTCCTAGTTATAATGATTGATGACGTACCCATGAACATGCAACTGAAATCTCTCATAACTAGAGAAAAGGAGAAAACCTCATGGGAAAAAATACCTCTAAAAAAAAGAGAAAAGAAAATGAAATCATACATGTGACAAAGAAAGGTAGGACTCAAATGTCCCCTCAAGTGATAATTTATCCACATAAGTATTTTAGTGTAGGAAAATGTATCCCCTTACATTTTAACACTTGTTTGGACCCTCCTTGCTAAAATTGGGCTTCTTTATGCCTTATTTGGTCCTATATTGCATCCACAAACCTTAATTAATGCATCTTTCTAAGGATAATCTTGACATATATGTAATAACCAATCATAATTCAATGATTCTAGATTGTATGGCCCAAATTTAGTGATCTGGGACTCATACGCCACCTTGGTTTTATGAGTCCCACCTAAGGTTTGGGGCATGGTCCTAAATTTAGCATAAAACTAAAAAATTTCTTAAAATTTGTGTCCCAAGCTTAGCCTATTGGGACTCATATGCCACAACTGGCATATGAGTCCCACTTATCTAGAACCTATTTTGATTTTAATTCTTGGCAAGATTTTATTCTCCTAGATTTGATGTCAGCTTGTACTGTTGTAATTTTGGGAAATTTGGCGTAAACAAGTATAAATACAAGGTTATTTCACATAATTTCACCTAAGAAATATTATGAAGCATTCTTAAGGAAAATTTACGATATCAAGAGAACTCAAGAGTTATTATCAAGAATTTTGGAGCACTATTCAAGAATCAAGCATCATGTTAAAGTCATCATGCATCATGTTTGTTTTTGAGCTATCAGTTGTGATGTAGGTTCTTATGATTCAAGCAAGCATTCAAGTCAAGATCCATAGAATTCAAACAAGAGTCAAGATCTAAATTCATGCCAACCATTGGTTCAAAGATTGTAGCCCTTTTTTCAAGGGTTTGGTGAGCTGAAACATAGCTTATTTGTTCATTCATCATTCCTTCTTTCTATTTCATTTCATTTCAAGGTTTGATTACTAAAACGAGGTTTGACCAAGGTAAAACCCTATCCACTAACAAAACAAAATTTTACCCTCTCTTTTATGTGTGATTTGTAGATCTAGGTTGAAGATACATTGAAGATAAAGTTTGGAGAAATTTTTTCAAGTTGTCAAAAGTTTTCATCTACATTGTAAGATCACACAAAGTCACCTACAGGTTGCAATTTAGTGTTTCAGAATCAAATATTTGGAAGGAGAGAAGCTATAGGAGAACATTATATGATACTAGAGTTTTAGATCAACCCTAGTACTGGGAATAAATCACCACTTGTGGTGTATGAGTCCTAGTATACCAATTTTTAGACTTTTTCTATAGATCCTGGTTTAGCAGTTCCAGATTCTAGTTTTAGCTCGAAACCCTAAAATGGGACTAAATTTCCCATATTGGCATATGAGTCCCACTGTGATTCAATAGTCACAATTTTAGGAGTGTAGACCTTGCTTCAAGAATCTCCAATTTTCTAGGTGCCCTTCTATCCTTTCTTAGTTCATTCTTCTTATTTTTCAGTTTCATATCTTGAGTTGCATATTTACGTTTACACATCATTTTAATTTCTTTCTTTCCAAGCCCTTTATTGGCGGTGAACCCCCTTTTAATCTTTACTCACACCCTAGGACACCTTTTTAAAAATATATTTCCCTCATTCCATCTCTAGATTGAGATATATAAGGTTTCCTTGAATGCAATTTGAAGGAAATAGGTGGAAAGTTCCTAAAACCCTACCCTTGTGTTCCTTCTCCTAAAAGGTGGAGCACCCTATTTTATCTTATTTAAAGTATAATCAAGATCCACAAATAGAAGAGAAAGGATGAGATAGTGAATCCCCCTAGAAGGTAGAAGCTCCTTTGCCAGAAGTGAATGCTCAAAGAAGGATTATGAAGATGATCCAACAAAACAAACATTGTTCCTCCCCATAGGAATAAACACATACAATGGTGTGTGAAGAAGAAATTATCTCAAGGGAAATGGTCTCATGATGGATGCCATGGAATAATGATCAAGGGTCCACATGTCTAAATAAAATGAAGCTAATCTAAACAACTATGGAGATGCATGTAGAACAACCTCCAAAGACAATGTTGATGTGATGATTGGTGGGCCATATCTACCATCAAAAAGTAAGGGAATATCCTCAAGTGTGTCCTCAATATAAAAAATGTGTGATAATGAATAACTTTGTAATGTCTGGCAAGTAGTCATCCCAAAAAACTAATATTGAAAGACTAGAGACATCCTCTTGAAAAGAACTAAAAAATGAAGATGTAGGAGGTGTAGGAGGAAGAATCTCAACACAAGTCTCATGAACCAAAGTAGACGATAGAATTACACATAGGTTCAAGTGAGAAAACCTCTCCTCAAATATCTGATCCACTCTAGATGCATGACAATGAGGACCAATTAATGATAGTGCTTGCTCATCTAGAGAAAAATGTGAGAATGCATACAATCAAGAGGCATGATCTGCTATCCCAATTGCAAGAATATCTCTAGTGTGCATATCTCTGATAAACACTGAATTAGGTGTGAACTATATAGTCTGACCTGCCCCACTATGTGTAATATGATAGATGGAAAGGAGATTAGAAGTCAATGAAGGGATACAAAGTACATGATGAAATGTTTTATCATCAACATCTATGGATCATTTCCCTATAACACTCATATAAGTGTTGTTCCCCATAAAAATCTATGGCACTGTGTAAGGCTCATATGAAGATAACATATCTAAAGATGGAGCCATGTGATGTGAGGATCCCAAATCAAGAAGCCATCTGTTGGACTAAAGATTGGCGGAAGCAAAGAGAGCATGGAATTTCACCTTGTCTTCTCCACATGCCATTCTAACTGACCGTGATTATGAGGGTGATGCAGTGGAAGAAGAGGATGAAGGAAACTAATTTTTTCTCTTTTGTAGAAGTTGCTTCAACTCATCAATTTTCTTTGCATATAATATTGGTGCTCATCATGTCTTCTCTTTGTGTAATATGGACATTTAGTTTGATCCTTCTTGAATGAATCCCTCTTAGAAGAGGTATAAGAATATGAGGTATCATGAGATTGTGATTCCTTAGCTTGTGCATTATACTTGGAATCATTCTACTTTGGTTTCTTGCCTTTGCTATTGGAAGCCTTTTGATTTGTAGTGTTAGGAGATGCAATAAGTGCCTTTGATGTTGGATATTTCAATGATCCCATTTGTACCAAATTTTGTTGCTCTTGAGTGAGTGATTTATAGAAATCATCAAGTGAAGGCATAGTGAATGTGGTACCATGTGCATCTTTCATGATATAGAAGGTAGAAACAAAAACTGGATAATCAAGACCAAGCTTGGCAAGGATAGAAATAATCAATTGAGTGTCATTTTTCTAAATACCACACTGTTTCAACTGCAATATGAAAGACTTGAGTTTGGTGAAGAAGTCATGAATTCTATCAAACTATCAAGTAGCCAAACTAATAAGCTCATTCTCCAGTTGAAATCCTCTCATAGTTTCTTGCTTCCCAAACAAGGACTCTAATTGGGTGTGGTGCAAGATTCAACATGAAAGAGAAGATTAGGAGACATAGAAGTGCATAATGTACCAAAAGCTTCATCACTTTTTTTAAACCACTTCCTCTTCTCAACAACACCCGTAGGTTCAAGCTTTGTAGCCATGGTAACTCTATGTAGCCCTACTTTCTTTAGATTTATCTCAATTTGTGATTTCCAACTATAATAGTTGTATGGAGTAGGAATAGCATTATGAGTTAGATCCATGATGAAATAATACTCTAATAAAATCATGCAGTAGTATAGATCCCCTAAATATAGAAAAATTCCCTTTTGAATCCAAAAAATCTGACCTATTTGCATGTTTTCCAAGAAAATAACCAAAAAAGGAATATTGAAGATTTGATTTAAATAAGAAATACTTGGTTAAATTTTTGGAAAATAGGTATAAGATCTATGTAGAGGACTGAATCAACTTTTTGATGCCACTTCAATCATGGAAATTTGATAATTGAGGTAATAGTTATTCCCTCTAGAGTGAAAACAACTAGGGTTGACTTCAAAGGCCTATAAATTAAATCAAGAGAAAAAACCACAAAAAATCTGCACCACTAGATCAGGCTTAGAATAACCTTTCCAAGAATATTTTGTTTCCAAAAAAAGGAGATCGTACGCCCAATTTATGTCCGATTTACTGAAAGTTGCTCCTTAGGCAAAAAAAGCTTAGTAAGGGGCCCAAAAATTGATGATGTCAGCAAGTTAGTTGGGTTAGTTTTGATGTCTAAATGGTCCTCACACATAATATTTTGGAATATTCTTTACCATTGGAAAAAAAAATTGGTCACACGAAATTTGATTTGCCGAAATATTCAAAAGGTTGTCAGAATCTTTTGAAAGGGAATATTCCCTTGTTGGTTTGCCACTGCCAAAATATTCTAGAAATATTTGGAGATTCTGTTAGTTTTTGGAGGGCATGCCTACTTTTTGAAATAGCCCCATTGCAAAATTTATGATTTAACTATGTCCTCCTTTATGACATTGTTTTGATTTTTCAAAGGCTATTTTTCTTTATATGTAGGAAATAAAAAAATTCAATTAAACCTAAGTTTAAAAACCTATGCAATGATGATGATGGCACATTGGGGGAGTGTGCAAGGCCATATGGTTATACAATCGTATGGATTCCTATGCATAGATCTTAGGAAGCCAATTTGTTTTTCTTTTTCTGCAACTTTTTCAAATTTAGGCAAATTTTATGTTAAAATTTGTCTCTTCGAACTCTTGATCACAATGGTGAGGCCGATTTTTCTCCAAGGCACACCAAAAATAAAATCAAGTCTAGATCTCTTCAGAAATTGAATAGAAGGCTACAAATATAGGCTTTGATACCAAGTTAGAATTGATGATTCAACCCATAGCTCGCATGAAACATCTGCAAGAAATTACCTATCACAATAGAGAAGATCATAAAAGAGATTGTGCTCAATAACTTGAGGCTTTTATTAATGCAAATAGCTTGGATGAATATTACAAATGAATGTGTTATCTTTATAAAAGCATTGCATGAGCAAACCCTACATGTAGATTTGACAAGATAGTGACAAGTGTTCTAATCTCATACAATGAGATAACTTATCCTAAATTTAATCCAAACTAATAATAAGAATCAAACTAAACAATAAAAGAAACTCCTAAGTTTAACTTAAGTGATTAAAGTAAAAATCCTAAATTATTTACTCCAACAACATTATCACTCTTCAATGTTGGCCAGGTATCCACAAATAGCCAAGATGACATAAGGTGGACCTAAATTTAATTTACATTAAACATGTAACACAATGGTCCAAAATTAAATTTTCTTACTAACAAAATAAATTGATGTCAAACACTACCATAGGGACCTTAACTAGGTCCTCTATTAACACCACATAGAATATTTGAATTTTGTGTGTTATTAGCCATTACCACATATGCCTTGAACATGAAAAGGTTAAAAAACCTTCTATCCCTTCAAAATTATTTCATACCGAATATAACTCCTAGAACTTAGGAAAATGATAGAACTAGTGTAGACATACTCTCTTTCCATACCGCAGAGCGAACCTACATTTTGGAAAGAAATGGCAACCATAATTAAATTTCTAGAGAAATATCTCTTCCCAAAAGATATCCTTGCATAGAATTCTAGACCTCCACACTCATAGTGAATACATATTTTGCATGGTATTATAAACATAGTGTACACACCAACTCCTAGAAAGGCATTCACTCCTCAATAAGACTTATGATGTATGTTGATATAGGATTGGATTGATTAGACAACCTACACAATGAATAAACAAAATAATTCTACAAATTTAAGTAAAGGGAGATATAATGATAATTCAAAGTACTCCTACAATATTTTTTATCCTTGACAACCTTGACATTATAATTCTTCATAAATGAAACACCTTTGATGTTAATGACAACCTATATTCAACAATATCCCCCTTTGTCATTAATGGAAAAAAAATAGTTGGGCCACCAAACAAGATGGAAACACATGAATATATTAACTCCCCCTCTGGATGATTTCTTCTTTGTAGAATTTTGTGTTCACTCTCTCTCCCTTTGGAAGATGTATCATTTTGAGTCCATTATTCTTTATGAGAAATTCACATTTTTTAGCTCACTCTCTCCGCCTTTTAAATCAATAGAAAAGGGTCAACACTTTCTCCCTTACTAATTCTAACATCATTTTCAATACTCAATGCAATGATAAACTCCCCCTAATTCCATATTTCACTGCCTTTGAAAATATGCCGAAAGACAACCCAACCTTCTTATGGTAGGGATACCAAGCTCCCCTCAACCTATGCTTCCTCTTGATTCAAGAGGAAGGAGCAATAACTCCCGATTTTTATCAGAGAAATTCTAATGTCTCCTTAGGAAGTGTCTTTGTGAATATATGTGCTACTTACTATTTTATATCAACATAATCCAACCTCACCTCCTTCCTTGCAAACTTCTCCCTCAATAAATGATACTTGATTGCAATTTTATTCAGAGTGCATCACTAGAGTATTTGAAGTTTTTATATTGGTGTTATCACAAATAATAGAGATAGGCCCATCAAACTCAATCTTCATTTCCTTCAAAATTTGCTTCATCTCAAGCACCTAAGTGCAACATGGTAATGCATCAATATATTATGCTTATGTTGTAGATAAAGAAACTGATTCTTCCTTTTTACTCAGACATGACACAAAACTATCACCAAGAAAAAATGCTCCACCACTTGTACTCTTTCGGTCATCAACACATCATACCCAATCTACATTTGTGTATGCAATCAAAGTGAGATTTTCACTCTTTTGATATCATAGTCCAAAATATTTAGTAGCCTTCAAATACCTAAATATCCTCTTCACTCCTTTTATATGAGTTTCTTTAGGTGCTTCCTGAAATATAGAAATCATTCCAACTACTTGCATTATATCTAGTCTAGATGCTACCACATACAACAAACTACCAATCATAGATTTGTACAAAGTTTGACCTATCAGAGCAGTCTCATCATCTTCACTCAACTTACATTCGATAATTATTGGTGCTCCTAACAGTTTGTAATATTTCATCCTAAAATTTCTTAACATCTCCTTTATATGCTTGTGTTGAGAAATGAAAATTCCTTTGTCTAATTGTACAATCTGTAACCCAAGAAAGAAAGATAATTCTCCTAGAATTGACATCTCAAATTCATTTTGAATTTCCTTTTGAAATTATTTACACATGTCATCACTGCTACCACTAAGAACAATATCATCTCCATAGACCATATCTATCAACAATTGGTATCCTTCTATTTTTATGTACAAATCACTATTTGCACTTCCTCTCCAAAATCCTTGCTACTAAAGTATCCATCCAACCTTGAATACTGTGTAAGGGGAAATCAATATGCATAAAGGAAATCTTGATATAAACGAATTAAAAAATATTTGATTCAAAACAAAGACTAAGATTCATACCCATTACTCATGAAATTAATGATATGATATTACTAGATTCAATGAAGTAAACAATACAATCAAAAAGCATACAAAGAATTCAATTAACTAATGTCGTTACCCATCTCATGTTGAAGTGTATTCACAATGATGTTGGATCATTGTGTCAATGAAAAGCCTCTATTTATGCATTCAAAAAGATTCGAATATGCATGTGTTGATCGAAGATGTGTGCCAAAGTTCTTCAAGAGATCAATTGTAATTTTTGTAACAAAGGGTATTTTTCCTAGGTTAGAAAATTTCAGGCAACATAAAATCCCAAAGTAAATAATAGAGTGAAAAGGAATAAATGAAAAATGAATGAAAAAATCTCACACAATGTCTTCATTCTCCATGGCTGACCTCTATTACACCTTCTAACTTGTTGAAAATATGAGGTTTCCCTCAAATTTATGATTAGCAATCTAACAATAATGGCTAGTCCTAAACAAGTGTTGAAGGATTCTCAAATGATTATGCAAGAGAAATTAAATCCTATATGCAAGCTAATTAGCTAAATGATAAAGACAAGCAAAATGAAAGATTTAAGAATTGCAAAACATGCAAGATTCAAGATTTCCAAGATTGTCAAAATGAGGACAAAATTGCCATTTTATAGAAAATTTAATTTTGGATGAATGGACAAGATTGAAGATTGAAAAGTGCCCTAGAATTGATGGTCAAGATTCAAAATAACAACCCCTTAATTAGGGTTAGGGAAAATTTTAAAATGGGTGGACAAGATTTAATTTAAGAAATTAAATCAAGGAATGAGAATATGTGTGACAAAGAGAATATTTAGCATAGAAAAAGGAGTTAGAAAATCAAGTCATTTTAGAATTTACTTAATTTGTGGAGGGAAATGCTATTTTGAATTTAATATTTAATTTAATTGAAAATGGTGAAGTCATGTGACAGTAAATAATAATTAAATTATTTACTTGAAAAGAGGGAAATTTAAATGAATGATTTTTATTTAAATTTGGAAATGAATTAAATGAGACAATTAAATAGTTAGTTTTAAATTATTTAATTATGGGAGAAGTGGGTTAATAATTAAATAAATTACGGGGGATTTGTTTAATTATGAGAAGACTTTAATATTAGAGACATATTTAAATAAAATTAATTAATTTAAATAATCAAGAGGGAATAATGGGTTAATTAAATAAATTTAATAATTTATTTAATTTAAAGAGGACATTAGACATTAGTCCAACATATTTAAATAAATGTGATTTATTTAAATAGTCAGGAAGAATAAGAGAGGTGAATTAATTAAATAATTGATCATTATTTAATTAATAGTTGAATTTGGTCAGACAGACAATCAAATTATGTTCAGAGGAAATAATGAGAAAATTGAGTTCGCAGGCCTAGGTCAATTTTATGTGTCTACATGTTGCCCCTCTTTGTCATAATGCAGTTTATTGCATTATGACAAAGAAAAAAGTCAAGGATATACCCCAACGAAGGTACAGAGTGCCTATGCCCCCTCAGGAAATTTTTCAAATTTTAGCCTTAGAAAATTTTGGAAAGTGTCCCGATAGGCTAAAAAGATGCCCAAAGAAACAACGGTGTGATCGGTTTCAGAAACGAATGACATTAAGATAGTGAAAATTTTGGTCAAAGGAAGTCAAATGAGCCTCCAATACAAACCCAAATGGAAAAACCCTAATTTTCACCCTATAAATAGGTTGGAAAAAGCAACCTATGTGTCATTTTCACTTTTGCTATTTATTAAATTTGGAGAGCAGAGCGCGAGGAGAAGATGGTGATTCCCATAACAGAGCACCGTGGCTATTGAGCGAGGACCTTCCGATGACCTGAGCACACAGAGGCACTGGTAAGTACCCCTTCCCGACTTTCATTTTCTCATTTTGTGTGCATTAATTAGGGTTTTTTCTAGGAAATTGAATGCGTTGCGATGCAAATGCATTTGTGTAGACTACAATCACAATCACATTCGATGCATTTGTTGCGTCGTGTTGCAAGTGCAAGGGATGGTTAGGGGTTAGGTTTAAAATAACGCATTTCCTAGGTCCTAGGACACAACTACCAAATTAAAATGCAGCAGTGGAAGCACATGATGCAAGTGCCACACCAAATCATGCAAGCATTATGCAATGACACAATTGACCTATAAAATGATGCAAGTGTTGTAGAGCCTCACAATTGTGAGCTAGAATGATGCAATTGCTTGAATGCAATGCATGTGTGAATTGCAGTGACACATATGACTTAACGTGACACAAATGCAGTCAACATGACACAATTGATGTTGACTAGGGTTGACCATAGTTGACTTAGTGTAGACTCATTTTTTAGATGCATTTTTTATCACGCAAATAGTAATAATGCTTTGCAATGCTAATCCATGTGTGCTAACCCTCGTTTCTGTGTGTGCATAAATGAATAGTATCCATTTACATGCATGAGTTTAGACTAGCTACCTATGCCTTCAGAGATTAGCTATGAGATGATGAGTGGAGATGGCTGATGAGATTAGGTCTCTATTATGTCACTTATATGCCCATTATTCGAGAAAACAAAGGATTTTTGACAACACTATGTGAGAAGTGGCACTTAGAGATGTTCTCCTTTCATCTTCCCATAGAAGAGGCCACTGTGACCTTATAGGATGTATACCAGATACTCTGCATCCCGATCAGTGAAGAGCGTGTAGTTTATGATCCCTAGAGAGGGCAACAGGCTTTGGCAGAGATGTATGAGGCTATGGATGATGCCGGGTTTGGGATTCATGGTTACAAGATTGGTTGGGAGTTTGTGGCTGAGCACTATCCTTGGTGGGATGCCATGTTGATGACATTGATCATCTGGGTCCTTGTACCAGATCATCGTGGGCATAGATTCCCTATTGGATGGGGGGATGTACTAGTACATATGCATAGGGACAAGATAGTATTTTCCTGGGGGCCATGTTTGTTGGGCATGCTATATCACCAGTTGCATGAGGTGGCTTACCAAGAGGGCGGGAGTATTAGTTGTGGTACTACACTTTTGATGATCTAGGCATGAGAGTACATTCCCATTTTCCGCCCATCAATTCAGATTCAACAGTTGAGTGAGGGTATGCCCTATGTATATTTGTATACAGGTTCTGTCACATAGAATCGAGTAGGAGATACAAGGTACTGGCATCATAGGTTTGATACTCTCATGAGTTTTGTTTGGAGGCCATTCAAAGATTGTGCCTAGTGGCTAGATGAAGATGGACACCTTTCCTTGTGCCGACAGTTCAAATATTTGATTGGTCATAATATACAAATTCTGAGGATCGTTGAGATGTACCTACCCTAGTGGGTACTACAATAGTTTGTAGAGCAATAGGGTGTGCTTGTGGGGATGATCAAGTATGCGCATTCATCGAGAGAGACCATGTGGGGCCCTCCTATAGCAGTTCCCTTGATAGAGAAGCAGATTGATGGGCTGTTTGCATAGTAGTGGGGATGGAGAGGAGGGCCAACAGATGCTGGGATGTCAAAATATTATGATTTCTAGTGGAAGATTCACATGCCGATCCCATTGATAGATCCCGATGGTCCTACACCAATTGATCGATGATCAGTCATTCTATGGGTACAGAGGGGAGGATGGGGAGGGAGAGATGGTGGCAAAGGGATGAATGTAGACCAAGGGAATGGAGGCTGAGGGGATGGTGGGAGAGGTGGAGGGGATGACAGAGGTGGTGGTAGAGGTGGTGGGGATGGTGGAGGTGGCAAGGGTGGAGATGATGGTGGTGATGGTAGGGGTGGGAGGAGGAGGAGGGGTGACAGAGGTAGAAGGTAGCCTAGGAGATTCCGACAACGAGTGGTTTGAGCATCGTTGTTACCCATTAGGGAGGAGGGTGATAGATAGGAGGGAGAGTGTCCAAAGGGGGAGGCACAGGTCAGAGAAGAGGAGGAGGTGGAAGTCAAGGCAGAGGAGGAGGTGTCGGGAGAGGAGGAGGCGAAGGTTAGGGTAGAGGAGGAGGTGTTGGGAGAGGAGGATATTTTTCTAGAGCACCACCCACTGGATATTGATGTTGAGAAGATCGTAGGAGAGGAGGAGAGGGATGAGGAGGAGGAGGAGGGGGAGGATGAGGCAGAGAGGAGGCTGAGGGGGAGGATGAGCCAGAGAGGAGGCTGAGGGAGATGATGATTGAGGGAGAGGAGGAGGGTGAGAGGCCACCTATTTTTCCTATAGATGCTACCACTGATCAGAGAGTTACTGACCTTTAGAGAAGACTAGATGTGGCCTTGCCTCAAAACAAGGCCTTATCAATAGAGCTAGAGGTGGTGCGGGAGGACAAGGATCAGGTTGTGATCTGACAGGAGGAAGACAAGATATGGGTGAGGGAGTTTGCATAATTTTGAACATGACCCTCAGGGGACATGGCCAAAGAGTTGGCTAGGATGAGTGAGATACAAGGCAGGTATCGATTATTGTATGAGCAGGTTGTTCCACCCGAGAGATAGGACCCCAGATTGTTGAGATCCTATAGAAGGACTAGTAGTGGTACCCAGACTCACAACAGTAGTAGATCCCACAATAGTAGTCAAACTAGTGCAGGCGGGTCCACATCATTTGGATAGTCATCAGGTCATAGGTCACATCATTCACACATGCATTCATAAATCCACAATCATAGGTCGAGCCATACTCACAGGTCAGTGTCATTAGGACACTAGTCAAAATAGAGCTAGCCTCCCATTATTGACCCCTCTATATCTCAGCCTTCGGTCACCTCAGTAGTATAGGTTACTGTCGAGTTGATGAGTCAACATTAGTCACCCCATGGTTCACCTCCATGAGATGGAGAGGGCACAACTTAGGATTGATATTTCTTTATTGTTATGAGACATTGTATATGTTGACTTTCGAGCCTGCAAGCTCTTCTTCAGATTCCTCTAGACTCTATCCTATGACATTATTATTTTGATATATATATATATGAGATGATCTTGATGTAGACTACATACTTTATCTTATGATTTTCTTATGCTTTATATGATGCGATGTGATGTTATGCATTAACGATGATGATTTTATCCTTATATGTCATGATGGTCCTATTTTATATGTTGATGATAATGGTATTCTATATGATGAGATGGATGCATTAATGTATTATGAGATGTATGGATGTTGTGCTTGATGATAATGGATGTAGTTATGGATATGCTTATGTATGTATGCATTATGCGATGTATGGTGATTTTATTCCTATATGCTAATGCAAATGATGGTTTTTATGTCTATATGTTAATGCAAATGATGGTTTTATTGTATGCAAGATGGATGGATGTAAATGATAAACTCATATGTCATGCAATGTGAATGTTAATATTATTATGGGATATGATTTATGCAAATGTGAAATGTGGTAATTAAATGCTCATATGATCATGTATGCATCTACATTTTTGTATGTCCTAGGATATCATTAGAGGACGGGAGAAGAGAAGACAAAAGGTGGATGTTAGTGTGCAGAAATATATGCATGTTAGTGTGGAAACAAGAATCCTTCAAAAATTTCCATAGTACTATGATAGTTGTTGCTCTTAATCATCATTGGGTAGAATGTCATAATGGTTGACAAACACTATGATATGACATAGATCAATAGTGTGCAAGGTCGAACCATCACACAGGATAAAAAGTCAATACAAGGATGATCATGACTCATACAAGGAACGTAATCGTTCCAAGTTATTTTGTCATAACCAACCACAAACAAACAAGATTAATCATGAAATGTGGTTGCTTCTCTAAATATTGATGTCAGGACATCCTCGAGAAACTAGCCACATGACAACCAATAAAAGACAAGACGACCATCGTACTACATCGCTGCTCCTCTAAATCCTGAAGTCAGGACATCCTCAAGAAACTAGTAGTAGGATGATCAAAAGGACAAGGATGATCATCCTGATATGTTGTGGGTCCTCTAACATAAGAAACTAATATTATGATAACCATTAAAAAGACATATAATGTTTGCCAAGTGTTTTCCAAGTGAACAAAATGTCAAGTGTTTTGATGTCGGAATGCCAAGGTTGATGAGGTCAAGGTTGCTGAAATGTCGAGTGATGACTAATTCATGGACACATCCTGAATGATGTTGGTGTCAAGAGGATCAATTCTTGAAGTTAGGAGAATTCATAAAAATGTTAGATAATGATGACAAAGCTTAGGAAGGACACATCCAAAAGCATAAATAGATGACAAGAGTTTTTATTCAGAAGGACACATATGAAGGAGAACCGTGATTGACAGGTTGACTTTCCTTCATAGAATTTAATTAGATGATAGATTTGATCCCATGCCAACATTGGCATGCGAAGCTTGATTGAAATTTTGATTAAAAATATTGTTTAAAGTTTGTTGATAGATTGTTCATTTTAGGATTGATGAATGTGATTGATTTGAAGATATTTGACATGTGTGAAAGTGCAGTGCCTATTAGAAACCAAGATCAGACATGCAAACCTAAACACCTTCCACATAATAGAAAAACAATGAAAAAGTAGAGCTTTGCATGAAATGTGCAAATTGATATTATTCATAATTCAAAAATTACAATAAGAGAATTGCTTTATAAAAGAAATGTATGCAAACCTAATGTTGACCTAAAAAAAACTCAACTAATTAAAGCTTACTTATTAATTAAGTAAACTAATTATTACCTAATAAAAACCTAAGTAAAGTTATGCAAGTGTAATTAAATATTAATTACACTAACACCCCCCCATAAGTGCAACTTAGGGAGACAACTAAGATGAATGCAAGAAAGCATGAATGGGTCCCGACAACAAGGCCTGATCAGGTACCCATGTACAAATGCAATAATGAGGTAGAGAAGGAAAACCCAGTGGGACAACCCCCCCTACAATGCCATGACAACTGCAAAGAAGCACTGGAAGAACATTGTGGAGTAACACTGGAACCACAATCCGACAAGCAAGGAACAACCCGATGCCACATAACACTCGAAAACAACAAACGAGAATAACCCTGGAATCCATAAAGAAACAATAGATGATATAATCATGATAGAATCTGGAAACCATGAATCTTGATGCCAATGCCAAAATGAAACTAAAACTCTTCCATGGGAACAAGTACCATAAAAACTCAGGAACATTAACCACAAATTTAGTGGCCCTCAAACTGAGATGGATCCGATATGAATCTGATATGTGTCAAGATAAGTCAAAATATGGCCAAAAGAAACTAAGAAACCGAATTACAAACCATGCAAGTTTTCATCAAAACAAGATGAAGATCAAAGTGCATGCACACTCTAAGCAGATTATTATGCAAGAAAATCCCCTGATGGAACTTTATATTAGCTCATTTATTACAATACCCAATGATTGTAAGAGGAGAGAATGCCTAAACATGCATAGATAGAAAATGAAAAAAGACCTCCGATCTATGTAGAGGAATGAACCAACTTTCCAATACCGCAAGAATGGCAAAAAAGGATCACTGAGTCAAAAGATATGCCCTCTGGAGTGAAAACAACAACATCTAAGTTCAAAGAAATTCAAAATAAAATTGGATCAAAATAAGAGAAAACTAATTTCACCATTGGATTGGTGTCGGAATCAAATTTCCAATGGTATCTCGTTTGCAAAAAACGGACACCGTACGCAAAAGTTATGTCCAATTTTGTAAAAGTGCTCCAATTTGGCCAATAAGGCCTGCAAGCAGCCTAGGGGCTAAAAAAAATTCGGCCCCTAGTCCTATGGGTGACCAGGGGCTGACGGACTTGGGACTGCAATGGAGCCCTTGGTCACTGATATAACCAGGGCTAGGGTCGAGGGGCCGGATGGGGGCTAGGCGCATAGCGCTCGGTCCCCCATATGACCATGGTCTATGTAGATGGAGCCCGCAGGGGCTAGTGAACCGATGGACGATGTTGGGTGGGGGAGCCACTGGCGGTGGCGGCAGACCAGTGGCCGTCCGGTGGTTGTTCTTTTAAAACTATAAGCACTGACATGGAAACCGAAAAACCCTTTTTTATTTTCGTGCCTTAGGGAGCGTGTCGGGGAGGCCGTACGACCTCTCTGGTAAATTTTTTTTGCCTTCTGGATCAACTTCGCAAAAATCAATGAAACAAAGGGCAATCTTAGGGTTTTGAGGTGCTACGAACGTGATGGCGGTGTTTTTTTTGTTCCAGGATGCTCCAAAAAATAGGCTACCTCCAGAGCTTGCAAAAAATCACTGAGCTTGAAACCCTCACAGATTTCTTCAATGATGACCAAAATCAAAAAAATAAGTCATTCCTGACTTTTTCTAGCACTCTGAATCCAATGATGAGGCCCAATCTAATCCAAAACATCGCACAGATGAGCTCAAGGCATGAAATACTTGAGGAACCTTGAACGAACTCTGTAATGATTTTCTCCAGAATTTGAGAAGGGGATGCATGTCAAGGCTCTGATACCATGTTAGAAATCGAGATCAGACATGCAAACCTAAACACCTTCCACAGAAGAGAAAAACAATAAAAAAGCAGAGCTTTACATGAAATGTGAAAATTGATATTATTCAAAATTCAAAAATTACAATAAGAGAATCGCTTTATAAAAGCAATGTATGCAACCCGAATGTTGACCTAAAAACAACTCAACTAAATAAAGCTTACTTATTAATTATGTAAACAAATTATTACCTAAGAAAAACTTAAGTAAAGTTATTCAAGTGTAATTAAATATTAATTACAATAATAGTGCCATGAACCCTAATGGACTGACCTAGTGCGGCCTCAGGGGCTCATCATTTGATGGCCTTGCCTACGTCGTGCACTCAGAGACCTCGTAGTTCGACACAACCAATGAATTTGTTAGAAGGAAAAAATGTTGAGTCGTGATTTTATTTTGAAAAACCTAAAAAGACAAACCTAATGTCTCAGGGGTTCAAAGATGAACCTTGCCTATGTAGAAAATGCATAGAGACAACGTAGTTCAGACCAAAACAAAGACTGATTAACGTCATTGACTTGAATGATGAGACAAACATTGGCTTTATTTTTGAAAATTTTGACTTTTTCTGAATTGTTTTGTGATTTCTTTAGGACATTTTCTGATTTATTTTTTTAGGACTTTTTTTAGGACTTTTCCAATTTTTATGACTTTTTTTAGAACCTTTTTTTATTTTTATGACTTTTTTCAAGACTATTTCAAAATTTAAATGACTTTTTTCAAGACATTTTACAAATGTTAGGACCATGTATGATACCCACTGCAGTCGCATGATAAAGGTGTTGCCCCCAGGTAGGTCGAGAATTACCTAAGTAGGATGTCATGGAAAAGGGTGTACATGAGATAAATGACAAGGATGTGTAAGGCGTGATGTCAACCACTACTAGCCATGGACGAAAATGACAGGACTGATGGAAAATGTCATGAATGTCGGGATGTCGTGGTTATGCAAAGTGGATGAAGGCCGATTGGAATAATAGTATATGGCAAAGCCACGATCAACTACGCATGGCACCTGTTTACTAGGTTTTCACCATGGTACTTATCCAAAGTGCTTGTTTGCTAGGTTTTCACTATTGGACGAATTTATTTCTTTTTACTATTTTCCATTTTTTGATTTTTTTGGTGTCACCAAGAAGCCTGTTTGCCAAGTTTTCGTCAAGGTGACGATTTTTTTCTTGATTTTTCAATTTTTTTGTATTTTTAAGGTTTCAACCAAGCTCTTTGATGCTATGTGTAGAAATTTTGTAGATGCAGGTTATTGATGGGTTCTGTCAAGTGTTCTCCATCAAGTGTGGCTAACTAATCAGCACCAGAACTGAATGTTGCAGTAATGATATAAGAATCGAGCCAATTAGGCTCAAAATTTCCAGGCTTCTCACGATTAGCTTGGTTTCTTGGATTCTGCATGAGGACCAAGTCACCAATTTAAATTTTTTTGACCATCACTCTTTTTTTATAGCTCCTACAAAGACGATTTTGATATGCCTGTAAGTGATTCCAAGACATTTTTTCTTCTCTCTTGTAGCATTTCTAGTTCATGCAGCTGAGACTGTCTCTATTCTTCATCATTGATCATTCCCTTCAAGGAGAATCAGAGAGAAGGAATTTTGACCTCAATCGGCAATATAGCTTCAAATCTGTAGATCAAGGAAAATGGAGTGGCTCTAGTGGGTGTGTGGATGTTGGTACAATAGGCCCACAAGGCAAGATTGAGTTGTAGATGAAAATCTTGGCCAATGTCATTGACATTCTTCTTAAGAATGTGAATAATTGTTTTATTTGATGCCCGAATTTGACCATTGCCTTGTGGATAATATGGTGTGGAGAAATGGTGTTGGATGTGGAAGCATTCACAGAGTTCACGAATGTCTTGATTTTTGAATAGATGAGTGTTATCTGTGATGATGGACTATGGAACACCGTGACGATAGATGATGTAATTAACGATAAAATTTGAAATTTTCTTACCGATGATATAAGTGAGGGGGACAACTTCAATTCATGTAGTGAAGTACTCAGTGGTGGTAACAATAAACTTATGGCCATTGGAGGAGGATAGATGGATTTTTCTCAAGAGGTCGAGTCCCCATTGTGTAAAGGGCCAAGAAGAAGTAATCAGTCATAGCTCTTGTGCAGGTGCATGGATTAGATCACTCTGCACCTGGAATTTTTGACATGTTCTGACAAACTGAAGAGCATATTTTTCCAGTGTCAGCTAGTAATATCCCAGTCTAGTGACTTTCTTAGCTAAAGTTGGGCCACTTGAATGAGATCCACATATACCCTCATATACCTCATGCAAAGTTGTGTGAGCTTCATCAGTGTCAAGACAATGAAGAAGGGTGTTGTCAAAACTATGATGGTAAAGAGTGCCACTGACGATGGTGTATCAGGTAGCTTTTCAGATGAAGGATTCAAGTTGACTATTGGATAAGTTGGGTGGAAGGGTCTAGGACTTAAGATAATCATAGATTTCCTGATACCAAGGCGAGGTGGAACCAACAAGTTCATAAACCATTTCTAACTCTAGAACATCATATGCGGGAACCAACAGTTGTTCCACTAAGAAGTCAAATTGTGACACATTTTTGGGGATGTCCAAGAGAGATCCAAAAGTTGCCATTACGTTGGCTGCATTGTTTTGTGCCCTAGGGATTTTTTCAAAGGTGATCAAGCTAAATCAGGTCCGGAGCTATCCACCATTTCCTTATAGGGAAAAAAAATTCATCCTTTGTTTCATAATCATCATTCACTTGGTTGATAACTAACTGAGAATCCCCAAATACTAGTAATGTCTGAATTTTCCATTTTATTGCCATTTTGAGTGTGACTAGTGCCTCATATTCTGCAATATTATTAGTACAAGGGAAGGTGATCCAGAATTCCTTAGGAATGGAATCCCCTTGCGGTGTGATAAACAAGATACCAGCTCTTGAACCGTGACCAGTATGAGACCCGTCAAAATAAAGTTTCCAAGGTGATGTAGGTTTTGTATGAAAGATAGAATCGTCGGGGAAATTAGCTATCAATCCAGATGAGTGCCTTGGATAGGTGTATCTGCAAGTTTATCATCTATTACATGTCCTTTTATTTCCTTACGCTCAACATATTGTATGTCGTATTCACTCAAAATCATGACCCTTTTGCCAACCGACCTGTCAATGCTGCTCGACTTAGAATATACTCTAGTGGATCAATATTTTCTATCAACTGTGTTTGGTGATTCAACATGTAATGTCTTAATTTTTGGGCTGCAAAGACAACTGCGAGATAAGAACATTCCACAAATGTGTAATTGAGTTCATATCCAATCAGTTTGCAATTGATGTAGTATATGGCTCTTTCCTTTTCCTCATTATCATTTTGTGCTAATAATGCCCCTAGTGTATTGGTGGTTGTAGAGACATACAGGATCAAAGGTTTTCCTTCAATGGGAGGAATTAGGACAAGTGGTGTCAATAAATATTCTTTAATTTTTTTTAAGGTCGTTTGGCATTTATCTATCCACACAAAGGGAATAATTTTGTGCAATAGGTACTGAAATGGCTGACATTTGTTTGCTAGCTGAACAATGAAGCGTCGGATGGATTGTAATCTTCCCTATAGTGTCCTTAGCTCACCGATTCCTTTTGGTGGAGGCACGTTTAAAATTTACTTTAATTTTGTAGGGTCAACTTCTACGCCTCTTCGTGAAACTATATAGCCCAATATTTTTCCTGAAGTAACCCCAAAAACACATTTCTTTGGGTTCAAATGAAGGTTGTATTCTTCTATCCACCTAAAAAATTTGTCCAAGACCCTAAGATGATCTTTCCATGTCAAAGATTTGGCCAAGAGGTCATCCAAACAATATTCCATTAAAGTATGCATGAAATCATGGAATATTGTTGTCATGGCTCTCTGGTATGTGACACCTACATTCTTTAGGCCGAAAGGCATGTCGTTCCAACAATATGTTCCCCATGGACACGTGAATGCCATTTTGTGCTGATCCTCGGGGGTGATGCATATTTGATTGTATCCTGAGAAACCATCCATGAGGGACAACATCTCGTAGCCCATAGTAAGATCAACAGTAATGTCTATGTTGGGAAATAGGAAATCATCTTTTGGAAAAGCCTTATTTAAATCTCTAAAATTTGTACAAATGTGGATCTATCCATTTGGCTTAGTGATAGGGACAAGGTTGGAAATCCAATCCACATAGTCTATTGATCTTATGAATCCAACATCCAGTAACTTCTTTAGTTCAACCTTCACAAGTAATGCAATATGTGGATGCATTTTTCGTATTTTTTGCTTGACTAGTTTGATACCTAGAATCAAAGGAAGATGGTGCAATACTAACTCAGGATCTAGCCCTAGCATGTCAGCGTATGACCATGCAAAGTTATCTATTATTTTTGAGAAGAATTGTTTGAATTCAAGTTTTTCTTCTTCTACCAATGATGTGACAAAGAGAACCATTTTGGGATTCTCTAGTGTAGCTATGTTAACTTCTATAGTTTCTTCAATAAGAATTGTTGATTTTTCCCGTGTTACGGGGAGAAAGTCCAATCTTCCATCCTTAGGTGCCTCAAAGAGGTTTTCACCTTTGGATACGTCCTTTATTTTTACTATTGAATTGTTAGAAGGTTCCTTGCGGTTTTCACCTAAAGACATGGATTTTTTTGTTTTTTATTTTTTATATTTTTATGACTAGAGGATTGCACACTCCCCGAAGTATGTTGCAAAATCTAGATCAATAGAGAATCCTACCTTGTGATCACCACTTGGTATTCCCTCATAGAGTTCCATGAATTATGCAATGGCCTCATCATTCTGAAAAATATCCATGGCGGGTGGGTCTTGTTGGTCCCAGTCAATGAGCTGTGGGTAGACAAGGGAAATCCCATCATCAGTGTTGGTGAAGGAGGGGTAGGATGTGGAAATAATGCAAATGGAAGCCTCAAGTGTGAAGGCAAAATTGTCATCTTCACTTTCCCAGTCAAATTCGATCCAAGGACCATCTTCGAAGTAAGATGACTTATGCTCTTGGTCATAATATGGGACAAATAGATCAACATCGATCAATGGATGGTAATTCAGAGGCATGTTCAATATTTTTAGGCATGTCCTTCTTTTGGGTGGGCTTGGAAATGGGACAAGATGATGCAGATGTTACCAACAACAATTTATGCTCATTTGGGTCCCAAGGGATGCTTACCCATTCTTTATATTTAGAATGGTGATATATAGGGTCAATGTTGTACCTTTGTCTAAATATTTCCTCAAGAGGGAGTTGGCTTGATTCCAGGAATAGCTCATCAATATCATAGTCACTCAGGGTTCTATCTGTATACACCTAAAATTGGTCTGGAGCATCCGATTAATTAAATACAAATTATTTAATTGATTATCCTAAATTTCCTCTACTATTGAATAAATAGAAATATTTATTTATATAGTTCACATTTATATTAATCTTAATTAAATAAACAAAATTAAATACTTTGTTTGATTTAATTATCAAATCCCTATTTTATTCTATCACATCGATTCTAAATTAATTAAATAAAGATCAAAACACTTTATTGATTAATTTCCATTTTTCCTTTGTTTAATTTAATAAACAACTATCCTCTAGTTCATTTTATTAAATTATTTATCCCTCTTTTGCTAATTTAAATAAATCAAAAATATTTGAATTAAAGCACAAAGAATATTCCATCTATATTCTCTCAAAAATGAATTAGATATCCTATGTCTAAATCATGTCTAAAATATGTCAAAATTAATTGATTGAAACTTAACGAGAATTTTTGGAGATAAATTGGAGACAAATTTGGAATTTGATCTTTCAATCCTCCTCCATCAATCCTTCCTCTTCTCTTTCCTGGTGTTTTCATGGGTAGAGACAATCTCCATCTTTCTCTCAATCTCCTCCATATCTCACCATTCAATCCTCCAGATTGAATCCAAGCCTCTCAATGCTTTCCCTGTCCATTTCTACAGCCAGGAAATCTATAAATAAAGCCTCATTGAACCAAGAAAAAGATCCAAATAATCAAATTTATGCACTCTTACTCTGCAGGAATTCAAGCACTCAAGCATCAAGCATTCAAGCATCTAATATCCAACAATCAAGTTTCAATATCATGGCTGAATTATCTGTTTCAAGTCAATCCATGCTTAGTTTAATTCATTTATCTTCTATTATTATCATATTCAATTCCATATCATTGTCTTAGTATCCATCTCATTCTTTCAATTGTCATTTTAACAATCATAGTGCACTCACAATCTGAGAGCCATTTTGATTTAATAAATCTTGAGGATAGAGAACAATATGACACTTTCAATTGATTATTGCTTTGAATTGATTCAATTTGATTAATCTTTGATATAATGTCTTATTAAAAAGTGTTTTTTTCTTTACACCTAATCACACACCTACAATTTGGCACCCACCATGGGGCATTAACCCCAATTTTGCAAATTTTCTAGAAAGTGTTACGCAGGTTCACGATGTGTTTTCTTTTAGCACTTTCGTCAAAAACTATAGCACTTCCATGGAAAACTACAATGCTTCCATGCTCTATTTTGGCACTTCTGTGTTACTATAGCGCTTCCATAAAAAAAATTAGCGCTTTCGTTGACTGTTTCAGCGCATCTGTGATTTAGCGCTTCCATGACAAACTTCAATGCTTCAGTGCCTTGTTTCGGCGCTTCCGTGTTTTAGCACTTCAGGTAAAAGTTCCAGTGCTTCTGTGGACTTCTCTAGCACTTTTGTAAAATCAGTCTGGATTCGACGCATCCACGGCCAGATTTTTTTTTCTTTTCGCAGTTGGACTAAAATTGATCAATCTAGGATAGTCACTTCAAAGTTTTCTAAAATTGATCAATCTAGGATAGTCACTTCAAAGTTCCTAAAATATATCAATCCTAGGATAGTCACTTTCTTGTTTTTCTTAAAGCAAATCTATCAATCCTAGGATAGTCATCACATTCTTATAGTAGAAGTTAAAAAGAACATCATGATTTATGTGAAGCAACGGCTTCACATAGATTATAAAATTTCTTTTTGGGCTTTTAAAATAGAACAAACTTATATGTTGTATTTGTGGTGATTAGGCTTATGCTCTCCCCTCAACTGGGTGACCAAAGTGCCAGAGTCATTTTTACTTCATGTCATTTATGCTTTATTAAAACCTTTAGCAGGCTTGCCGTAGTGGGAAAAAGCACCCACCCTACGGGAACGACCTAAGTGGGAACAACCAAAGCCAAGTTTTCCAATGCACTATAATGAAAATGCAAGTTGTTGATGAAAGTCCAACTTGATGGTAGTGAGCAAGATAACCATCCCCAAAATCTTTGTTCTAAAGATTGGGAGGTCTCCTGAGGGAGTTTATCTATTTGCCACACCGCACGGAAACCCTATCTACGAACCATAGAGTATTTTTTGCCGAGTCAGTATCCATACATTGTCATACTTGCAGTGCAAGGGGAGGGAAGAATATACCCCCAAGACACTCACCATATAATTACCAAGGACTGCTTGCTCAAGGGATTCGGTATCCACTTCTGTCACTTTGAGTACGCACCTGAAAACGAAAAAAACACAGGTGCCCTCTAGGGGGTGACACAGCTGTGTGAGTCAACGTAATTCAAGATGTGGGCTGTGAGTATAATGATGACCTAATTGTCCTTAAGTGTGAGTCTATTTGATTTGTGTACACTTGTCAAAACAACCCATCAAAATCAATAAGAATCATTCATGATTTTTGAACATACACGATCTATTCAGTTAAAATAAATATTCACAATTGCTTGCTGTGTTTTCACAAATTCATTAAAATTAGATTTAAGGTCATCCTGAAAACCAACAAAGTCAAGCTACATCAGAAAATCCATGCTGTGAAAGTGGAAGTCCACCACATTTTTCAAGAGAAAAATCAAAGTCACAAAACCCAAGAAACCGCTTGATTATAGAAATAAATTGAGAAGATGGCATTTTCTATATCAAAATTGAAAACTCTTTTTACAAGATAGAACATTCATCCACTGATATCATGATTTTTCTAGGGGTCACACATTAGATTATGCAGTAGAACCGCTCTATTCACGAGCCTTCTTTCAAAGAAGAGCTCTCACTCAGTATCACAACCGTAGTCAGTGCATACATCCTTCTTATCTTCCACAATCCGTGATATAGTATGCCACAAGGCCCGATCAGATTTTACAATAGAGAGTCTTAAAATCCTATTTTAAAGCATTCTGGAAACCTGTTTCATCTCTTCTGGTCACTGTTTTAGCACTTCTAAAATAACGCTTTTGGGCAATGTTTCAGTGCTTACAATCTATATCTTAGCACTTTCGTTAAAACAATGCTTCCATAAAATTCTATAGTGCTTTCATGCACTGTTTTAGCGCTTCTATCAAAATAACACTTCCATCAAAATCTACAGTGCTTTCATACACTGTTTCAGCGCTTCTATAAAGTCGTGCTTCTATCAATTTCTGCAGCGCTTTCATGCACTTTTTTAGCGCTTCTGTCAAGATAGTGCTTTTGTCACCTGTTTCAATGCTTTGGAACTTTGTTCTAGTGCTTTTGTGAAATAGCTTTTTTGTCCTCTATTTTAGCGCTTTCAAAACAGAGAGTTCAAAATTTTTACCAGTCAACCAGTCTGTCATTTTATCCACAATCTTCATCAGAACCAAGTTTCTTTTCATCAGAATCACTATCTAGAGACCGAAAATAGATAGGTTTATACAAACTTCCAATCTTATCAACTAAAACAAGATCTTGAAAATTAGAAATTTCAAAATCAAATACATAATTGATTATTGCACTAAAGTTTCATCATCAGGATACTATCATCCTTCATCACGAAACTAAGTATAGTAATCAAATTTTTAACATAGCCAAATCAATAAGATCAATCATCTTATTCGATTTTGTTAAAAGTTCAAATTGAAATTTTCCAACAAATAAGATCAACATTTCGGAAGAAAGGGTAAAATTTTGTATGCCAATCTTCACTAGATCCCAAAAACAGAGACTCTTAGAGCAAGAAATTTTAAAATCACAAGCAATGGCAAAGGAAAATCCTTGGAACAATCTGAACTGAAACGATAAAAAATGAAATAACTCCAGAGGATATCCAAGCAGCTCAACAAGATCCCAAGTTCCATATATTTATGAAAAAGATTCTAGAACAAGATATGGAGAAGTATCTTTTGATGTTGGCTGAATCAGGTGCCAAACTTCCCAAGGACTTTGACATGAACTGTCTGAAGGAAACACCTGGCACAAGTGAGACTAAAATTTTGCAACCTACACAAATGATAGATCTAGTTGCCACTTTAACATCTCAAATGCATCTGTTACACTAACAAATACAAGATATGACGAAAGGGACTACCAAAAGATATGCGATATAGGACATTTGTCCTTATCCTTTCAATGCAATGGTTGGCTTGATACCTTTTCCTAGACACTGTGAGATCCCAAAATATGATAAGTATAATGGAAGAACGGATCCAATTGATCACATCAGAGAATTCAAAACAATGAGTCTTGAGTTTTCCCAAGAGGAAACTTACTTAATGAGACTATTCCCAAGGATTTTGGGAGGATCATGCATGGAGTGGTTTTAGAAGTTAAAACTCGGTATTAGAGCTTTTGAGGAATTCGTCAACAGATTTACCTCTCAATACTCCTTCAACATCCAACATGATGTTACAATCAAGGATCTTTACAATCTAAAACAAAACAAGGGAGAAATGTTATTGCCTTTTCTCCAATGATGGCGATGCCTATTCGCCAGATATCCTAGATCAATTCTTGAGGAAGAAAAGATGGAGTTGTTTATTGACAACTTAACGGAGGAAATGAGTTATAGACTGGAATTACAATGTCCTGCCACATTTGAGAAAGTCATTGAAAATGGTCTTAAAATTGAGGAAGCATTAGTCAAAAGAGGAGTTATCAAAAATTTCCATGATAAAACAAACAACACAAGTAACTCCTCAAATCAATACTCAAGTAGTGATAAGCCAAAATTTTGTCAAAAGAATCGCAACACAACTATCAACGAAACAAAAAATGATTCCCAAAATGTCAAACCAGTTTTTAACTTGACCGCCTCTACATCAAAGAATCAAAACAATGATCAACTTGTCAAGTCAAATATCATACATAACAACGAGATCGTCAAGATGCAACCATATTAGAAACCATCAAATCGGTGAAGGTTCACACCTTTAGGCCAAATGATAGAATCAGTAATGAAAGAACTAGTCGCTAGTGGCCTTATCACTGCACGGGACGCTCGATTCTGGGATCCTAAGGTCAAACCACCATGGTGGAATGACGCTGATTATTGCCACTTCCATAATAACAAAGGTCACAAAACTAAGGATTGTATGGAGTTTAAACATGCGATACAAGATTTGATTGATAACAATAAAGCATATGTGGAAACACCACAAAACAACAACGATCACTCGACTTTCAAAGACCCTTTGCCAAACTATGACAAAGGAGCATCTTCATCTTCAAACAAAAAAGGGAAGAATATCAACCATGTATTTGACACAACAATCCTTTGTCTATCTGGAATAGAGAGTGATCACATAGTTGGTCAAAACATTGGCAGACCCAAAATCAACAACACTACTCCATTTGACTTGCTCCCAAATGTATCAAACTCTGATAATCAAATCAATGTCTTAAAAATCAGAGACCTTCAAGAGCATCAACCAGTAAATGAAATGACTAGGGGGCAAGCCAAGGTCATGTTAAAAGGAATTGGGTCTACACACGCAGTTCCACCTCCATCTCACTATAACATCGTCGATCAACTGCAAAACATTCCTACTCAGATATCGATATTAGAACTCCTTAAAATATCACCATCACATAAGGAGGTTCTCGAACAAGTTTTAGTTGCCACTACAGTACCAAAGAATCTAGATGTCTATTAGTTTCAAGCTATGGTGGGACATTTGACTACCCCACATTGTATATCATTCTCTGAACATGATGATATCTCGCTAAACCATCCCCATAATACTGCACTCCATATTGAAGTCTTAATCCACAATCACCACATCAAGAGAGTCTTAATAGATGGGGGAGCTGGTCTGAATATTTGCACTCTCAAGTTAATCCATGCACTAGGATATTCAGATGATGCTATTGATTCTCACAGAAAAATGACTATCAAAGCATATGATGAAGAAGAGAGATCATCTAAAGGCTTGATTGTGCTACCCATTCAAGTGGGGTCCATGATGAAACATATCACATGTCAAGTGTTGGAGAAAGAATTAACATACAACATTCTCTTAGGCCGACCATGGATCCATGAAATGCAGGCTGTGCCTTTGATATATCATCAATGTTTAAAGTTCCCAATAAATGGATGAGAGGTGACTATATATGCTGATTACAATCACCCTCAACATTGTGACACCCTTAGGATCACTCAAGATACCTTCATACCACACAAAAGGGAAGCATAATCATCCAAAGACGAACAACGTCCAAGCATCACTACTAAATGGGTAGAGAAAGGTAAAGAAAAAGAGACAAGTCCTATTGAAATTCAATCAACAGATAAACCGGATCAAAAAAATTCTTTATCACACAAGTTCCAAGAACAAGTCCAACTTAAGGACAAAGGAATGGGAACATATTCTATGAAGAAATTGCTTAACCTATCACAGTTAATTCCATCTCCTAGAACATATGGCCAACCGTCTATAATCAAGTCTCAAACATCATTACCAGTTACAGCTCTAGATGAAAGGTTTGTCAAAAAAGGGTACAATATAGGATGAAACAAGCAGCAAAGTAATCCTGGATTGGCTATACAAAGATGAGGAACCCTCTACATCAGATATCAATATCAAAAATGTCACCATCAACACCGATAAATATGGAAAAGGAAAATCTATTTTAGAAAAAATGGGGTATGAAGGACAAGGACCTATTGGATTAAGAAAGGATGGAATCAAAGAGCCTATTGCACCCCTCACTCTCCACACAAAAGAGAAGCCAGGACTAGGATACTCTACAGAAGAGAAGTAGGATCTAACAAAGACAGTTGTAGAAAATATCCTTCAATTTAGAGATAGTTCTGAAATAGACTCAAATGAATATGAGTGGGCATTGTATTCTAATCTATTTTTCATTGATATTCCAGTTGATGTGATTCGAAAATATGCACCAACATGTGAGGAGGTCCAAGGTTCTGGGTCTAGACCACTCGTGGAAGGTTCACTAGATATCGATGATTCGAGTGGGGACGAGCAGACTTTAAGTGGACTAGGCGATCTAGAAAAAAGTACCATCATGGACCTTGATATTCCAATAAATGATTATGACGAAATGGCTATCCACACCCTTACATCTATCACCTTGCAAGAATCTGATAACCAAATGCCATTAATCCATCCTAAACTCATTGACTGGGAACTTATTGAATCTTTGAATATACCGATATTTACAAACGATGATGCCATCATAAAATTCCTATGTCATACTGATCCTGGTACAAATTCTATCTATAATACTCATAACATCACGACTCGGCAAGAGGGTGTCAAATCTTCCAGTTGCAAAAATAACAACAATGAAAATATATCTAATGGTGAAAACCATTCTATGGCAGCATTAGATTTGGAAAAAGTAAAAATAAAGAACGCATCTAACAATGAAAACATTTCTAAGGCACTGAAGGATAGAAGATTTGACACTCTTCTGGAACACTATCATGAAAGATCATCAGTCCTAGTAGAACCGACGTAGTCTATGAATATTGACACTGAAGACAAGGCAAAAATCCTACATTTGGCGGAATCCATGACAGAACAAGAAAGATCAGAATTCATCCAATTATTTAAAGAAAGAAGCATCAAATTCGCTTGGTCATATTATGATATGCCAGGCTTAGACTCAAATCTACTTATGCATCACTTGTCTTTGCCCACAGGAATCAAGCCTGTCAAGCAAAAATTGAGAAAAATGCATTGTCACATCGCATTGATGGTAAAAACGGAGCTAAAGAAATTATTGGATGCTGGATTCATACAGTCTATAGACTATGCCAAATGGATATCAAACCTTGTACCTATTTCAAAACTAGACAATAGTATCAAAATATGTGCAGATTTTAGGGACCTAAATAAAGCATTCCCGAAGGATGATTTTCCACTACCAAATATTGACATCATTGTGGACTTAACGGCTAGGCATTCCATGTTGTCAATCATGGATGGTTTCTTAGGATACATTTAAATAAAAATAGCTCCTGAAGATTAGGAAAAGACAACTTTCACATGCCCATGGGGAACCTTCTGCTGGAACGTCATGCCAATTGGTCTAATGAACACAGGAGCTACTTATCAAAGAGCAATGACGACAATCTTCCATGATATGATGCACACCTTCATGGAAGATTATGTGGATGAAATCTTGGAAAAATGTACTACTAGGGAAGGACATCTGCATATCCTAGACAAAATATTCACATAGATGGAGAAATTCAATGTCAGGTTAAACCCCAAGAAGTGTGTCTTCGGGGTCACATCAACAAAACTGCTAGGGTACATTGTCTCAGAAAAAGGCATAGAAGTGGATCCAGCAAAAGTCAAAGAAATTATGGAGATGCCGCCTCCCAGGAATATAAGTCAACTCAGATCACTACAGGGAAGGCTCCAATCGATCAGAAGATTCATCTCCTAGCTAGCAGATAAAAGTCATCATTTTAATCATCTATTGCATAAGAATATAGTTTTAAATGGGATGAGGGGTGTGAAACAAAATTCAATCAAATCAAGCAGTATCTAATGTCACCAACCATTCTCATGCCACCAACATAAGGAAGGCCACTCATATTGTACATTGCTATGATAGATATCTCATTGGGGGCACTTTTAGCACAAGAGGATAATGAAGGAAAAGAACATGCTCTATACTATATCAGCCGGACATTGAATGGATATGAAATCAATTACACTTTCATAGAGAAATATTGCTTGACGGTGGTATTCACTACTCAACAACTGAGACACTACATGTTAACTCATACAATCAAGTTAATAGCAAAGATCGATCCTTTAAAGTATCTACTCAGTAACGTTGCCCGAACAAGTAGACTGGAAAAGTGGGTCATGCTATTAAGTGAATTTGACATTTACTATGTAGAGAGAAAGGAAATCAAGGGACAGGAAATTGCTGAACAATTAGCAGAGGCTCCTCTACCAGATGATCGACCAATGACAATGGATTTTCCAGATGCAAATATTTTGACAGTAATGCCCCAACAATGGGTATTATATTTTGATAGATCATATACACAGTGAGGATCAGGAGTAGGAATCTTTTTCATCTCTCCACAAGGACACACCATTCCAAAATCATGTAGATTAATGTTCCAGTGTACAAATAATGTGGTAGAATATGAAGCATTAATCATTGGGGTCAAAACAACAATTCAGTGGAAAATCACAGACTTACAGGTATATGGGGATTCTCAACTAGTTATTTATCAAGTAAATGACAAATATCAAACAAAAGATGAAAATCTGATGCCCTACAAACAACAAATAGATAATCTGAAATAGTCCTTTATCAGTATCAAGTTTGATCAAATTGCAAGAGTTGAGAACAAAGTTGCGGACGCCATGGCTACAATTGCTTCATTACTACAATTGCCTAAGAAGCGTGTTTGTTATGAGTTTATGGTAGAATAAGTATCATGTCCTTTCCATAATAATCAAGAATCTGCTACCATCTGCCATATCAAAACCATAGAAACCTCCATCTATGACACTATTTATGCCTACCTGAAAAATGATGTTCTTCCTCCTGACCTATCCAAGAACCAAAAATGAAACTTCATTTGCCAATCCGCATGACATACTTTAATTGCCGACATACTTTATCGTCGAAGTCTTAATGGTAATTTACTCCGATGTCTAGAACACAACAATTCTGAAATGGCCCTATGAGAGGTTCATGAAGGTATTTGTGGCACTCACTCGAGTGGGATAACTCAAGCCAAAAAAATTAATCTGTTTGGGATATTATTGGCCATGCATGGAGAAAGAATCCTATCAATTTGTTAAGAAATGCCAAAAGTGTTAGATTCACAACAATTTGATTCATGCACCAGCACAAGAGCTATATCCCTTCACATCAACATGGCCTTTTTGTCAATGGGGCCTAGATCTGGTAGGAAAAATAAATCCATCTTCAGCTAATGGACACAAGCTCATTAAACAACTACATAATATTTCAAAAAATGGATTGAAGCAATACTTCTTACTACCATCACTCGGAAGCAAATTTCCTCTTTCATTTCGAACTACATAATATGTCAGTATGGAATCCCTCAATCCATTATCACTGATAATGGATGACCTTTCAAGAATCAAGATGTCCAAGAACTATGTGATAAATTTCATATCCAACGTTGGTTTTCAACATTGTACTATCCTCAAGGGAATGGCCAAGCAGAGGCCTCAAACAAAACAATACTCAAAATTCTCAAAAATACGGTTAACGATGTTGGACGTGACTGGAATGTTCAACTCAATCCTGCACTATGGGCCTACAGAACAAGCATCAGAACACCAACGGGAGCTACACCATATGCCTTGGTATATCATGGGTCAGAAGCCATATTGCCCATTGAAGCTGAGATTCCATCCCTACGTCTATCACTCAGAGGTATCATTTTTGATGAAGACTATAGAGTCTCTAGACTACAGGAACTGGAGTTGCTGGATGAGAATCGTCAACAAGTTGTTAATCATCTAACGACTTATCAACATAGGATGTAAAGAAGTTACAACCATAGGGTAAAACCAAGGGTCTTTCAAGTTGGTGATTTGGTACTAAAAGAAAACCCTAGGAATCAGCAGGACCATGAGAAGAAAGGAAAATTTGAGCCTAACTGGCTTGGTCCTTTTCTTGTCACATTAGTATATGGATCAGGAACATATCAGCTATCAACGTCAGAAGGGGATTTGTTTGATGAACCTATCAACAGTATTCATCTCTAAAAATTATATGCTTGAATCTCCTAGTGCATGGGTCAAACTTCTAAAAATTATTTCCTTGATGAAAACCTGGCAAACAGGCATCTTGGCAACACAAAATACAAAAAAATAGAAAACAACAAAAAGAGAAAAATGAAAAAAATACAAAAACATGAAGAGTATAATCAAAGCATATGGTGAAAACCTGGAAACAGGCGTCATATCTGATTCTAAGATCAACTTTCCCATCTATTTCGATACATATTAGGATCATTAGTCTAGCAGTCAGTACCATTCCATGACATGTCAAGTAGTATTGCCATCTTTTCATCCATATCAAAATCATTTTCAAATAGTCAAGTATCACTCCAAAGCTTGGGGGCAACATCTGGATATCACTAGGGGCAACAAAAACATCAATTTCACCAAAGGGCGAACAATAAATAGGAGAAAAAGAAAAAAAAAGATCAAAGCGCAACGTCAATCATCGTCAGAAAGGCATCAACCATTTGTATC